>OX376654.1:21800000-22215000 GCA_947386135.1 Melanchra persicariae
ATGAGGATACACATACTAAAATGTTGCGTACGTAACTAACTGAACACGTTCGACAATCAGTCAGGAGACCAGCTGATTGATTGTCGAACGTGTTCAGCTAGTTACCTATTAACAATACGCGCTCAAGACTGATACACGTCCGTTGAAGATCGCAAGTAATTACTACATGATCCGCAGTCAGCTGCCCGGACTGTGATGTGATGAAGTCAAAGTGCCGCGGCTCGACTACAAAACAAGTTGTCGTCACAGCACGCGCGCCTTGAGAACTGTTCAGCAACATACTAGCAAAGGTCACAATCCCACTGCTGCACAACGAGCTCTTCTCACGAGGACATGGAACGAACATTACTACGATTTCAAACTCATATTAAGTTTAGGTAGGAGTACGTGCAGTTTCCTCACGACGTTGTGCTTCACCGCTGTCTGTGATGTTCAAGATAAACAACACGACTTCAGGCCTGCTTAAGTTTACCTACTTAGAATTTCAAAATCTATTTAGTGTAAACTTATTCATAATAAATTCAAAACTAAGCAAATAATTTCTAAACAAAGACTTTTTAAGAAATAGTTAAACGCTGCAGGTCCGAGGACCTTGTCGCTCCGCCACTGGTGTGCTGAGCAAGACGACGGTCACACCGTACCGCTCGTCTGCATTATAGCTGTACATCGCCTCCCAGAGCATCAGCCAACTTCCATCTCCGGCCAAAGGGGATGGTCGGGATTTCGCCAGGAAGCTACGGGGAAGTACCTCTCTCTGCGAAAGTAACACTAGACGACCGTAACCCACGACTTGACATTTTTGAGTGCCTCCGTCTTTGAACAGAACTAGAATATTAGATTTATTTTCAAAGTACATCCTGTTTTAATTCATTTGCCATTAACTGGGGGAATAAAACGGAATATAAAGAATAATTTATATCCAAATATGGAGTTATCATAACTGATTCTTCAAAATGTCTAACGAAATATGAATTTAAATGTTTACGTCTTAAATATATCCATGATAATTGAAAACTTAATTAAGCATAAATACTTTCTAAACAATCTTATCCTTGGGCAATCCTACAAAAGGGTGAAGCTTCTCAGGAGTAGGTGAAGAAGTTCGACTATGGACCTACTGCGGACATACGAATGACTTGTGTATGTTTGTGTTAAATCAACATTGACTCAGACACTCCATTCTAGAAGTTATTGCACCACATGATTCTTTAACTTACTCTCACAAGGAGGAGTCTCTCAATGCGGTTATATTTTTTTGCGTTTCGAGATTTAAAAATTCGATCGAAAGGATTTGACGTGAGAAAAGTGAAAATATTTGGTTGTCAGCTATTGGAAGAATCTTCAGTTGGTTAAGCTGAAATCTTGAAATTATATTTTTTGGAGCAGGAAAATCGAAATTACCTTGAGTTACACGTATCAGTTAATTTGTGCGCATTTTATCAATAATCCTTTGGTTAGTTTTTCTTAAATTGACTCCGCTTATGTTTCGTGATCTGTGTCGCGGACTTCTTGTGAAACGGTATTTTATTAGTCGTTTCTTTGTCTGTAGAAACCGGTTCGCCGGTTTACTAGGTGGAGTCCCACGTCTATCCATTTCGGCGACCAGATGACGTTATAAGCGATGAGATCGTATGGTAGGTGTAGTGTATGCATACATGAATAACCAATAAATAAATAGTAAAATATAACTTAATTAATTATCGTTATAATATATTAGCATTGGCTGTATATATATGTTTACTGTCGTCTCCGGTTATGTACTACGCGGGCTTAACTGACGTGGGGGCTGGTCGCATGACAGCTGTCAGGGAGTGAAGACGTGGTGCATGAACTAGTGAGCCGATATTTATATAATTATGTATATTTAATTATCTAGTGTACATCAGAACACTACATTGGCGACGAGGATTAACTGTATGTAATTGTGTTTTTTCATATTAGGTACATGTTGTTTTCTTTGAAATATTCACAATAATTTTCATTTTTCCAAGGAAAATATTGAAGTACAATGTTCATTGCTTGGCGAAATTGACAAAAAAAAAAGTAGTAAATTCTAGAGATAGGAGGTGTAATAAAGCAGGGTGTGCTTTCCAATCAAATGCTTCTTTAAATTTTCACACCAGAAAGAATCAATCCAATTAACAAAATAATATTGAACATTCAATGGCGGGAAAATTAGCCGCCATTTAGAAATCATGTTTATTCATTTTATGTACTCCAAGTTCAACTACTTTCAAAAATGGAAAATCCGGAATTATTCTGGGGCTTATTCAATTTATCTACTTTGAATTCACTAAAAAGTAAAGTCCATTATAATAAAAAAAAAAAGAAAAAAAGTATCTACCTAGCATGAAACATTTGACAGATTTGAAAAAAGCATGTCAGCATCATAATAAAACTTTTTGTTGCAATGAATTCTTTTTACATTTTGTTTCAGAGTTTTAATTTTTGGTACGGTATAAGATTATGATTATTTTTTAACTAAATTTACGTTTGGAGGATACACTTTGCATTTTACTTTTAGAATATTTTACACTTTGTTTTTAAGGAATTCGGTGTATTTAGGTACCTGGCATTTAAATTATTTAGAGGAGAGAGAAGAGCTCGTGACTAAATATCGAATGACGGATCGATCTTCGAGGTTGAACGGCGCTTGCCGGGGTCGGTCTGTGAATGGGTGGCCGTCTTGGCTTACCGAGGCACCTCGGTTGGTTTCGGTTATCATTTGTGGATTGTTGGCAGTCGTTGCGGATTGTCGGAAGTCGGGAAGTCTGTCACCGGTCTTGCCAGCAAGTGACGTGTTGCCCGATTGCTGGGTTGTGGAGGTCAGATAGCAGTTCTGCCACGTAAAATATTTATTTATGTATGGAGGGCCCTGGTCCGGGCAGCATTAAATTGCGAATATTATTGTATGGAGGGCCCTGGTCCGGGCAGCATTAAATTGCGAATATTATTGTATGGAGGGCCCTGGTCCGGGCAGCATTAAATTGCGAATATTATTTTATGGAGGGCCCTGGTCCGGGCAGCATTAAATTGCGAATATTATTGAATGGAGGGCCCTGGTCCGGGCAGCATTAAATTGCGAATATTATTGTATGGAGGGCCCTGGTCCGGGCAGCATTAAATTGCGAATATTATTGTATGGAGGGCCCTGGTCCGGGCAGCATTAAATTGCGAATATTATTGTATGGAGGGCCCTGGTCCGGGCAGCATTAAATTGCACATATTACTGTATGGAGGGCCCTGGTCCGGGCAGCATTAAATTGCGAATATTATTGTATGGAGGGCCCTGGTCCGGGCAGCATTAAATTGCACATATTATTGTATGGAGGGCCCTGGTCCGGGCAGCATTAAATTGCACATATTATTATATGGAGAGCCCTAGTCCGGGCAGCATTAAATTGCGTTAATTTTAGGAGAGCCCTGAGCTGGGCATTATAAACGACTTTTGTTGATCTCTGAAAGCCCTAGTACCGGGCGGTAAAACATAATCTTCATTATTTTAGATTGCTCTAATAACGGCCAGTAATTAATATACTTTCATATGATTAGTAACTCAGAGGTAATTATTTTAAAAAGATAACATAAATTATTTTGAACCTAATACAGATACTCAAGTGTCAACAAAGTTTAGATTGAAAAGACAAGGCTTTGGCAGTAGGTGCTAAGTTTAGTCGGCTAGGTATGAAATGTCCTGCTAGAAATAAATATTGTTTGATATGTGTGACAGTGCAGGACAAAACAACCAACAAAAGAAAACTGTGTTGTGGTGAGACATTCAACAAACGTGGCAATGACGACAGTACTAAAAGATTTAAAAGGAACAAAAATGTAAGAGATGTTAAAGAGGCTCAAACTAAATCTATGCATTACATATATATATTGTAAATAGTGACGAGACAGTTACCTACTTGCAAATACGTAGAATAGATATAAAGGTATTAGTAGACTGGTAACAACCAAAACATACTCACGGATAAAAATGGGAAATACGAAATCGAAAAGACGTAGATAGCGCTGACAAAACAGAACAAAAATACAAATAAACATTTCACGGCCTACGGACGTAATTAATATTATGACTGTTTGAAACAAAAAATTAAGTTGCTGTGAAAAATGGGAAACCCATTTCTTATGAAAACGTTAGTGGTACTTGCGATCTTTTGGGTAGAAAAGTATATGTCGGCAGTGAAAAATTCTGGGAGCCAACTACTCGTACTACTGCAGGGTTACAGAGGATTTAGAACTTATAAATTTTGTTGGCAAATCGGATTATCGATATAATCGGATATTTGACTATTATTTCCGAACTAAGTAGCCAAGTACTTAAATGGTTACATACTTCGAAAAAAAAAAAACCGTTTGGAAAATTTTCGTGCAGCAGTTCACGTGCATATTTAGGACGAGACACTAACGATTTTGTCCTGGAAATAGAACTTTGAGTGAGGGCGTCGATATTGTCAGACTAATAAAGAAGCGCTTTCGTTAGGTGTGGGCTAGTGAACATTTTAATAAGTTTCTTTATGTTAAGAAGTTTGATAATTACGGTTTACGACAATTAACTGTTAGAATTAATAAATGAAGAAAACTAAATTGAGCATTGGGTTTAAGGCTGCAGGCCTAATATAGGATAGGCCTGGCAAAGTTGTTGAAGAAATAAACAAATTTGAATTTGAAAGTAAAACGTAGCAAAGTGCAAATTGGCGTCAAATCCATTGACGATATTCGGAGACCATATTCACAGGTGGTAGAGCATTCTAAACGCATTAATATACCGCCTGGAAGAAATTGTTGAAGTCTCAACTGTACCATGAGATAAAAAAAAAGTTAAAGAGGATTTGTATATGTAACGGGAAATTGAATTATTTTGTAAAACTTAGAAGATACCTGATTTCAAAATGAATTATGTTTCTACGATGACATATTGTTGAGGGGGGCTTGTTTTACCATCCAAGCTGCGATCAGATGTTCTTAGTTCTTAAAGCTGCGCATTGAGGCCACCCTAACAAAGTGCAAATGAGAGGTAGTTTAACATCAAGTTTGGTGGCCCAAATGTTACAAAGTCACGGAAAATATCTGTTAGGCGCGTAAAGGCTGTACCTACACTGGTGTCTGCAGCTAATCCACCGAATCCGTTAAAAACACGTGAGATGGCCACGGTGCCTTGGATTGATATAGCAATCGATTTGATGGGGCCGTCGCCATCGCCCTGTAATAATTACTATATTTTCGTGGTGATAAACTACTGTAGTCGCTATATGTATATTCCCCTTCTTATGCTGCACTTTAATAAGTGCTGAAATAATTGGACATTTGAAGGAAATATTTAGTAGACTGTAAAATGTAGGTAGTCACTATCACAGCAGACAGTGGAAAACTATTGATCCATAACAAGTTCAAACAATTTTGTGTGGTACATAACATAAAACTAAATAGAACGTTAAAACAGGGACACACTAAAAGCTCAGACAAGCCGAAAAGAAAAATTCGAAAGAGGCTCTAAGAGAACATTGCCATATTACACAAGAGATGAAGATTTAGAAAATAAAAAAATAAATAAAAAGAAGAATAGAATGGAAGAGAAAATTATGTATGTAGATCGGAAACTATTAAGTTTTCTGTGATCGGATACTATTATGATTTCTGTGATCGGAAACTACTACGTTTTCTGTGATCGGAAAAGACGGGTTCAGAAGCGTGACTTGGGAGGTGACACGTTTGTCAAGTATACAGAATTTTCATAAGTCTATTAACTTGTGTCTAACTTCTCATACGGTTCTCTCTCAGTCTGAAATGATGAGCCAGGATATAAGGCAATCGAGGGCAAGTACAAAGTTTTAGATATTAGTATTGCTGATTGCATTAGGGCTGAAGGGTATATAAATGAAGCAGAAGAAAATGAGCAATAATTGAAAATGATATTAAATGTTTGGAAATAGTATGAAAGGTAGGTTTGTAAAAATAATAATATCTATTATCAAAGGTTGTTCCCAAAACAAATGTTTGAAAATCTTTATCACAATTATTTTGTTATTGTTTTTAAATTATCATGTTTGCACACAGTAAAAATACAGTTGCAAACAGAGCTTGGCTTAGTGGGTACATTACCCTATTGGGACGCAGCAGTAAACTTTAGTTACTATAACTTTAATAAACTTATATCACAACACTATAATAAAATTAATAACAATATTTTCAAACTAGTAGAAATTTAAAATATCACAGGTCTTCTAATCTTCTATGCTAATCTTTTATTTTTTAAAAATGACAAGGGAGGGATGTAGTGTATGCATACATGAATAACCAATAAATAAATAGTAAAATATAACTTAATTAATTATCGTTATAATATATTAGCATTGGCTGTATATATATGTTTACTGTCGTCTCCGGTTATGTACTACGCGGGCTTAACTGACGTGGGGGCTGGTCGCATGACAGCTGTCAGGGAGTGAAGACGTGGTGCATGAACTAGTGAGCCGATATTTATATAATTATGTATATTTAATTATCTAGTGTACATCAGAACACTACAGTAGGTACCAACTGGAGTTCGCTCGCTGTGATGCGAGCAGCAACAAGTCCTACCGACCGTATCATATTTGTCTCACCTATCACGGCTCGGAACAGAGGTTTGTGGTGAAGATGAAGAGGTTCGTTCCCTCTGTAGGCGGATCGTCGATGAGCCCGGGTTCGTACGCGTAAATATCGTTATTTAGATTTTTTAATAAAATTTCACAATTTTTTTCTTGTAGGCAAATAAACCATTACGAATTAAATAAAACGACTGTCCAGTTTTAAAAAAACATGTTGCAATCGTGTTCTAAACCTGCGTATGTTGGTCGTGGTCCTAACTAGATTCATAATAAATTTAAACGTAATAGTTTCCGTGCGCCCAAAGGGCAATGGAGAGGGCAATGCTCGGAGTTTCCTTGCGTGATCGAATCAGGAATGATGATATCCGCAAGAGAACCAAGGTTACCGACATAGCCCGAAGGATCGCCAAATTGAAGTGGCAGTGGGCAGGGCACATTGCTCGCAGAACAGATGGTCGATGGGGCCGAAAAGTTTTGGAGTGGCGACCGCGTACCGGAAGACGCAGCGTTGGAAGGCCTCCCACAAGGTGGACCGATGACCTGGTGAGGGTCGCGGGTAACCGATGGATGCGAGACGCACAGGCCCGGTGGTTGTGGCGACACTTGGGGGAGGCCTATTTCCAGCAGTGGACGTCTTTCGGCTGATATGATGATGATGATGATGATGATGAGTTTCCGTGCCATAGTTAGGTCTTTATTGTTTCAATTTCACAATAAAATTAGACGATTACTTCCAACATATTTTTTATCTCATGTTAAAGTGTTTATATGTATATTTTTTTTTTGGTGATTTTTAATTCAGGCGTTTTTTTTTAATTTCACAAAATCATACGTGTATCAGTGTAGGTAAAATGTGTTCTTTTCTTTTTTGTTACGCTACAGTACCCGTAGGTACAGTCTCAATACCCTGTATTACCTGACCCCTCTCAGAATTAAGAAAATTAAAAAGATACACTGGGCACTACATCACATCTTCTGTTTAAAATGCCAACCATCCTTGATATCTCCTAGTACCTCGAATCTATTCTTATGTTTCGTACTACTTTAAATGAATTAATAATACTTACCAGTAACGCAAATTAAACAATTTTCCAAAACGAATAAACAAACATCCATGACATTTTTTATGACACAGAAGATTTAGAAAAGCTCGTTTCAAAATAATACACGGATCGATCTTCTAGGTTAAGTAACAATTGCCGAGGTTGGTCTGTGGATGGTTGACCGTATTAACTTACTGCGACTCCTCCGAGCCTCGGAAAGTAGGTGCGCGTAGCTATTGATCCCGGCTGTCATTTGTGAATCTTTGGCAATCGTTACAGTTTGTCCAAACCAGTTAGTGCATCAAATACTGGTATTCAGCTGTATCCAGTTTAACTGCAAGCCGACCCAATTATAGGTGGTTTGAAAGAGCCTAGGCAGACGATGAAGATTTATAGCGTAGATAGACACCCGATATAACTAAACACTTAAACACTTTTTGTCTTGTATTAGAAGTCGCGACTACGGGCCTATCACGGCCCATCGCCCCTGCCCGCGGGTGCTAAGCCTTTGAGGCTTGCGAGTGACCCTTGGCAACCCTAGGACCGTAAATATGTACCTACCTAATGTTGCCAAATTTCAGCATAAAGCCGGACATAAGCTTTTTGGACCGGTCACATTAGACGGTGTCCGGCCTGACCGGCTGTTGTTAGGGTTTTTGAATTTTACCTGGCACTTTGATTTTCAATAAGTACTGCATTGTTTTTCCATTAGTTAGGTATAAGTTAGAACGGTTTAATGTTGGTTTGTCTCAAAAATCCTGGATTTACTTACAATGTTACTTAACATCAGTCAGTAACACCTGGGCGTTGCTGGCTTGCCTTGAGGAGCTGGGATGGATCGATTGCCATAGTTGTCTCACCCGTACGCAAAACACGCACTTGGACGTGCAGTTGCAGACAGCAGACCGATTAATAACGACTTAATACGTACAGACGCCAGCACATCAAGCTATCCGAAATTGCAGCCGAATTTTCCCAATCAACCTTGGACCTAGTTTTTCAGCAATAAGGTTGAAAATATATTAAAGAAATTTTATAGATTGTTATAGTTTGATGTGCTGGTGTCTGTTATTACCTACTAAGTATTATTTTAAAGACTCAAACCCATGAATAGAATAAATTGACCGGCCTTGTTTTCAATGTATTATGTCTAAATCGGCTGGTCTCTGCGGCTTTCCACATATAATTCTAATTCTATTTTCTTGACCCCGACAATTCCAGAAGACATCAATAAAATAATAATATCATTAAAAAATAAAAATAGTACCGGTTATGATGGAATTACGACTACAATTGTTAAAGATGTTGCTGATATAATATCAGAACCCCTAAGCTATGTACTAAATTTATGTGTAGAACAAGGCATATTTCCGGACAAATTAAAAATTTCGATTGTTAAGCCAGTTTTTAAAGAAGGGGACAAAACGAATGTGAGCAATTATAGGCCCATAGCGCCATTACCTATCTTTGCCAAAATTTTAGAAAAGGTCATTTATAAATGTCTCTACACCTTCCTTGAAAGCCATAACATCTTTTCTCCAAGTCAATATGGTTTTCGGATAAATAAATCGATTAATGTAGCAATATATAATTTCTTGGGAAAAATAATGACAAATTTGGACAAAGGACTGCCGGCTGTTGCAATATACATGGACATGTCAAAAGCTTTTGACCGTGTTGATCATGATATTCTTCTAAGAAAACTATATAATAATAATAATAATAATAAATACTTTTATTTCAGACCATGGTGTCCATTTTGTTTGTTTTGTTGTTTTGTTGTTTTGTTATATGCATGCGGTGTGAGAGGCAATGCATACAATCTCATAAAGTCATATCTATCTAATAGGCAACAGATTACAGAGATAAATAAAGTGAACATAGCCACAAAAACAGAAGAAATCTATGCGTCTAATTCAAGAACAGTAAAACTTGGGGTTCCACAAGGGGGTATCTTATCCGCCCCTCTCTTCCTTGTGTATATAAACAACATGCCTTCGGTAGTAAATCATGACATGACATTATTCGCTGACGATAGCACTGTACTGTTCACTAATGACATTACAATTAATTTAGAATCTGACATTAACGAATCTTTCATATAAGTAAATGACTGGCTTAATTCAAATAAATTAATGATTAATATTGACAAGACCAAAATAATGAATTTTAAAATAAGATCTCGACGTACTGGTGCTTTAAATATCAAGTATCAAGACAAAGACATTGAAGAAACCGAAACAACAAAATTTCTAGGGTTATACGTAGATGACAAAATAAATTGGAAAAAACAAGTCGACTATGTCTGTAAAAAGTTAAGTAAGTTTTCATATGCCCTTTACAGACTAAGGAAAATTGCAAATCTACCAACACTAATAACGGCATACCATGGACACGTTAGCTGTAACCTTAGATACGGCTTGATATTTTGGGGTAATAGTGTTGATAAAGAACGCGCGTTCATTGCACAGAAACGGTGTGTCAGAGCAATTTTCAACCTACAGAAAACTGATTCGTGTGAACCATATTTTAAAAAAATGAATGTATTAAGTAGGTATTAACATTACCGTGTCTATATATTTTTGAGGTCGCAGTTTTTGTAAAAAATAATAATGATCTATTTAAATATCGAACGCGTATACGGCATCAGGACAAACTAGACATAGTGCCTAGTAAGACTCATTTCTTGCGCAAAAGTATTTTCTGCTCTGCTCCACGTATTTAATAATATTCCAAGGCCTATAAGAGCAATTACTGAAATAAAAACATTTATAAAGAAAATCCATGAACTGTTAGTGAACAAATGTTATTACTCTATGAAAGACTTTATTGATTGACTGGGGGTCGAGTCTGCTATTGCAATCGTGTCTCAATGACCGGTCAATGACCACTGACCGGTCATTGAGACACGATTGCAATAGCAGACTCGAACCCCAGAAAGCATTACAGCCTAGAGTTTTCAATAATTCTGTTGTCCAGTGACTGTACGGCTATGTGTGCTACTTGGGTGTGCTTCAAAACAAGACACGCGGTGCGGGGGGGGGGACGCGTCACGACTCACGGGCGAGGGACAGTGACTGCCGGAGACCATGTGCTTCAATACAAGACAAGCGGTGCGGGGAGGGGGGGACGCGTCACGACTCACGAGCGAGGGACAGTGACTGCAGGAGACCATTTGCTTGAATACAAGACATGCGGTGCGGGGGGGGGGGACGCGTCACGACTCACGAGCGAGGGACAGTGACTGCAGGAGACCATGTGCTTCAATACAAGACACGCGGTGTGGGGGGGGGACGCGTCACGAGCGAGGGACAGTTTCTACGGTCGACCATGTGCTTCAATAAAACTCCTGCTTTTATAAAAATATTTAATCTCAGTTGATATCACGTCGCGTATGTACAACAGTCTCCACTCCGCACTCGTCGAGGACAGAGCTCGCCTGCCTCAGAACACTCGCCCACACTATGTACAACATACAAATATCTGTACACACACACAATATTTTAGTATTGTACACAGTAAAAAAACTTTCGTTGTTATTTTTTTATTATACAGGGTGTCCCAAAACTCAACGTCAAGCCGAAACGGGGTGACAGGATTGATCATAACCATCACGAGAAAAATCTGAAAAAAAATCTATCCCATGCAGTTTAAAAATTATGGGCGTTTTAAGAAAAACCTAGAAATTTGATCAAACTGTACCATTTTTCGGTTATTGTGGTTATTCTTTTTTATTTTTGTTCATTTGAACTTTGGAAACGTAATCCTAAATAACATTTCTAGAATCCCAATAAAAAATAATGACACAATTGCCTCAAGTTTCCGAGAATTGAGACTATTTGTTAAACTACGAATTTAAAATTTTCAAGATTCGTCGACTTTGACAGGCCCTCCTATAAAAAAAATGTACTAGAGTGCCTTGGCAAGTGGCATTAAAAATTGGCGCATTTAATCAGAATTCTAAAATGGTACAATACTTGTTAGTTCCATACAATAGAAAAGAGTAAAAAAATTAAAACCTCAAGTAACCCGATTTTTGCTATCTCATTTTACTCAGTTAAAATGTTTTTAATTCACACAAGCTCTAGGTAGGTTCTTAATTTTAAGACAAAATGATGAGAGAGATGGATAATGGGTATGTTCGCCATGAGTGAGCGAGACAGATAGTGACGCCACTTTTACCAAAGTGAAAAAAAGTTAGTAAAATTAGTAAAATAATTAGGTTTGTTGGAATAAAAGTCAGATGATAGAGAAATAACGTTTTTTATTAAAATAAATGTTCAAATTGTTTACCATCAGCCTCAATACAAGCCCTACATCTTCTTAAAAAAGATCTACTTATTAGTCGGGCATATCTTCGAGAGTTGATCGCCTCAGCTGCTTGAGAAATGCGTTCACGCAGGTCGGCTACGTTCTCAATGGGCTTTGAGTAAACTTTTTCTTTGAGAACTCCCCAATAGAAAAAATCCAGGGGATTTAAATCTGGTGAACGGGCGGGCCACGAGATAGTGCCCGAACGTCCAATCCACCTTCCCGGATATTCCTGGTCAAGGAAATCTCTTACTTGCACTGCGAAATGCGCTGGGCAGCCATCTTGTTGAAACCACATGTCGCGAAGATCTGCTAGTGGTACGTCCTCTAACAGGGTTGGTAAATCTTCTCTTAAAAAATGTAGGTAATTAGTTCCATTCAAGTTCTCAGGCAGTTCAATAGGCCCAATAATTTTACCGTTTAAAATTCCGGTCCACAGGTTTACTTTAAAACGATACTGGGATCTATCTTCTCGCATTAAATGTGGATTCTCCACATGCCACTCGTGATAATTGTGCAAGTTCATGTAACCATCTTTTTTAAATGTCGATTCATCTGACCAGAGAATTTTTTGGATGAATTGGGGATTCTCATTATGCCTCTGTAGCATTGTTCTACAAAAAGAAATCCTTTCCTGATAATCTCGAGGTAGAAGACTTTGAACTCGTTGTACGTGAAACGGATGCATTTCGGCTCTTTGTAAAATACGATGAGCAGTGCTTTTCGGTATTCCCGTTCTTTCTTCAATTCCACGTACGGAAATACTTCGGTCACGTGCGACCTCTTGCAATACTTCTTCCTGGAAAGGAAACACAGGTCTACCTCCAGCCTGTATTTGATTCGGGAAATGGCCGCCCTCTGTGAGTGAACGGTGCACATTAACAAACACGCGGTGATCCGGGTAGCGCTCTAAATTTGGATATCTTTCACGATAAAGTCTAGCGGCAGCACTTGCGTTGCATCTGCATTCCCCATAAATGAGGTGCATGTTCGCATATTCTTGTGAAGTGTAGCGCGTAGGCATGGTAGATAAAAAGGATGCCAACACAAAAGTCCAGAGAGAAGCCAAAGTTGCCGGTATGTTATCAACAAGTCCAATTCACAAAGATTCAAGTCCAAAAAGAGAAGCCAAAGTTGTCAGTACTAAATCAACACAAGCGAATACGAACGTGCGCAGTAGACGAATGAGCGAAACGTACTAACTGGTTGGTGTCGGACTGGTAGCGTAGCCATTTGCTTGGCTGAAACTAGTGCGAATGAAACAGATAGATGCCATAGCATCTATCTGTTTCATTCGCACTCGTTTAAACGACGCATCTCCGTCTCAATGCGTGGCGTCACTATCTGTCTCGCTCACTCATGGCAAACATACCCATTATCCATCTCTCTCATCATTTTGCCTTAAAATTAAGAACCTACCTAGAGCTTGTGCGAATTAAAAACATTTTAACTGAGTAAAATCTGATAGCAAAAATCGGGTTACTTGAGGTTTTAATTTTTTTACTCTTTTCTATTGTATGGAACTAACAAGTATTGTACCATTTTAGAATTCTGATTAAATGCGCCAACTTTTAATGCTACTTGCCAAGGCACTCTAGTACATTTTTTTTATAGGAGGGCCTGTCAAAGTCGACGAATCTTGAAAATTTTAAATTCGTAGTTTAACAAATAGTCTCAATTCTCGGGAACTTAAGGCAATTGTGTCATTATTTTTTATTGGGATTCTAGAAATGTTATTTAGGATTACGTTTCTAAAGTTCAAATGAACAAAAATAAAAAATAATAACCACAATAACCGAAAAATGGTACAGTTTGATCAAATTTCTAGGTTTTTCTTAAAATGCCCATAATTTTCAAACTGCATGGGATAGATTTTTTTTCAGATTTTTCTCGTGATGGTTATGATCAATCCTGTCACCCCGTTTCGGCTTGACGTTGAGTTTTGGGACACCCTGTATATATAAAAACATTCGTATATTTGTCGCCGTGCAAACACCGCAAGTTTATGATAAATTTTAATAAATTGACAAAAGAACATTTTAAGTCTCGGTATTATTGATTGCGTTACGTGAAACACAGATTTAATTGCACTGAATTAAAATAAAAGTAATGTTCCATTTGCAATTTATGGTGGGTTTATAATGTTGCGGAATTTATTATAAACTTACGGTGTTTCCAAAAATCCGGCAAAATATACAATCATATTTCATTCACTATTATTTAATTTAATCTAATGAATTTTCCTGGCGACTATTTATATAAGTGTGTAACCTCATTTACTCGTTACATTTTATAGCTTTCAAACACGTAAACATTGTCTGAAGCTTCCGATGAGTGAGCCGAGTGAGGCATAACATGTTAATACCAGACGATTGCATTCGCTACTCAGTCGCAATATGTCAAAAAAGCCTTAATTTCCATAAATTTTAGAAGATTGCGACTGACATGCGAATGCAATCGTTGCTTAAAAAGTTGAGGAATTGGCTCTGGTAGGTAATGAGAGTACCTACCTGGACAAACGGAAATTATGTAATTATGTGGAATTGAGATGATATCTTGGTAACTCTATGCAGGTAAATATGGCACCACTGTCCATCACATCGGTATGTATCACATCACAGCAGTAGCGACACGTCACCCGCGCACGCGCACTAACTGAGCGCGTGCAGCAGCACGAGGCACAGCGCGGCCGCGTGCGCCGGCGCCGGCGCGAGGAGACGCGCGCGCGAGGACAGCGCGCTGGCGTGGCACGCCGCCTCGTCGGCGTCCAGCGCCAGCAGCGCCTCCCCCGCGCGCCCCTCCGCGCGGCAGGTGCTGCGCCGCGCCGCCCCGCGCGCCGCCGCCGACCAGCCGCCCACCTCGGCCGTCCAGCGCCGCAGCCAGGCGCCCACCCACGACACGGAGCAGCCGCAGCGCAGCGGGTTGCCCGACACCACCAGCCCGCCTGCCAACAACGCTACACTGCACTCACCGCATACTACACACACATGTATTTCATGACGACATACTATACACACGGCGTCGTCCGTTTACATACGCTCGCCATAGTGTAATAGTCCTAGAAACACAATCGCCTTATAGAAAATACCTCGGCAAATTGAGACATCTACTTTTATTTTTTAGCATCTGTTGCGCAAACAGAGCAAGTGTTGTGGAAACTATTGTATATCGCGAAAAAGTGGGAATGGTTAGGTAAAAATATGATACTACAACGCCTTAAGTATCCTACTGACGAATCATACAAAATGCGAATGGCTTACGCAGCGCCCTCGAAGAGCAGTACTTACCTGAGAGCAACTTAGTAGCGAGGCGGTTCCAGCCGGTGAGATTAGGGTAGAGCGTGGCGGGCGCGAAGCTGACCAGCTGGTTGTCGGTCAGCTCCAGCGCCAGGTGAGGCACGCGCGCCAGCGGCCGCAGCAAGCCAGCTGGCAGTGCGCGCAGCCCCGTGCCAGACACGCGCAGCGCCAACGCACGCTGCCCGCCCAGCGCCGACAACGCCGCGCCCGACACGCGCCGCAGCGCGCCGCCACGCAACGTAAGCTCGCGCAACTTGGGCGCACGTAGCCCGCTCAACTGCGCGTCCAGCAAGCTCTCGCGCACGACCACCTCAAGCGTCTCCAGGCCGGCCGTGCACGCCGCTATGTCCGCGAGAGACACTTCCACGCGAGCGTTCACCGCAACTGACTCCAGGCCGAGTGATCGTAGCGACGCCAGCGGCCGGAAGGCTCGCGGCTCGATGGCTTCCAGGTGGTGCAGGTGGAACATGCGCAGGTGCAGCAGACGGCGCAGACCCTCGAAGGAGCCGTGTGTCACGCGGACGATGGGGTTATGTGAGACGTCGAGCGAGGTGAGGCGCGGCGTGGCGGCCCACATAGCGGGCTGCAGTGACGTGAAGCGGTTGCGAGCCACGTCCAGCACGCGCAGGCTCGCCAGGCGCCGCACGTCGGCTTCGCGGTACGACGCAATGTGGTTGCCGCTGAGGTCCAGCTCGGTCAGGTTGGCGAGCGGCAGGTGCGGCACGGCCTTCAGGCCCGCGCTGGCCAACCTCAGGCGGCGCAGGCGCGGCAGGTTGTGGAATAGCTCCTTGAAGTTTGCCTTAAGCAGGTTGTGCGAAAGGTCGAGGTACCGCAGCCGCGCCAGCCCCGCGAACGTGTTGTCGGCCAGCACGGTGAGCGCGTTGTGTGCCAGGCTGAGCTCGTGCAGGAAGGTGATGGCGTGGAACATGGCAGCGTCCAGGTACTCCAGACGGTTGTGCGCCAGCTCCAGGCGCCGCAGCGTGAAGCCCACCTGCGCCAACGCGCTGCCCGGGAACACGCTGAGTTGGTTGTCCTGCAGGTCCAGGTGCTCCAGCACGGTATTGCGGAAGGCGTCGCGTGGCAAGGCGCGCAGCTCGTTGGCGGCCAGACGCAGGTGGCGCAGGCGCCGCATGTTGCTGAACTGCTCTACCGCCAGCTGCGCCAGCCGGTTGTGCGCCAGGTCGAGGATCTGCAGCGCCGACACCTCACCGAACGCGCGCCGCTTCACCCCGCTGATGTTGTTGTGGTGCAGAATCAGTATCTCGAGCTGCGGCAGTGCGCCGAACGCGAAGTTATCAATGTGTGTCAGATGGTTGTACGTCAAAATGATTTGTCGAAGAGACGGTCCCACAGATTCGAAGAAAGCTTTCGATAAGCTTTCCAGTAAATTATGTGACAGGTCCAGAATATTTATGAGGACCGGCCGACCACCGCCGACGAGTGACGAGATTCTATTATAACTGATGTTCACTGACAAATTACTTTCCTCAGTCGATACATTTTCGAAGTATTCCGATGAAAACTCGACTAAACGGTTGTCCCGCAAGTCCAACACTTGTAACTTAGGCAGTCGACTGAACGCTCGCTCTGCCACGAACTCGAGCGCATTTCCCGCCAAATTTAAATAAACTACATTTCGGAAATTTGCAAAACTGTGTTCACTAATATTGTGTACGCGATTGTATGATAAATCGACGCTCTGTAACTCTTTTAAATCTGCGAGAAATTCACTGTTAATCTTACTGATGTAATTATACGATAGTCTCAGTTCTTTCAGTCTACACGAACAGTTCGTTCCGGAGACTTCACTTGGGAATTCAATTATTTTATTAAAGTCTAAATTGAGATATTCCAGCGACGGAAAATTGTGTATATTTTCAGTGGAAACGTAATGAATGTTATTATTATCTAAACTGAGCCAGGAGAGCGAGGCTCTGGGCGCGGCCAGCGGGAACTCGCCGCTCGACAGCGCCGACGATAGCTCCAGCACCTGCAGCTCCGGCAGCCGCGCCAGCGCCGCGCCGTGCACCACATATAGCTCGTTGAAGCTCAGCACCAGCTCGCGCAGCGGCAGCGACGCGGGGAACGCGTCCGCCGCCAACTGCGCCAGGCGGTTGCCGCGCAGGTTGAGCGTAGCCAGCGCCTCCGACCACGCGCCGAACGACTCGGCGCCCACCCACGCGATCTGGTTGTAGCCCACGTCCAGGTAGGCCAGCGCGCCCGGCGCCAGCCCTCGCAGCCCCGCCGGCAGTGCCACCAGGAAGTTACCGGCCAGCGACAGCGACTGCAGCTGCGGCGGCAGCTCTTCCAGCTGCTGCAGGCGGTTATACGAGAGCGACAGGTACCGCAGCCGTGTGAGCGTCGCCACGCTGGCCGGTAGCGCCGCCAGCTCGTTGTGGTCCAAGTCCAGCCGCTCCAGGTCGCGGCGCAGCGCGTGCACCGTCGCGTCGGACAGGTGGCTCACTCTGTTGTACGCTATCGACAACTTTTCGAGGCGCGCGCTAACCAGCACGAAGGACGGCACTGAAGTGAATTCATTAAAGTCCAGCATTAGCTGCTTTAGCTGCAACCTCTGCTGGAACTCCAGCTCAAACAAGTCATCCAGCTCGTTATGACTGATGTCTAAGGAATCTAGTTTTGAGTGTTGACTTCGACAGGTGCGGTTATGTGTCGGGCGTAGCATGTTGTTCCTGAGGTGCAGGTGTCGCAGGCGCGGCAGGTGTGCCAGCGCCGCGCACGGCAGCTGCTGCAGCAAGTTGTCGGACAGCCGCAGCAGCGCCAACGCGGGCGGCAGCGCGCCGCCCGCCAGCGCATGCAGCCGGTTGCCGTCCAGGTCCAGCTGCGCCAGCATCCGTAGTGCCGACAGCGCGCCCTCCTCCAGCGCGACCAGGTGGTTGTTGCTCAAAGACAGACTACTGAGCGAGTCCGCCAGCGCGCCCCAGTCCATGTGCGGCTCCAGGTCGCTAATGAAGTTGCTGAAACAATTCCCACTATATTAAATCTGAAGCGACGCATCTAAATGAATCTTTGTTACTTACTTTTGCAAATTCAGCCAATTTAATACTTTCAGCTCGCGGAGAGATTCTAAAGGTACTTCAGTGAACTCGTTGAATCCTAAATCTAGCGACGCCAGAGTCGATACCATGGACCTGTAAAGGTTGGGAGTATTCAGTGCGAGCAGATCAAGCGGTACAAGAGAGCGCAAAGTGAGTGTGAGTTTAGGGTACGCACTGCAGCGCGTGGCGCTCGATGTGGTGCAGGCGCGACGCCACCAGCACTAGCGTGCGCAGCGCGCGCCCGTCTAACGCCGCGTCACCCAGCGCGCCCAGCCACGCACCCGCCAGCGACACGTGCGCCACGCCCGGCGCCACTTCGGGGAAGCGGTGGAAGGGCACGTCACTGCAGGCCTGCTGGTCGCGGCTGCACGCGCACAGCGCAGCGCGCGCGCAAGGCCGCGCCGGTGCCGCCGCGGGGCGTGTCAGCCACAGCAGCGCCGCCGCCACGCGCAGCAGCCGCGCCGCGCCCGCGCTCATCCCGCGCCCCCCTCCGCGAGACACCTCACATGCTATTCCGATTAATCAAACATTTTGTTGTTAGTTCGTACCCTTGCCTAAAGGTACGTTGCCACACACAGACATGTGCGAGGAAGCGTCGCGAGAGATGTGCAAATACACCAAACAACCTGCTGGTTGAGGCGGATGCTCGGATTTGTTGTTGCCCACTTTAAAAACATTTCCCAGTAAATTGGAACTTCTGTAAGTTTAACAGCTAAAATTCGACTACGAAAAAAAGCGCTATTGAAATTTAGAAGTACCACTAGATAGCGCTAGTGGTAAGCAATAAAGTGATGAGTGTGTTGACAAGTGAAGATATCAAATACAACATTGACCAACATTGATAATGTAGAATTCATAACATTTGTTATTAGGGTTAATTACGTCCGTATGAATCAACAGAACCCTTGTGGGATCACTCGTGTGTCTGTCTGCGTATCTGTCTGCGTGTATGTCTGTTTGTCCGTCTGTGTATCCGTCTGCGTGTCGCTCTGCGTTTCAGTCTGTTTGTCCGTCTACGTGTGTATCTGCGTGTCTGTCTGTTTGTCTATCTGCGTGTCCGTCTGTGTGTTTGTCTGCCTGTCTGCCTGCGTGTCTGTCCGTGTGTCTGTCTGCGTGTCTGTCTGTTTGTCCGTCTGCGTTTCTGTCTGCGTGTCCGTCTGCCGCAGCCATTTTGCTCCGCATTTACTGGACCACTTCACTTCAAATTTGGTATTCTCAATAAGTGACCTTAACACAACGAACGATTAACGTTAATAGATAAATTTTGAGTGTCAGGTCACTTTTGAGGGTTCAATTATAAAAATTACCAAATGCAGTGCGTCTCTGGAACTCGCTTCTCTTGATGGCTTCTTTCGGTTTTGACAAATAAGTAATATTCGTATAAATTTATGGGTTTATATTTATACTAGCTGTTGCTCGCGACTTCGTTCGCGTTTGATCACAATTTCATGGATTAATTTTTTTTGCGTGGGACAAAATTTCCAAGTAACTATTGATATTTCTTCTTTAGATAACGATTTCAAGTTTTTTTTTACGACACTAAAATCTGAGAACATAGAAAGACACTCGATCACCCGAGTTTACTCAACTCTTTTTGTCCACCTTCTGCTTGCGGTTGATGCTGTGGCATAAAGATGGACCTCTCCTTGTGTAACTTTACCATATTAAGCTTAACAAATATATGCGCGCGCTTGCTGACGAATATTATCATTGGCCAACATGAGCGAATGTCATTCTTCCGTGGAGAATCTTAACATCACATCTCAAAACATGGAACAAACGCACAACGCCATAGCCAGAACATGAAGTTGAACTGTCAAAATTTTAGATCATTAAGAACAACTTTTAATTAGCGACCAACATCGAAATCTCGAAAACGACCGACTTCCCACACACTTACGTGCGCATAACTCGACAAAATGTACGGAAAAGCTGTTATGTTTCGTGATTTAAAGAAGTACCCCTTTACACCCCTTCAAGCGTTGTTTTAGAAGAAAAAAACACTCATTTTTTATTTCTATACAAACTTCAATACCCCTTTTTTTTGGTACCCGTATTCTTTCAAATGCCAACACCCTTAAATCCTCACTGGGGTTAATTTTGAAAAACAAACATGATGATGAAACATTGGTTTGGTCTTCGTCATAATTATTATGAATTCTCTCAATCAGAAAGATTAATATGTAAACGGTTATCACTCACACCAACGCGTAATAAAACTAATATGGATTATTATAGTGTGATGTGATGTGTAAAGAGCAAAAATAAGCATCGAGGAAATAACATTATTGTTTCTTATCTAATATTCATAATCGCATGTGCGACAAAGCCCTTTCATTCAGAATAAAAAAGAAGATTTAATTTTGATCTCATGGCATTCAAGTAAAATTTTACTTGATGACACATTGAAGTGTATATAACTACATAATATTATGGGTAGTTGATACTTAGTCCAAGATCGTCCGACCGCGCACCGTGTTGCTGTTCGCCTATTGCCAGAAGACGTACCAGAACAGAAGACGAAGAAAAATCCGTTGCATGAAGGCAACGACGCCGTCATCTGGAAGCGACGCCGCGCGACTCTGGGAGCGAGACGCCGGGTCCGCGTGTCGCGCGGCAACCGTTGTCTAGGGCGCTGCCACTGATATATCACGGCGCCTCAGCGCGACTGCGTATTTTAAAATTTGACACATGTTGTCATCAGTTGACTTTTTACACGTATTTTTTTCATTGATTTTTAAGTTATTTCATTTATAATTTAATGTAAGTGTTTTTACGTGTGCTCGTAATTTAAATGCTTAGTGGTAGCAGTGATGTGTTGCAAGTTAGTGCCAGTCAACCTTCAACATCACTAGATATCCTGGAGAGGTGTCCTCTGTGCACCCAGGCACGATTTTTTAAAGGTAAGCGGGGTCTGAATGTGCATATTGGGAAGGTGCACAAATCCCAAAATGCACTCACTTCAGACCCTGACATTCCATCTTCAGTGCCTACCACACCAGCTACATCCTCTGACCTGTTTTGGAAAACTCTTGTAAAATTCAAAAACTCTGTTCCTGTTCTAAAACGAGTTCCCCGCGGCGCTAGACCTCTAGTCGCGCAGAACCTAGCAGGGTGCGTTCGCCGTGCCGCCCGGGAGAACCCGAAGTGCCTGGGAACATCTTCTCACTTTCCCCTACAGAATTTTGCATGTAAATAAGAATTTGACAACCAAAAAGACATTAACTGCACAAATTAAAGAAAACTGTAACGTTTGGGCTCTTAATTTGGAATCTAAATTATCGACACAGAGGTTTACCTCCTTAAGAGGTATTTCCCATCTGGTCGAATCTAAATTAGGGGAGGGTGACATTAGCGGAGCAGCCAGGATTTTGTTTAGTAGTGATGTGGTGGCTCCGTGTTCTCCAGAAACTCTCGCAGTTCTGGAGAGCAAACATCCTGCCCCAGCGGATGGTCTTTCCTTTCCCGACCCCCCTGATTCGGATATTCACTCTCTCACCATTACAGGCCGAGATGTGATCACAGCCGTTTGCTCCTTCCGGAGTGGCTCTGCTGGCGGCCTCGACGCCCTAAGTCCCCAACACCTAAAGGACCTAATCTGTTCAAGCGCCGGGGAAGCTGGTGAGTTGCTTTTGAAGGAGCTCACGGCTCTGATTAACCTCATGCTCTCCGGCAAGGTAAACGAGACCGTCATCGACGTCTTGTACGGGGCCAACTTATGTGCCCTGCGCAAGAGGGATGGCGGTATTCGTCCCATTGCCGTGGGAACTATACTTATCGTCGTACGGCAGCCAAGATTTGTTGTAAATTTTATGGTGAGATCGTTTCGGAAAAATTTCAGCCCCTGCAGTTGGGTTACGGTTCCAAAGGGGGCTGTGAGGCTGCCGTACACGCACTGTCGACCTACTTAAATTCTGGCAAAGGAGAGATCATCCTGAAGGTTGACATCAAAAACGCATTTAATTCTGTAAATAGGGCCTACCTTACCTACCTTGCTGGCAGAAACTAAAAAAGAGATACCTCAAATTTTCAGTTTTCTTTGGCAATGCTATGGGCAACGATCTAAATTACTATATCGGAACAATCTTTTGGAATCTGCTGTTGGTTGTCAACAAGGTGATCCTCTCGGGATAGTGATATTTAGTTTAGCTATTCACCCAATTATTCGACAACTAAATTCTAAATTTAATGTTTGGTATCTTGATGACGGAACCCTTAGAGGCGATGTAAATTCGGTATTAAATGATCTTCAATTTTTTAAAAATCAACTTCACACCATAGGCCTTGATCTGAACTTATCCAAATGCGAATTATTTTTATCTGACAGTACTGACCGACAACTCACACTTTCAAAATTTAACGCAATAGCTCCTGAAATCAAAATTTTGGACAAAAGCTCTCTTCGCCTTCTTGGGTCGCCAATCTTTGAAAATTCCTTTCCCAATTTTGTCGAAGAAAAAGTTCAAAATTTCAATGACGTTTCGGAAAGATTGTTCCAAATTAACATGCATACATTTCCTTCGAGCTTCCCATCTATGGAAGCACCCTCATCTTTTGGAAAAAATGGACCAAATTATCAAGGATACACTTTCTTCAATTTTAAATGTGGCCATGGACGACCGAGCTTGGGCTCAAGCTACCCTTCCCATCCGTATGGGAGGCCTTGGCGTTCGCAAAATTACCAGTATTAGTTTACCGGCTTTTATATCCTCGGTTCATGGCATTGATAAATTAATCAGGAATATCCTAGCTTCCACACTGATTAATTTTGATGTGCCGTGCTTCACCGAGGCTATGAATGCTTGGAGACTCGCTTGCCCGAATGAAAATCCACCCGACAACCCATCATACCATAGACGGTGGGATGAACCGCTCTGCAGAGAAATTCAGAAGAACCTAATTGCCACTTCTGCTACTTCTGCGGAGCGTGCACGCCTGCTGGCTGTGGGTGAGTGGGAGTCGGGCCTCTGGCTTCACGCACTACCGTCGTCGAACATAGGCACCTTGTTAGACGATACGACTTTCCACCTCGCTGCTTCCCTTCGCTTAGGCGCATCGTGTTGTTCCCCTCATCGCTGCCACTGCGGCGAAGCTGTCAACAGTCTCGGGCACCACGGCCTATCATGCAGGCGAAGTGTTGGTCGCATAGCGCGGTACGCTAACATCAACGACATTATCCGACGCGCTCTTGTTGCCGTCGGCGTTCCAGCCGTAATAGAACCCAGTGGCCTGGCACGCGACGACGGCAAGCGACCGGACGGTATGTCTTTATTTCCATGGAAGATGGGTAGGCCTTTAGTGTGGGACGCTACTTGTGTCGATACTCTTGCGCCATCCCATCTTCCTAGCTCGTCGTGCTGTGCTGGTGCTGCCGCTGCGGCTGCTGAGAACCTCAAACGGCGGAAATACAATAACCTAGTTGGTAATTATATTTTCGAGCCGTTTGGGGTTGAAACTCTTGGACCGTGGGGTCCGAGTGCTCATGCGTTCTTTAAAGAACTTTGTAAACGCTTAGTTGACACTTCGCGTGACCCAAGGGCTGGCTTTCACTTCGGACAGAGGATAAGCATTGCCATACAACGTGGCAATGCCGCCAGTCTTTTGGGCTCACTTCCAGTCGACAGCGATACGGATGAATTTTTTGACGCCTTTTAGTTAGGAGTTTTCCTTTTGTATTTTATTTTAAGTGTACATAGTTAAATTAGTACTATATTGTAAATAAGTTGCTTTCGTTGTATACAATAAATATGTAACATCATATTTACTAGTTTATTATTTTAGCATGTAAATGTATTTTATTAGTATTTTATATGACGGAGAGGCCGCATTATTAGCATCATCATCCGACATAGTGGGCGTATAAAATGGGTAATCGAGCAATGAGACAACGAATTACATTCAACAAGATTTAATACACTGAACACAAATCACAAATTAAATCACACTGTACAACGAAACGTGAGGAACAGTTCCTAGCTTTGTGGAGAACTTGTCTCCAAGACGTCCCAATGGAATCTCTGTCTTGGTCCGACACCCCTCCACTAGGTAGGCTCTGTTGTAGCACGAAGTTAGTTGTAAGACGGCGACGGTGCTGCCATCTACCGGAACTCGTGCTTCGTTTCGTTATTGGTCGGTACTAATATCCGTCTCCGACACGGCCATCCTGCGCCGACACACGACCCCGTGTGTTTATTCTGTAACAAGGATAACGTAGCACAGTATATCGTTCGGTCACTCCTGACAGAAAGTTTTAAGACGGTTAAAGTTTTAAGCTCCCTTAGTTCTCTAAGGCTTAAAAAGAAACTAAAAACAAACTTTCTATCATAATTATTTTAAATTTACCTCAATCCTTTATCAAATTAATCATTTAAATCTAAAATTAAGTTAAGTAACAATTGTATTAACTAGGAATGCATGAGCGACCAAGTACCAATGTCATATCAACATACCATTAGCAGTTGTCGTTAAAGTTATCACAAAACAATAACACAAAGTATGAATCAAATTCGTGGCCTGTGGCTTTTCACTAAGCCCTCACACACTATTGCATTCCCTTGAATGCCGAGTCCCACGGACTCTTTGGTCTTCGCAAGACCCGACCTCCGCCAGAGCCACCCGCGCACCGCGCATCCACGGATTACATAAAGCAAATACCGACTTCTAACGGACTACGGCTACGAAATGGCTACTGGTACGGTCCGACCAGCCGAACTAAGATTCACCACTATCACTCAACTCAAACTCTTCTACTTCAAGGGGTACTTAGCCCTCAGGCACTCACCTTAACCTATCATGCGTGTACCTATTTGTAAGTGCGTCTAGAATTTAAAGCTCTCAATATATAACGATCGCCATCTAACACTTCTACAACTTTAAATGGTCCTTTAAATTTAGGGTCAAGCTTAGCTTGGTTAAGTTCTTCATTTTGAAGTAACACAAAGTCACCCATAGCCATGTACCATCGTTATCCACAACAATAATCACCTTAATCACAACAAAGCCTCGGGGAACCACTCACACAAGTAAACAACTCTTACACCACGGCTCTCATAGCCGATCCACGGTCACTACAGACCACGAGCAGCAATCACACCATTGCTCTCGAAATACGTGCCTCCACACACATGTGGACCACAACCACTACGGTCACAACAGAGAACCCTACTCGCGTGTTCCCCGCCTCGGCTTGCTTGTCACCACTGTGACATCTCTCACTTCTACCATCAACTTTGACTGGTACATGACTTTGGCATCTTTTTTTTCACCCTTCCATGAGCTCACCCAAAATAGTTCAGAACTTAAAACTCGATGTAAAAGTAACAAAGTCATCCCTGTGACTACAAGTGTTCAGTGGTAGTCATCCCTGTGACTCCAAATTATCAGTCAGTCAACAATGTGACCTCAATGATTCAGTCATCCCTGTGACTAATCAATCAATCTTATTTTAATCTCATCTGCATTAACTTACGTAGGTACCTATTTTGACATTGTAATAGCTCAAAATTCTTTGTACTCGTAAAGTTTTAATCAAAACTAACTGTTGTTATAAAAGGAAAACTGTCCCCGACACGTTAACACAAAAGCCTAGTTCCAATTTTTCACTAAAAACGTCTAAAGTCGGAACATGACGTTGTGGCAACCTTGCCATGCAATATCTGCCAATGGTAAAACTCTTTAGGTACCTACTCGTTTAGTACTAAGTATGTAAAATTACCTAGCACTATCAATCCAACCACTGAATTGATATGAACGACTTTAAAGCTTTGAAAGTCACGATCAAAATGAATTGGTAGCGACTCACTCGATATTCCAGTCAGCCTTGAACGCTCTTGTCCCCACAGATGTTGACATGATGCTCGGCTGTTACAGCCTGAAAACTGCTTGCTGACCTTCGGTCTGTCACGCTCAGAACCGCTCAGGAATTGCAGCTGCACAGCAATTATAGCAGCATGCGGACCGCTAGCCTCCTGCTGGCTTCATCCATCGATATACGATATCTGAAACTGAGAAACACTGCGAGAGTACAAGTCCAATCAAAGCTGTGGTGGAAATAATGGTTTCAGGTTAGCGTAGTAACCACATTATCAAAGTCAATCTAAAACTAATCAGAACATGGACACAAGAAAGAGGCCTATGCCCAGCAGTGGACAAAGTCTGACTATGGTTGGTGATAATGAATCAAAATATTGCTTTTGCAATTATCTTAATTTTCAATAAAGTGGGTACGGTGTAATGTTGTGACTATTAAAAAATATCGCTCTTATGTCCAAACAACAATAGCTCTGAACTGCTACTGCACTTCATTACTCAACCTGCGATAGCAGGATATTACCGCTTCATTAGCATTATTTAAAATGCCATTGCTTAACCAGCAACACCAAAAGCTATTGCGCCTAAACTACAACTACACTGTTTACAGTAAAGCGATAGTCAACATGAAAATAACAACCTCACATTGGCATAGAGAGCATTAAAGCTACAAGTAAATTATCAAACTTCGATAATCGCCGTTCATGAAATCGTAGCCCTTTGTAAATCAGTCTCCATCTCCACAGCATTAAAATGTTCACTCGTAAACAAAATAGAAAAATAACCAACGAGCACCTCTGCTTCACAGCAATAACAAAACGAAAATGGCTCACCAGATTGACGAAAAGAACCTCACGGACATTCACGCACTTCTCCTTGACCTGGCCAGCTGTTATGAAGCTGTTTGCCTCCGTTCTGGACTGGTTTTTTCATTTTTCATTGATGAGGGTAGTCGCATAAAACTCGACAAGAAGAAATCTTGACCTCGGAATTTTCCATGAATTGGTCCCACGTTGAATACAGATAGGTTATCTAGGTACGACCGGCATGTAGGTGCAAAGCTCTTCGTCGCCTTACTTATGGTCAAAAATATGCTGCACTGCACAACACTGCATTCTCGACCAAACATACCACCGCGGTACGTTTAGTGCTTGTGTAAGTGCGTGCATTTGCTCGTTCTGCATTTCAAACATCCTTCGCCACTGTGCGGTATCTAGGTTATCGCCACGTATTTTTTCATTTGCTCGATTAGATCCCACGTCTGATGACGGAGAGGCCGCATTATTAGCATCATCATCCGACATAGTGGGCGTATAAAATGGGTAATCGAGCAATGAGACAACGAATTACATTCAACAAGATTTAATACACTGAACACAAATCACAAATTAAATCACACTGTACAACGAAACGTGAGGAACAGTTCCTAGCTTTGTGGAGAACTTGTCTCCAAGACGTCCCAATGGAATCTCTGTCTTGGTCCGACACCCCTCCACTAGGTAGGCTCTGTTGTAGCACGAAGTTAGTTGTAAGACGGCGACGGTGCTGCCATCTACCGGAACTCGTGCTTCGTTTCGTTATTGGTCGGTACTAATATCCGTCTCCGACATATATAATATTGATTATTATTTCCAAAACAAAATTCTATTTTAAATCTTATTTATTTGTTGTACACCTACCACAGTGTAGTCTTTTTAACCCAAAAGTTGACTGGTAGAGAACGCCTTGTTGCATTAAGTCCGCCCATGTACCACCTTTGTACATAAAGTTTAAATAAATAAATAAACATAATTATTACCTTTATTTAGAACAGTATTCGTCCAAACTTTCAAGTTTATAAAACTAAAGCAGACAATTCTTCCATACAAACTGTCAACACGTTCTAAATCGTCTTTTGGGTGTTGTTTTAGCATTCGTACTAAGTTTCAAGTATATTCGCTAAACAAATAACGATTTTTCATAATATTTAATAAACTTTCACACTGTAAGGAGTGATTTTTCTAAAATCCTTTCTTAGCCCGCGAATTTGTCCGCGCAGATTTATTTTATGATAATTATCAATTATTTAAGTACCCACATTTTACAAACAGATAAGAAAAAGGAATAGAATAATAGGTACAATACAAAGGTGATACTTCTTGCTATACAAATCTCTTATATACCTACGCATATCGGCAAAAAAAGTAATGGATGATGTTCAACGCTCGACGTACCCCTTTTAAAAGGTTATTTTGGTAAATTAAATGTCTAGGCATCAATGCCGCCACAAGAAAAACTAACGATGCGATATTTGTACGGCAACAAAAAGTACCGCAACGTCACCTATCTCGCCAGCAGCGAACTACTAACGAAATCTGGCATTGCGGTATCATGAACATATACAACAATCTGAAAAACATCTTACGGCTGGAGGATCCTCCCTTTTCAATGGAGGTTTGCGGGACTTTACTCCCTGTCTCACGAATCCCTCTATAGTGGTGACTCTCAACATTGAACGTTAGTGCAGCCTTCGTGCAGCTACTTCATCATGACGTCATCATCACTTCTCCTCATCATGACCTCAAGCTCTCGAGCCGCGAGTTATACAGCCAGCCAGTACCCACGGCTAATACGGGTATCTTGACCACCAGCATGCTGCGGAAGCGCATTCCCTCTATTGTGATCTGTCTATAGCTCAACGATTTGCTGGAAGAAAACTCAACTTCGAGTTAAGCTCGCCTTTGTACATGAACTTTTCTTTACTGTATATTATTGCTGTCACAGATATAGGTTGCTATGTAGTACAATAAAAAATATAAGAATTGTGAAAAATATTTTTCAACTGTAGGTACCTACCGTTTGAGATAATTATCAAAGGGAAGGGCACTTTTCATCATTTTAAAATAAACACTTCTCTTCCAAGTCTAGTCTAGTCTATTTTAAATTTACTTTATTTTAATTTTTTAGAAAATAGATGAAAATTTACCAATTTTTAAAAAGTTTACAGGAAAACCTATAAGAGGTATATGGTTTAAAAGTGACATGTCACAATGAAATAAGTAGGTATGATTCAGATCATAATATACTTACTAATGAGTAAACTTGACGCATACCTACTGCATAAGAGGCAATATTGTAAGATTTAATTCGTTCCTATTTAACGAATCGACAACAGATAACAGAAATAACTAGAGCGAATCCTAAATCAAAAAAAGAAGAAACATCCACCTCCGTGAGGAAATATGTCACTTACGGTGTTCCTCAAGGCAGTGTGCTAGGTTCGCCGTTGTTTATTATTTATTTATATCAACGACTTGCCAAAGGCGACGAATCAACCTATGTCATTATTTCCTGATGACAGTACAGTTTCAACTACATGTAATAAAATTATAAATCTGATATAAATAATTCACTGACTTCTATAATTTCTTGGCTTGGTAATAATAATTTTTAAAATATTAGAAACAAATATAATGCATTTTGGACAAAGATTGCATAATCCATTAAATGTAAATTTGATTCATGATAATTACACTATATGAAATATCTGATTCCCGTTTTCAAGGCTTAATAAATATAAAATGTATTTAGATGGCTTTTGGTAAAAATAAATAAAGAATGTATACATATAATAAAATCGTAGACTTGCCGTGTCTGTACATTGAATATTTTCGCATAAAAATAACAGAGAAATGTTAGGAAAAATGTATAAAACGCAAAAATGCCATTTTTTTAATTTTTGTCTGTTTGTCTGTTTATCTGTTTGTCTGTGTGTCCAAATGTTTGTGTCAGTATCACGTAAAAACCACTGATTGGATTCGAAAGCTAAGTTCTTAAAAATATTAAGTGTTAACCCGAGTAACATTTAGCGTTTATTTCATCAAAATCGACCCACTAAATCAAAAGATATTGAATTTTTAATTTTAGTAAGGAACTTCAGCGCTAAGCGTTGCGGTGACCGAATCTTAGGCGCCATCTATTGAGAAAGATCAAATGCAGGTAAGCATGAAAATAACATCAAAACAAATTGTTGAGTTATTTGTGAAACTTTTAATAAGCAGTAAAATAAAAGTGAACATTTTAATACCATGACGTTACTTATTGCTACAAATGAGCTCCTTATTTAACGTGTTCCTCTGCCAAATATTTTGTCAGTTTACTACATGATCAAATAGATGGCGTTGTACTGATAACGCGTTTGTCTGAATCGCGGTGTTAAGATTTTCCGTTAGATTATGACTCTTACACGATTTCTGACAGCGTTGTTGTTCGCTAAAGGTTTAATCCGGTCTCAAAAAACTTTTTCAAGTCAATGATAGGGTGAGGTCTCGAGTCCAAATTCGTAAAAATCTCTGATTTGTTCAGGTTCATTAATTAGGGTTAGTTAGTGATAGTTTGACGGCTGATAGGACAAAATGGAAGAAAAAAACGTGTTGCGCCGACCTCAAGTAACATGGGATAAGGGTAGGAAGATGATGATTAATTAGGGTTCCGACTACCGTACCCAAAGGGTAAAACTGGACTCTGTTACTAAGGCTCCGCTGTCCGTCACCAGGCTGTATCTCATGAATCGTGATAGCTAGACAGTTGAAATTTTTTATAAATAATGGTACGGAACCCTTCGTACGCGAGTCCGACTCGCACTTAGCCGGTTTTTTGCTGTCGGCCTTGAACAATTTTGGTTCTTGGTTAGCAGTACCACAATAACTGTGGCAGTACTGAACTGGACGGTTCGACTTGCTAATCAGGCCTGTAGGGTTCTGTACCAAAGTCCAAAGATAACGAACCTATCTAAGATAAGAAGACTAACGTATACCTCTAATAACATTGTTGAGTTATTTCTGGAAAAAGAGAAAAGTGAATATTTTAATATCTTTTTATTCTTTATCATTATATTATGTGCAGACTGGTGGTGTTCATTTGATGTAATTTATTGAATCGCGCGAAAGAAAGACGTTATCCTAATATTTGTTTGTTTAGCTCGACTTTTATTTGTATTCAGTAACTTGATTGACAGTTCAAAAGACAATTTTTAATAGTTTATCGTGTTTTTAAGACAGTAAAATATGTATATATTTTTTTAAAGTTTCATAAAGATTTAATACGTTATCTAAGTTCATTAAACGCTCATTCCTACATCAAAAAACTTTTTTTTTGGGCTTAGGTACTTAATCTGAATCCTTCAACTGTGCACGATTATTTAGCAAAACTTAAAAAATCAAAACAAAACTTTGTTTTCATTTCCTATAACCACAAGTTTCGCGAGTTTTTGAGTAATTATGTGTAAAATTGTATTTAAATCTGATAATGGTTTTGCGCATTTTTTTAGCGCATATCGAAACAAAAAAACGTATTTCGATTTTCTAGGGTGATATTATAACGATTCACTGGAGCGATTAATTCAGTACTAAAAATATCATCGTCTGCCTAGCTGGGGTTGGTTTCCAGTCAAACCGGATTCAACTGAATACCATAGTTTTAGGCACGTGAAGCGACTTCCTGTTTGACCTTCACAACCTGGGATACACGTTAGGTACCCCTTGGCAAGACTGGTGTCAGATTTTCTGGCTTCTGGCAATCCATAAGATCTGCCAAAGACCTACAAATGACAGCCGGACCAACGACTTAACATGTTATCCGAGGCACGAATGAATATCGACATGTTAAAATGGTTACCCATCCACAGGCTGACCTCGGCAAGCATTGCTTAACCTGAACATCGACCTGAGTCATGAGCATCCACGCGAACGAAGTCGCGGGCACAGCTAGTTATTAATAAATCTAACAATAATTTAATTTTATTTGATGTTATTATTACTTTGTTAATAATGTTTCTTAATTTTAATAGTCAGTAACTAATAAATACTTTTAAGAGTAAAAAGTAAAAAAAAAAATAATAATAATAATTATAGACAGAAAACTAAATTGGAAAGAACACATTGACTATGTAAAAAAATCAGTACCTAGTCAAACATACGCGTTGTACCAACTTGCTCCATCCATCAACACTGCCACCATAAGAAAAAAGGACGTATCTACACAAAACGAAGTAACCAATTTCCGATATTAAGGTTGCACTAGTCGATATTTTTTCCATAAAAATTTAAGGGGGGTATTACTCCACTGTTTGACATTCAAAGTTAAGCATGATATCGTTTTATCTCATTATTAATAAAAATAAAATAAAAAGCCATTAAAAAGTTATAAGCCAACAAAGATTCAAATTTTTTGCTAATTTTAACGTAACTTTGGGCGTAAATAAATAATAAAAGAAGTGTAAAAACAAAGTCGACACCGACAAACCTCAATTATAGAAAAGTTCAATAAACTTTATGTGTAATTGATTTATGCAGTGGTTTTTTCAAAAAACTCGACTTTCCAATAGACTTTTCGTGCATCGTCTAACGTTGTTTCCGTTCGGAACGGTGCTTTGTGCGTGGGAACTAGACATTGTGCGTGTAGAATAGCGTCTAACAGCTCGTCACTGGTACTGTCTATGTCGGCCACGATGCCCGGTGAGACAGCGTGTTTTTTGGCCACGCTTACCAGTGAGTTCGAGCCCGCGACTAGTTCAACCTCAAGAGAATAACTTAAGGTCACTTCGTTTCCTTTTTTCTTATGACGGCAGAACACTGATGTGTTACTCTCGGTTTATTATGGAATTGTTGAATCCTCAGATATGGAATTATCTTTTGGGGCAACTCATCAAATAAAAATATGGCATTTAAAATGCAAAGCGATGCATACATGCCATGTTCGGTATCCTTAGTCTACATACTTTATCCGAATTCCGAATAGGTTAGCAACAGTGACAGGCAGATAACAGAGAAAAGAGCTTGTTCCAAACTGTAACGGCTGTGAGTTGTAGGCTGTGGAACAGACAAGGCAGGAACTGTTTTTTCGGTTTTGAGATAACTGTTCCATGTTGTTACTTTTAAAAACCTGTTTTTTTAACTGTTTAGTTAAATACGCCTCACTCCTACTATCGTGCATACTTTTAATATATCTAAATCCAACGTTTTAGTTTACAGACACATGGCTATAACACAAAATGCCTACTACTTTAAAGCTTAACATTTCGTTACAGATCTCTAAATCCAAAAATGATTTTAGTGGACCCCTAATATTTTTGACAGGGCTTTCCAACGATACCATGGTCAGCATCCCCCCCTACACAAACACTACAAAAACCTGAACATGCTACCTACAATAATTGTGTAACATTCTAGTACCTAAACTTTTTCTTTTTCTTTTTAATTATGTCTCAACATTGTAGATAGTAACCCACGGGAAGTTGCGAGGTAACCCCATCACAAGTATCCTTATAACTTACCGGGGTTGCCTCTTTCTTGTGCTGTACAACAATTGTGTGAGAAACAATAAAAACTTTTTACTTTTACTTGTTTATCATTCATACCTTCTACGCACCAGCACATTATAGAATTGTAGAATTGTCACACTAATGAGCGCTCATTAGTGTGACAATTCTACAATTTTTTAAGCAACGTTCGCATTCGCATCTCAATTGCAAACTGTCAGAAATATATGAAAATTAAGGCTTTCTAGGCACTCTAGGCGCTACAATGACCCACAGGCCACAGTAAACACAACGCGCTGCTACGAGGCGCTACTCGGTGCTACGGGGCGCTACGAGGCGCTATGAGGCGCTACTCGGTGCTACGAGGCGCTACGAAGCGCTACGTGGTGCTACACGAGCATTTTGCCCTCGATGTGCCCATCGTGATCCACCGCGATGCCAACCCCTCTGGTCGTGCTACTACACACACGCGCGCACATTTCTCTAAAGAAACATTCCGAAGGAAGTGCAGCTGACACGAGACTGACTGACTGTCTCTTGTGTGCGAGCTATGGATCACATCAGAAATGATACGCTGGGGGAAGTCTGAATGTGGCACTGGTCGCAAAGAGATTCAGTGAAAATCAGACGTCATGGTGGCGCCTCGGTGTGGGCAACGGGGCAGGTCCTGCGGAGCAAAGAGGAACAGGCCGCGGCGTGAGGAAATTGTATAAGAATTGGTAAAGAACCAAAGAAACGCTGGATTGACTATGTGAACGATGGTAAGGGTATCATGCGACGACCAGTAACAGTCCTCCTGACCGATTTCAGCCATCACGACTGATCTCGTCGGAGACTAGCCATCGGCGCGGAACATTATAGTGCAGGCGTGTGGGAATAACATGGCAATCAGCACGACCGGGAGACAGATCTGGCGCAGGAACATTGGCTTATCGTGCACTCCAGGGCATGGGTCTGCCACCCCACGGACTTCCAAACTTCAGGCTGTCACAGAGACATTCCTAATGAAAATACTCAGTAATACTCTCCCACGCTCCGCAGGCGTCCAATACGCATCTATTGTGTATATATTTTACATAGTAGGAGGTGGAGACTGGACTGTTTGGAGCCTATACTTTACGTAGACCCCGTCGATTCCAAACAGTTTCATAAAATACTAGCTTATGTTCGCATCTTTGCCCGAATGGAAACCATTTTACTTTACCAAAGAAACATACTCGTATCCTACCGGGAGTCCGGGGCACAACATAACCTCTGTCCTAGACTCCTACTGCAGGTGGTACTCTCTTGGCACAAGTTTAACTTATGTGAATCAGTTGGTGTGAAAAGGTACCTGCTGAACTTCCGCGTCTATGGTTTAAGGATAGTTAGACATCAAATATGTACATCAAGTACTCAAGTGGCGGCCAAACAGTTGGGGCTCCTGCCAAGAGAGACGGCACTTCACGCCGGAACAGCTGAGTACTGCTCTCATCTTTGGGACGGATCTGCCAGATACCAGCTTGATGCTCTTGAGTCAATTAAGAAACGAGCCAAAAGGATGATCGGTAATGATAGTCGAACCTCCAAAGTCTTGAACATTGACGCCGAGTTTCTAGCCAGTCGATTTTCCATCGGTTGTTGTACTTTCCGGGAGTCTGCGACGGAACAGCCCGTTCGGACCACAAGACGTACGGGCGGCGGTACGCCACCGGTACATGGTCGACATCCCACCACGGAACGTTTTTGGAGTACATTCATTGTGCGTACCTACAGCTAAGGAGTGGAATTCCCTGCCCGGATGTGTGTGTTTCCTGATAGCTACAACCTGGGAGTCTTTAAGTTAAGAGTGAATAGGTTACTTCTAGGCACGTGTGCGTGTAATCTTCAACCACATCATCGCTTACCATCAGGTGAGGTAGTGTTCAAACGCTTTGATTGGTACATCAAAGTAAAAAAAACCGGTCCAGAGCGAGTTGGACTCGCGCACTGAGGGTTCCGTACCATCATGATGATTTCTGAAAAAGTGTGATATTTACAGACATCGTTTTATTTTTCCTGTAATTTTTACATGAACTTCTATGACATGAAATAATTTTAGATTTTTCTGTATGCAAACTACAGATAAGGGTGGGGTATTTTTTTCGTCAAAAGTCGAAAAATATGTGGCACAAAAAAAGAAAAATGTTTGAGAATATGCAAATAGCACTCTTTCATAAATTATACCGCACATGCCCTAGTAGCCCCAATTCGAATTTTAAGACCTTTCAGAAGCTGTTGCATACAAATAAAATTCTTTCTTATTTGCAAAACAGTTGGGCAAACGACATCTTAAACTATTTCAAATTGATAGCATTAGCAGTTCTTGAGATATCCCGGTGTGACAGACGGACAGACACAGAGTTGCACCATAAGGGTTCCTTTTGTATGTTCTTTTTACGTTTTTAAAATGTTAAACTGCCACTCAGTAGGCTCGCTTCAGCGGTATGTCCTCACCATGTAGACAGGTAGGTACAGATACATGTTTCATATAAAGCTCTTGTGTTCTTCACACTGCCCGAAACTAAATCTGACTATTTTGCTTAGAATCAGTTTGCTCTTCCTGACCACTGAAATCTAGGTGTAGGTCGTTTTAATATTCTAGTTGTCTTTAACAGTGTCACTGTCTGTCACTTATACCTACGTAATTAATAACAAAATTATAGGTATTTATTTCGAAATGCTACACATGGTGTCAGACCACTTAGAAAATCATAAATTGTCCTTTTAATATCAGCTATCATATGATTTAGAACTTGGTTATGTTAAGTAAATACCTAGGTATTGTAACTGTTTAATAAATATAAATAGTTATATTCTATTCTTGTGAGGAGGAATAATTATATCATTAATATAAATTATATTATTAATGGTAAGGGGACGAGAGACAAGGGCCAGCCGTCAATTCAAAGTAATATTTCAACAAAATGATAATGAAACGTGTAAAATATCTGATTTCTAATGTCACTCACAATACTTGTGCAACATCTGGAAACCACGACTGAGGCGCGGTCGGACCCAACGTACGGACGTAATAACGTAGGTAATGTAACAATTACGAAACTATCCAAAAACATCAATAAAAACCTAAAAACACCGAAAGTGTGAGACCAGCGTGCTATTTTTTAGGGTTTTGAGAGACTGGTTGGGAGGAACGAGAAAGGTTGTCTTAGGACCACGATAGGGATGCAGACTCGATAGTCGAGGCTAGTGATATTTATTTTAATTTAGGAGACGAGTGTGTGTAGTTCCGTTCTAACTCGTAGGAGAGCAAGTATTATTTATTAAGTTAAATATAGTTAGACTAATTTAAATATGTGTGTGTTGGTGCGCCTGGGTGAGTCTTATATTATTCCAATGTTGTTGTCACAACAGCACGCACACGCACAGACACACGAGCAGACGAGACCACCCTGCTGCGCTGGCTACACTACTGAACCAACTGCAGGCTATGCGCGGACGTGCTGGACCAGACCCCGCACGAGACCCGAGGCGTCGTCGAGGCCGTAGCCGACTTAGGTTAGGAGCGGCTCCAGCTTCAGCAGCGACAATAACGCGCACCACCGCAGCCGGCGCCGCTCTGTCGCCACTGAATAGACCACTGATAAATAGCTTGATGGTTAGCAAAGAAGCCTCAATTGCCACAGTGACACTACCACATGATGTTCATCTCATCTGATTCTGTTTGTGAGTTAAGTCTAGGACTTCCATCAGAAATTACAAAACAAAAACAAACGGTCAAAATACACATTTGTATTTTAATTATTTGGACGTATGTAGTTTTAAAGTAGTGAATTTACTCACAAACCACTCGCAAAGTCCAATTCTTAACGAAGCACTTCAAAAGTTCACATAACGTATCATAAAACTTTACGAAGTTTGACGAGCTCAGTGGCGTTACCGAGCGACTCAGAACGGCGGGACACGAGCAGCGCGCACTGCGGCCGCGGCTCGACTGCCGCCTCTGCCGGCCGCCGGCTGCCGCCGGGCGCGTGGCGCCTACCGGCCCTACCGCTCGCTCGCCGGAGCAAGTCGCCGGGAATCCAACTACTTGTGTAAGTACAACTCTTCTTATTCACTAGCAAATAAAAAAAAACTTTTTTACAAAAAACAAAAACTGACCACCAACTTCCAATAAGAAGTATTTCAATAAATTTAATTTCGGAACTACGGTTTTTAGTTGTTTCTTCGTTTTTGACACTGATTTCCGAAATTATTATTATACTAGCTGCTACCCGCAACTTCGTCCGCGTAGAATCCTGTTTTTATTCTGGTTAATTTGTCTTTTTTTGGTATAGTATCTGTTTCTCCCATCACAGGCAGTCATGTTTAGGTTAGTATACTACTCGTATATATACTTTGATATATACCTGTGAAAAGTTTGTTATTAGCAAATTACCCTACAAAGCACGATATTATTATTCTGGTTTAAGTTTGTTATTAGTCTGTAAGCTGAAAAAACTTTTTCACAAAAAAAAGAAACCGACTTCCAAAAAACACTACAAACTTCAAAATAACTTTAATTTCGGAAGTCGGTGTTTTTGGTTGCTTCTTCGTTATTTGACACCGACTTCCGAAATTAAAGTTATTTTGAAGTTTGTAGTGTTTTTTGGAAGTCGGTTTCTTTTTTTTGTGAAAAAGTTTTTTATTTTTCACTTTTTAGTGGTACCCCACACATAATAACACCCCTGGAAAGTCACAGGAAAGCAAAAATACGCAATTTCGTATACATGGATAATTTTTCCACATATTTTTTCCAGCTATTTGGATTTGATAACCAAACTACTGAACCGATTTTGATAAAATTTCAATGGGACCATTTGGGAAGTATACCCTTTCCAACAAAAAAAGAATTTTTCAAATCGGTTGGCAAGCGACGGAGTTATGCCCGAACAAACATAAAAAAAAAAAAAAAAAAAAAAAAAAAATACAAACATCCGAATTGAGAACCTCCTCCTTTTTTAGAAGTCGGTTAAAAAAGTAAATAAATAAATACATAGTACCTAGTAAGATAGTAGAGTAAGAAAGTCTCAAGGTAAGTTTTTTTGTTTCATCATCATCATATTAGACGAAAGACGTCCACTTCTGGACATAAGCCTCCCCCAAACGTAGCCACAACAAACAATTACTAAATTAAACGAACTTCATCATCATCATATCAGCCGAAAGACGTCCACTGCTGGACATAGGCCTCCCCCAAGTGTCGCCACAACAACCGGTCCTGTGCGTCTCGCATCCATCGGTTACCCGCAACCCTCACCAGGTCATCGGTCCACCTTGTGGGAGGCCTTCCAACGCTGCGTCTTCCGGTACGCGGTCGCCACTCCAAAACTTTTCGGCCCCATCGACCATCTGTTCTGCGAGCAATGTGCCCTGCCCACTGCCACTTCAATTTGGCGATCCTTCGGGCTATGTCGGTAACCTTGGTTCTCTTGCGGATATCATCATTCCTGATTCGATCACGCAAGGAAACTCCGAGCATTGCCCTCTCCATTGCCCTTTGGGTGACTTTAAGCCTTCTGATGAGGCCCATTGTGAGCGACCACGTTTCGTTTTGAAGAAACGAACTTACCTGAAGTAAAAAAAAAAGAAAGAAAGAAATAGTTTATTTCTCACCATTAAAAATTACACTATAGGTACATGAAAGATAATATTAATTTCTAATTTTCTGTGGTGGTTTATAAAAATGCACAGAGTATTGACCAAACCCCCTGAACTAGGCGAAAGCCTGTATCTCAGGGGATATGGATTCAGCTATTACATGATATATTTGTACATCTTAGGACATTTGTGTGTCACTGGTAATAATATATAAGTAGGGTACCATTACAAGTGCGTGAGTTTATTGGTGAGCTTACTGATAAGGTGTGGATGTGTGTTAATATGTCTGTAAATGAGTGAGTAATGTCAGAGTGAGTATGTGGAGGTGTTAGGGTGTGTTTGTGAGTGTGTGTGGTGTAGTAAGTGAGGAGAGTGTTATGTGTTACTGTGTAAGATAGGATTATACCTCAGGTGTCACTAGGTTTTCGGTATCTTCGTAGTCTAGCTGTAGTAAGTACATTTTTGACTTATTCTTTGCTTCGTAACTACTAAGACTTATTATATTTGTTTTTTCATTAAGTCTATTATATAAAAAAGAGCTGAGTACATACTGTTGCCGTCTTGCGAACTGTGTGTTGTGTGGAACATTTGGACAAGGTGCTGGATTTCTACGCCTACCAGTAGCAGGAGGTGCGATAGCTGGTCTGTGTCTTCTTAGAACTGATGCGAGCACAAAAAGCTGTCGGATAGTTAAAACATGACATTCGGAATACAACTGTCTAGTTGGGTATCTAAATGGCTTCCTTTTTATAACCTTCAGAACAGCTCTTTGGGCTCGCTCCAGGACCAGAAACTTCATCTTTGTGGCTCCTCCCCACACAGGAATACAATAATTTATGACGGATTGACACAAAGCAATGTATATTTTTAAAAGGAGCTCTTGGGAGGCTGATTTTCTAAGAGTTTTAAACAAAGAGATCATGGATCTCAACCTTGCCGCTACTTTTTTGAGTTGTGTATCCCATCTCAGGTACTCATCGATTTGAACGCCTAAATATCTGACAACACTGGCAGATGTAATAGAATTACAATGACAATCCTGTGACTTACCTAAGCAAGAGTGTGCAATTATATTGAACCCTTGAGGTGGTTTGTTGTTATTTCTTATTTTAAAGGATACCTACATAATTAGTTTTGTCTAGGTTGAGAGACAGTAGGTTAGAGTTAAGCCAGCGCATTATTTTCCCAAAGCAGTCTTCTGCCATTTGCTTTACGAGAGCTCAACTAGAACCATGCACCACAATGGCAGTATCATCTGCATACGTATAGATTTTTGCTTTTGGTGTGGACATTTTGCAGAGCTCATTGATGTAAATTTTAAAAAGCGTTGGGCCTAAAACACTGCCTTGTGGCACGCCAAAATCAACTATTTGTTCATTGCTAAGATAGGAACCTATTTGTACTTGTTGAGTCCTATTAGTCAAATAGTCCCTGAACATCTGAAGAGGTTTCCCCCTAATACCCATGGACTCAAGTTTGGTTAGCAGGATAGGGACAGATACCGTGTCAAAGGCTTTTGCCATATCTAGAAAGATGCCAATACATTTCCTTTTATTATCCAGTTATCTGGCAATGAATTGCGTCAAGTCCAATACGGCAACCTCAGTGGATATACCTTTACGGAAGCCATACTGGTTATCCGCAATAATGTTGCAACTGTCTAAAAATCCGTTTAGTCTGATGTTTAGAATTTTTTCCAGTATCTTAGACAGTGCAGACAACACCGATATTGGCCTATAATTATTGACACAGTCTCTGTCCCCTCCCTTATGTATTGGGTGTATCAGAGCTTTCTTAAGTGCTTGAGGAAAGACACCCTTGTTTATAGATAAGTTAAATATGTGTGTTATGGGGGCTATCAGAGTGTGTCTACACTGTTTCAACAGATTTGAAGAGATTTTGTCCCAACCTGTTGCACAATTACTACGCAACCCCAGTATTAAGGATTCAATCTCAGTGTCATCTGTCTCCATGAGAACAAACGAATTAACAGGCGAAGAAGATGTATCCTGAGATGGTTCGGGTTGATAAATGATAATGATAAATGATAAATGATATTTATTTTGTAAGTAGGTTAAACATAACACTTTTACACGTCAATATTTTTTGGTCATTTTAAGCTAGATGAGGCCGGTGTTTCCTAGCTGACTACCCTGAGAAGAAACACCGAAACAAACTCAGAGGTCACAGTCTCTTTTGAAGTCCATACAAATTGTACTGGTCAAATCATACGAGAACCATGTAGGTTAATGTCTGAGGTGGCCTTTTGAGGAAAGTGCCACACAGATTTGAGTGGACCTGTCCAGACAGTGCAAGCATTTGTCAGTTATTATGGAGCTCAAACTTAGAACTTTAAGGAGCTCAACGATTTGACGAACAATACCAAAGTAAGGACATTTGGGTAGGCCGCATAAAAAAAAAATCTCAAACTGCCAGACATTGTTGACTAACATGGAATGAACCCCTATCATAGCGATCTGCATGGTCCCCACATTCACAATACGATATGAGGATCATGCAGATCAGTGTCTGAAATGGTCTTTTGAGGAAAGAACCACACAGATTTGAGTGGACCCGTCCAGTCAGTGCAAGCTTTGGTCAGTAGTCGCGTAGCTCAACTTAGAACCATAAAGGAGCTCAACGAACCGACGAACATGCCAAAGAAAGGACATTTGTGTAGGCCGCATTTAAGTACTCAAACTGCCAGACCTCGTTAAAAATACTTCAAAGAAGAAGTATTTCAAAGAAGAGAAAAATAAGAAGAAAATAACCCACATGGTCCCCATATTCACAAAATGAGTTAAATAATAATAATAATAAAAAAAAAATAATACTTTACAAAGTAAGTATTCATGTCAAACATAATAAATTGAAAAAAATAAAAATAAAATATATTACTTTACAAAGTAAATATTCCATGTCAAAAATAATAAAATAGAATACTTAATAAAGTAAACATTCATGTCAAAATTTACCAACGAGATGAAAGAAAAGTATACAACAGAGCTTAAAAAAAAGAAAAAAGACAATTTCTAAAAATTAAAAAGGTATATAACATTAGGCCATGTACATCATTGAAGCAGCTCAATCCCAAGCCTTTTTGTCTTCAAGATAGTCTTTAATTGTGTAAAAAGCTTTCTGGCATAGCTTACGTTTTATAAATAATTTGAACTTATTCATACTAAGGTCTTGAATATGGCTAGGGAGTTTATTATAAAAACGTATACATTGGCATCTAAATGAACCACCTATTTTTTTGAGCCTGGTTTTAGGAATGACAAAAATTGTGTTTGTTCCTAGTATTTACGTTATGGATATCACTGTATCTTTTAAATAGATTAATATTTTTATGTGCATACAAAAGATTCTCATAAATATACTGAGAGGGCACAGTCATTATATTAATCTCTTTAAATTTGTCTCTGAGGGAGTGTTTAGGACTTAATTTATAAATGTCTATGCTGATTTTCAGAGATGACTTTATTGGCTAAGTTACGACCAACATTTGTAAAAAATGAGCACACATGGTTAACGGCTAGATTGGGATCGTTTTGAATGTTCAGCAGTTCCGAAGGCGAAGTTTTGGTTTTTTTGGTATGAGTTATGTCTTTGATTGCAGTCCACAGGGCTTTAGGATTACGGCCCGCTATCTCAATTTGTTTTTTTTCGTAGTCGCTCTTTAGTCTACGCAGAAGGCGATTACAATAGTTACGATACCGCGAATAAGTTAGCTTTAGGATTAGATTATTAGGCGTCTTTGATAGCTTTTTGTGCAGTTTATCTCGGTGTGCAATGCATCGTAGGAGTCCAGGAGTAATCCAGGGTTTTATATTTCTTTGCCTTCTAGGGACTTTGATAAGCTGTGTAAATTTATCTATAACAGACATCAAAAGAGCTATGAACATATTGGTACTTTCATTCGGGTCTTGTGATTGTAGGATTTCGGTAAAATTCATATTTTCTAACTCATTTTTGATCGCTTGGTAGTCTATTTTAGTAACTACGTTGTTTGGTTTAAGTTTTGTACCTACGTGTTCTAGAGAAAGCATTACTGGCATTATTTCAATGACTAAAGATGAGGCAGGTAGCGTGGACTTGAGCATAATATGGTCTAGGCAATTGTTTATTCTGGTTGGTAAAGTATGGGTTGGTACTAGCCCATGTATCGCATTAGCCACAAGGTAGTCACTACAACGCGCGTCCAGAGTGTCCGTTTTAATGTCTATGTTAACGTCACCTATGAGGGCAACATTGCTATACCCCGATACAGTGTTATATACTTTGTTAAGGCTGTCTAAAAAGTTATCAAAATGTTGCCTGTTCCTGTAAGATGGCGAACGGTATATGGAAATAACTGCCAGTTTTTGATCTAGATAGCAAACAAGGCAGTTAGCATCCATAAAGACTGGCTCGGTTATGTTGCAGTTTAAGGTGTCATCTGTGTATATGATTATACCATCGTTTTGATTGCTGGTATTTTTAGTATAGTGTGATGTATAACCATCTAAAATGGGGATTTTGCTTACCTTACTCAGCCAACACTCTGTTAAAACTATAATATGGCATTTGATCTTAACTGATGTCAAGAGTACTGTTAGTTCATCAAAGTGTTTATTTACACTTCTTATATTTAAATGTAATATTTGTATTGCCTTGTTATGACTAGGAAGGTATACACTACATTGTTCCGTAGAGCAGGTAAAAGATTTAGCCTTTTTTATTGACTCCAGTTCCTCGTTTAATTCAACAATGTTAGACATTTATAAATACGTGTGTACACCAAAAATATTTTCCAAGTGTTATTTGAAAAACCAAGCGGTTACTTCTAACAATTATGGTCACGATAACGACAGTTGAATACATTGATAATAAAATGTTGAGGAACAGGTGAGTACTGGGGAACTGTTTTATGAATTTTGATGAGCATTATTAACCAATTTAATTATAGTGAACTCATAACTGTGTAGCTATCAACAATTGAGAGAAATAATCGCCTTCCACTCTATACTGTAACTTACTTATAACTTAAATAAACTTTACTATTGCATCTTAGTGGAAAGTGTTTCTCTATACTAAACTTACAAACCTTCACGACAAATCGGTGTACGGAGTTAACTACTACAACCCATACATTTATGGTCCTTCGAGCCTTCATGTATTTTAGTGTGGTTGTGTCTCTTGTTACGGTAGCGAATCGGTTCAGCTGGTCTCCCGGAAGAGGGTCGCCCCAGCTGGATTGAGAAGGCGCAAATACCTAACCAGAGTAAGGCCACATTGAATACCGGAACGAACTTTAACTGCCAGAAGTGCCTTCGACTACTGGAAGAGCCTTTAACTACTGGAACTAACCACAACTGCCAGAAGGGCCTTCGACTATTGGAAGAGCCTTTAACTACTGGAACTAACCACAACTGCCAGAAGGGCCTTCGACTACTGGAAGAGCCTTTAGCTGCTGGAACTAACTATAACTATTAGAAGAGCCTTCGACTACTGGAAGAGCCTTCGGAAACTGGAAGAGTCTTTAACGATAACTACAAGAGTCTTCAACTACAAAGGAAGCTATAGCCTATAAATCAAGATGAATAAGCTATCGCTACAATCAACCTGTTTTGAAAACATCAAAACATTATGCAGTAACTATAACAAGGATAGCAAAACCAGAAAAACAAAGGAATACTTGATTAAGCGGCTGTCCTCGTTAGAAGCTCAATGGATGGATTTCCATGCACGGCATACATTGCTGTTGCAGGAAATTGAAGATAAAAACAAACTATTTCTCGGAAGATGTCCACGGTAAGACACAGAACATGTACGAAGATACAAAAGCAGACATTTTGAAAATGTTGCAAACCACTGAAGAAATGATAAAATTCGACCTGACGGACTTGTCGCGGGGAGAACCTGATGAGAAGACAAAGAATTTGCTGACTAAACAGGAATGTAACTTCAAGGCCATGGAGAGGGCTATGACGAAAATTGAGTTTGACGTCTTAGCTGAAAAATGGGAACTTGACGATCACTTGTCAATCTTGAAGTCGAAGTGGGAAGCTATTGACAACACTCATTGGGAACTGGAAGCCTTACTAAAAGGCTCGGAAAAAACATACTATGACATGTTCAACCACTTTGAAGCCAAATATGACGAAGCAAGGAAACGACTGAAAAGCAAGATGTGGTCCACCGCTCATCACCAACATTCAGCACCGAGGATCGAGATCCCAGAGTTTTCAGGACACTATAACAAATGGATATCTTTCAAAGATCTGTTCCTGGAGACGATACACAAAAACCCGACATTGAATAAGGCCCAAAAAATGCAGCATCTGAAAACTAGGCTAAAAGGTGAAGCAGAAAGACTGGTGCAACACTTGAGTATCAGCGCCGACAACTACACTTCATGTTGGGAAATACTGAATCAACGTTACAACAACCGTCGACTTCAATTCTCATCTTTCATGAATACTATGCTGCAGTTGTCCGTAATACAGAAGCCAGACGCTTACAACTTGAAGAAGCTGCACGACGTAACAACCGAATGCATAAACGGTTTAACAAATATTGGTTTTGATATAACCAGTTGGGATCCTATGATTGTCCATTTGATGTCACAAAAACTAGACTGTGGGACCTACAACGAATACATAAAAAACTTGCACGATAACAGAGAGGTACCAACACTGCAAGAATTCCTGATGTTCTTGGAAAACCAGTTTATGGCGTTTGAAACCATGAAGACTTCAAAGAAGGAAGTACAGAGCTCAGAGAAGTCAGCTGGACCTGAAAAAAATGTACCTCGAAAAACCTTCGATCATAAGAAATGCCATCCAAAAACTTACCACACTTCATACGGGCAGTGCCCTCTTTGCAAAGGCGATCATGTTTTGATGCGATGTCAGCAGTTCATTGACTCGGATACTAAGCGACGAAACAGCACAGTTGCAAAACTACGTCTGTGCAAAAACTGTTTGTTTAAACATGAAAATCAAACTTGCAACTCTGCAAAAACTTGTAAGGAATGTAATATGAAGCATCATACGCTCTTACATTACAACAATTCCAACAAAAATACACCTTCAACGAGCAATGAAAACCAACACACAGGTCAACGACCCACGAAGGAAACTGAAACGTCGAGTTCAAATCATCTATCAGCCAACGAGATGGAAGTCTTACTTACAACCGTCCAAGTTAAGGTCAAGTCGATAGATGGGACTTACATAACTCTTCGTGCGCTCGTAGATCAGGGTTCACAAGTAAACCTGATAACTGAAAATGCAGCGCAACTACTGAGGCTGCCAAGAAACAAACTAACTGCAAAAATATCTGGAGTTGGGACTGTATCAGGCGACTGTAAAGGACGCTTATACTTAACATGCAAATCAATCCACTCCGAATACACTTTCAACGCTGAAGCATTGATTATGAAAAACTGATCAATAAACTACCGAATAACACATTTGAACGGCCAGAGTGGTCGTATCTGCAAAACTTAAAACTGGCAGACCCTGATTTTAACATTTCAAGATCTGTTGACATACTGCTTGGAGCTGACGTATACGCAGAAATAATCCAAGATGGAATACTTAGAGGCGCCCCAAGGTCCCCCGTTGCGCAACAAACACAGTTGGGATGGATTTTGTGTGGAAAACTAGAAACTTTTAACTGTAACGTCACCCTACTAGACTTGGATGAAATAACTAAATTCTGGGAGTGTGAAGACGTCACCACAACAAAAGCTGACCGATCCCAAGAGGATCAGTGTGAAACTTACTACAAGGAAACTACTCGCCGTGGATCAGATGGAAAATACATTGTGAAAATGCCTTTACGTCCGGATTATGAAAATAAGATCGGAACATCGAAAACGATTGCAGTCTCACAATTGTTACAATTAGAAAAAAGGTTTCAAAGAAATGGCCGACTTGAACTGCTATACAAAGAGTTCCTTAGGGAATACCTGGAGTTGGGCCATATGAAAGTAGCAAAACCCATGACATCAACTACTGAATGTTTTTTACCACATCACGGAGTACTTCGTGAGGAATCTACTACCACGAAGCTCAGAGTTGTCTTTAATGCATCTCAGAAAACTAAAACGGGATACAGCCTGAACGACGTACAAGGAAAGGGCCACAACCTACAAAAAGATATCCAAGAGCTTATCATAAAATGGAGAACGTACAAATACGCCTTTACTGCTGACATCGAGAAAATGTACCGATGTATTTGGCTATCTGAGGAACAACAACATTTGCAAAAAATTGTGTGGCGAACTACGCCGTCAGAGAAGCAGCAAGAGTACCAACTCTGCACTGTTACTTATGGCACGAAATGTGCACCGTGGTTAGCCATGAGAACCATCAAACAACTTGCACACGATGATGGCTACAAGTACCCCACGGCTGCCAAAGTACTACTGAACGAAGCATACGTCGATGATGTCATAAGCGGCCACAACTCACTGGAAGCGGCCAAGGAACTCCAGACTTCACTTATCGATATGCTAAAAGGAGCCGGGATGAACTTACGCAAGTGGTCCAGCAATCATTCAGCATTGTTAGAGAACCTAAGTAATGATCAGATTTCACGCAGAATCACTTTTGATTTTAAGCAAGAAGAATCCATGAAAACTCTAGGACTAGGTTGGAATCCTCAGGCCGACACATTTACGTTTAACTGGAAATTTGAAGATAAATGCCAACCGGAAATAACCAAAAGGCGGCTGCTTTCTGAAATTTCACAACTTTATGATCCGCTGGGTTGGCTGTCACCCATAACTATTGCGGCAAAAATTATATTTCAAGAAGTATGGGTCAACAAACTTGACTGGGATGATCAGTTACCGTCACATATAGCAGATAAGTGGCTGACACTGAGAGCTGACATACCCAACGTAAAAAACATGAAAATCAAGCGCTGGATCGGTTCAACGGAGCAGAAGATCGAATTATTTGGATTCTGCGACGCCAGTGAAAGGGCTTACTCATGCGTGGTTTACAGCTGCGTCAGAGATGAACATAACAAGCCAACAATAACATTACTTGCTGCTAAAACAAGAGTAGCGCCGTTATCACAAACGATCACATTACCGAAACTTGAACTTTGCGGCGCACTCTTACTATCACAACTCTTCGAAAAAATCAGAGAAGCTCTGAATGGTTTCGAAATAACTACAAGCGCTTGGTGCGATTCCCAAGTGGTCCTGGCGTGGATACAGGGGGATACATCTAAGAGAGAAAAATACGTCGCCAATCGAGTTGTAAAAATAAGACAAATAATGCCAGCCAATCAATGGCGTTATGTGAAGTCGCAAGATAATCCTGCAGACTGTGCATCAAGAGGATTGCTACCAACGAAGCTTAAAACATTCAGTCTGTGGTGGGAAGGTCCTACATTTCTGACCACCTTTCAAGAACAAAGTTGTGAAGAAAACATAACATGCACATTTACAACCAACATAGGCAGCGTTAGCCAAGCGAAATCGAACTCTATGAACAAAGAGACAAATAATTGTATTAATAACTTATTAACCAATTGCGTTTCATTGACCAAAGCAATCAGAATTGTAGCATGGATACAACGATTTATCAGAAACGCACGTAATAACACGAAACGTGACACCAGATGCCTTACTTTATGCGAATTAAACAATGCAAAATGTACAAATAATAAAATATGTGCAACAAACGGAAATTCCGCAAGAATATAAACAACTTATGAAGAAAGAAATGATTTCTACGAAAAGTAACATTTTCAAACTTAAGCCATATACTTAGATAGCAACGGCATACTCCCGAGTCGGGGGTCGACTGAACCACTCCAGTTTACCTTTTGAAATGAAGAATCCGATGATTCTACCTAAGGGTGGACGACTTACTGAGTTGGTGATTCAACAAGCTCATCATACGACTTTACACGGAGGAGCCAGACTAACTTTAGCGTACATCCGGCAACGTTATTGGATCGTTGGCGGAAATAGAGCGGTGAAAGCTGAACTACGGCACTGTGTGCGCTGCCATCGCTACAACTCATCGCAGTTGAATCAACTTATGGGAGAACTGCCACCACAAAGAGTAACACCTTCGCGACCGTTCACCCACACGGGGGTTGACTTCACAGGACACGTCGAAGTCAGACTCAACAAAGGGAGAGGGGTGCGAACTTCAAAGGGTTACATATGCATATTTGTATGCATGGTGACAAAGGCTGTACACATAGAACTTGCATCGGACTTAAGCACTGAAACTTTCATAGCAGCCTTCCAGAGAATGTGCTCCAGGCGCGGTACACCAGGTCACGTCTACTCAGACTGTGGTACGAATTTCATCGGCGCATCAAGGTTGCTTCAGAAAGAGTTTGAAGACTTCAAGCAATACTTGTCGCCTGACTTCTTTAACAACATCGCAGACATGGGGGTACAATGGCATTTTAATGCGCCCGCTTGGCCGACTGCTGGAGGACTATGGGAAGCAACGGTCAAGTCAATGAAGTATCACCTTCGTCGGGTGCTAGGAGACCAAAAACTGACGTACGAGGAATTTACTACCCTGCTTGCGAAGATAGAAGCGTGCATGAACTCCAGGCCGCTTTGCCAGCTCACCGAAGACCCCGAATAATTTTATAACTACCTGACACCAGGTCACTTTCTGACGGGGGGACCAACAATGTCTTTACCACGAGCTGACTACACTAAAGAAAACAAAATAGATATTCGCCGACGATGGCAATTAACTGAACATATGCACCAACAATTTTGGAAGAATTGGTCTAGCGACTATCTTGCACAACTACAAACACGCAGCAAATGGAATAATCCCAAGAAAAACCTCAGCGAGGGGGGCATCGTACTAGTCCGGGACAACAATTTGCCGCCAGGAAAATGGGCTATGGGACGGGTGCTAGAACTTCACCCCGGAGCGGACGGATATGTTAGGGTGACAACGCTGAAAACCCAAACTGGTATCATTAAAAGACCCATAGTAAAACTATCAGCTCTACCCATAAATACTACCACCAACGAAAATAATGAAGAACAGACAAGTTTACAGGAGGCTAAGGCAACAGGAACCTCCACAACCAAAAACTATGAAAAGAAATGTCATGCAAACATTTTCATGTTTCTTTGCACACTTTTAATACTTGTGAATGGATCATATAGTTCGCAACTAAGGTCAGGCACTCAAATTACCAACCTGGAACCCGAGCGACCGATTTATTATGACACCATTGGCAAGGTTGAACTTATACACGATGAATGGACTTTGCTTACGTACTACAACTTAACAAACTACTGGCAAGGTGTTCAACATATTGAAAAATACATTAACGGTGTGGGTAACCTTTGCCAGAAGATCCACCAAAGTTATTGCCAAGCTACGACGGAGCAACTTTCCCACGAAATGGAACTACTCAACTTTTATAACATGATCCTGTTGGCTCCCCACAAACATTTATCCACGCGCAAGAAGCGTGGCTTGATCGACGGAGTGGGCATGATAGCTAACAGCTTATTCGGCGTATTGGACCAGAAATTTGCTGACAAATACCACAACGACATTGAGGTCATACAACGTAACGAGAACTATTTGCGTGAACTCGCAAAAAACCAAACATCAATCATGCAGCTACAAAATGACGTTTTGAAGAAAAACGATGAAAATATTAAGCTTCAAAGCAAGATGATAGAACAATTTATGGAAGAAACTCAGAGGAATATGGGCAGCATCGAAACAGAAATGCAAATAATAATGGCCACAAGTTACTACAACTCCGCTTAGCTTACAGCATCCCTACTACTACGAAATCTTAAGGAAATTCAAACTATGCTCCTGAACACTCTCACTAATGTCTACAGTGGACATATGAACGTACACTTGATATCACCAGTCAGCCTTGTAAAGCAACTGGAAGATATATCTGGCAGACTGCCGAGGACTCTGTCATTGCCCACAGACAATATCAGAGAAGATATCAAGGAACTTTACAAGTTGCTATACGTGAAAGCACGAATAACAAGAAACTACTTCATGTTCGAAGTTCTCATTCCTTTAATTTCGGATGAGGACTTCACCTACTATCGGGCTATCGCCATACCGGTCAAGATGGAGTCAACTTACAAATTGATGCTGTTATCTTCGGAATACATTGCCGTGAACTTCGAGAAGAATACGTACATCTCACTAAACGATGAAGATTTCAAGCTATGCATCAAAAGACAAAATCGTAACTTCATTTGTAACGCAAACATACCTGTGTTCAACTTACAAAACAAGAATGCACCTTGCGAAGCAAAACTACTAGGTCATCGTACTACTACGTCACCGTGTGACGTAGACAGCGTGACATGCGAGGAGGCATGGATCAAGTTGCAAGAATCAAACAGCTGGCTGGTTGTTTGTTGCGGAAGGTGCGAATTACGTACGGTTTGTGAAAACGACGTAATATCGCAAACGATCACAACAGCGGCGATAGTTACTTTGAGTCAAGGATGCGTACTCCGGTCAAAAGAACTCACCATCACTTCGCACAATCAGTACAACAGCAACCTCAACGTGAACTATGACATGCATGTTCCGAACCTGAACTCTCCGATAAACAACATTGTCAACGTCACACTTCATAATGCAGCACACGAACTCTTCACTCTCAAGAAAAATGACTTTGAAGAAATTGACAAGAAGCTGCGGTTCCAAGAAGAGAACGAGCCGAAACTACCATCCACTGTCACAGATCATGACGTTCACCAATACACAATTTGTTACCTTTTACTAACAATTGCTGTCATCACTTTCCTGTGGATCGTAACAAAGAAATACTACGCACTGCTAAGAAAGCGAATTTCGAATAAGACAAATACAATGCCAACGCATGAAAACATCGAACTTCAACCAATGGGATCTCGAATGCAGACTGCCAGAGAAGAAAACCACCAGGTGCCTACAGACGCCTGCCACATTCAACCTCAAGGACACCGAGACAAAATTGCCTTCAGTTTTGATTAATTATCTACTCTTTAATTTTACTTTAATGTTTGACTTTGTACAGGCGTTTCTTTCTCTCTCTACTCATCTCAGCTTTCTTTAGGGGGTTGCCAATATGTACGGTCTCATTACCGTACATTTTTCTGCTTACTGTGTAACCTACTTTAGGCTAACGATGTGCGTCATAATTTAGCATTATAAAATAACATGATTAACCAATTTAATTATAGTGTACTCATAACTGTGTAGCTATCAACAATTGAGAGAAATAATCGCCTTCCACTCTATACTGTCAAAGTCAAAGTCAAAGCATTTATTTCAATTAGACCATTTACAGGCACTTTTGAATTGTCAAGGTCGGTCGGTCAAAAAGATGAAGCTATTTGCACGTTCCAAAGCGTAGATCTCTATGGAGAAGAACGTGCAAGAAACTCCACGGACACTCTTTTAAAAATGATATTTTGTTACAAAATTATGGTTACATCATTCATATTGAAACTATACATATATGTGAGAACGATGTAAAAGACGTGCAGGATAAAAAAAAAAGTAAAAAAAAAAAAAAAAAAGTTTAAAGTGATTATTATTATTATTTTTTTTATTATAAAAGAGTCCGGAGTAAAAAAAGAAACAATTCGAAGAAATAATTAAAATAAACCATGGCAGCCGAGAGATCAGCTGACGGCGCCCGTTCACGAACATGACGCATACGCTAGCACCATTCGGCTCAACCATTTTTTAGGGAGCCAAATGATCCAACGCATGCGCCACCATCAGCCAGACTTTTGAGTGAGCATGACATCCCCAATCGCCAGGGTACATTCAAGTCAAAGACCTACCCAAAATGATCATTATAGTTTAAAGCTACACAGTACTCACACATGTGCATGAAATTATACAATGTTAAATAAGTTGCATCTATACAATGAAAAAGATTTGCATTCTTACAATCTTCAGCCGGTCCAACAATATTACGAAATGCTAACAGATTACTTTGAGCCCTTAGAGGCTACCTAGTGGCGTTGTGGAGCAGGACCAGCATTGAGCCAAGCATTTTTATCTTAACTGTAACTTACTTATAACTTAAATAAACTTTACTATTGCATCTTAGTGGAAAGTGTTTCTCTATACTAAACTTACAAACCTTCACGACAAATCGGTGTACGGAGTTAACTACTACAACCCATACATATGCATTGCAACAAATATATTAGTAAATTTTCGAGCGGTATATTTATGTAATGTGTTTTGGGAGAGAAGAATGTTTGGTGTGTTAATAGTATGGCGTGTATATATATGTATAAGTAGTGGAGAATTCTGTATGTTTTTTGATAGATGTTTAGGGTGTGTACTGTGTGTAATGTGATATTTTGTATGTACAATTCTATATGTGAGAGTGTGTTTGTGTGTGTGTGAGAGTTGGGTGTGAGTGGTGTATGGGTGTGAGTACATGTATGTGTTAATAATTGATCTGGTGATGTATGTTAAGATTGGGTGCCGGTAAACTTTAACATATTCTGGTTAATAGTAGTTCAATTTCATCGTATTTTTGTGATTTTAACCATTCCGATAGAGTATTTTTGCATTCATACCGCAACATGGGGTAAATATTCAATATGTGGTTCAACTTATTATAAATATAGGTAGATTGAGTGTTATACTGACGCCTGGCAAATACCGTACGGACCAGAGTGGAACGGGACACAATGTCTTTACGTCTTTTATCGAGCTTAGATGGATCAAAAGAAAGGGTCTTGTGCAGTTGGATGGTTATGTTCAATACGTATAATTTCCTTACAGAGAGAAGATTACTAACCTTGTAAAGGTTGTCTGTAGAGTAACGAAAGGGTTTAAAGTACATACATTTAATGAGAGACCTTTGAGCCCTTTCTAGGTCTAGAAATTTGGTCTTGGTTGCCCCTCCCCAGATCGGTATACAATATGTGATGACCGATTGTGCTAAAGCAGTATATATTTTGTTGAGTAGCAACGGTGGCATCACATGCCGTAACGTTTTACAAATCCATATAAGTTTTCTGACCCTGGCCATGGTATTTTCAATATGGGTGTGCCAGGACAGTCTTTGGTCTACAGTTATACCAAGATATTTAGTGGAATTAACTCGCTGTATGCTTTGACAATTACAAGGATAGTGGGAGGTTGCACACTCATGGATCACGATCCCAAAATCAGCACCTGGCTGTGTCCTCTGATTAGGAGTAAAGCAGATGAAGTTAGTTTTAGCAACGTTGAGGGTTAGAAGATTAGCATTCAACCAACTTGCTATTACCGCTAGTCCACGTTCAGCAACAGCACGCACCGTTGCCCAAGATTCACCAGAGGAAACTACCGCTGTATCATCTGCGTATGAAAAAATTCGTCCGCCACTGTTCCTTATATTACACAACTCGTTTATATAAATCAGGAACAGCGTCGGGGCAAGCACACTTCCCTGAGGTACTCCAAAACATACAATTTCTACGTCACTAGTGAGGTTTCCGACCCTAACTTGCTGTTTTCGGTTAGATAGGTAACTACCAAAAAGAGAAAGAGCCGTACCTCTTATGCCAATTGTTTCGAGTCTGTGCAGAAGGATGGGGACAGAAACGGTGTCGAATGCCTTTTTTAGGTCTAAGAAAACTGTAAGACATTTCAGTCCTTGATCAACATTATTGACTATATCGCCAGTTAATGCCCTCACAGCGTCTTGTGTAGATAGACCCCGTCTGAATCCATATTGCGAGGAAGATAAAATATGATGTTTATTAAGGTAACTAATTAATCTGTTATTTAGTAATTTTTCCAAAATTTTAGCGATGCATGATATAACTGAAATAGGTCGATAGTTATTGACATCGTTCCGGTCCCCTCCCTTATGCACAGGCGTAACCATAGATCGCTTTAAAGCCTCTGGAAATATCCCGGTTTTAAAGCACAGGTTAGCAAGTTGGCTTATTCGAGGGACTATGAAGTCCCTAGACATTTTCAAAAACTTAGTAGGTATACCGTCCCAGCCAGGCGAGCTTCCAGAATCGAGTCCCATGAGTATGCCATCTACTTCCTGCGGGTCAGTATCAAGCAAAACGAACGATGTAGTATGCTGTACACTCCTTAGGTAGGAAGAGCCAGGATTAGAGAGGTCAGATTTTTTAATTATCTCTTCCGCCAACGTTTTACCAATTGTAACAAAAAACTGGTTAATACGGTTTAGAGAATCAAGAGGGTGTGGTGTGATCTTAAGTAGGTTAGAGTTGTCTGATTTAGGGGTTTTAAATTGTGTAATTTCATTAATTTTTAGCCACAGCTGTTTTGGATTGTTTATTGACCTAGTAATTTGTTCTCTTTGTGATTTTCTTTTTAGTTTTTTTATTAAGTTTGTACAATAGTTACGAAAACGTCTGAAAGTGATTTTTAGTATTATATTATAAGAATCTTTCTTAGTTTGCACTTGCATTTTATTACGGAGATTAATACATCGAAATACACCAGCAGTCATCCAAGGCTTGGTAACCCGCCTACCGTTAGACTGATTTAGTTGTAGTATTTGATAATAGTGAGGTTTTTATCAAATCTATAAATTTATAAGCTATGATCTCAGGGTCATTTCACGTATTAAAAAATAACATATCAGTACCTATCAAGTAAGTGTAGGCACTATCAAAATCAACAACAGTTTTAGTTTTGGTGTACTTATTAATTTTTAGTGATCGGGTTATGTTGATTAATACCATTGCGTGGTCTGTGATTGAGGTATTAATAACACCCACAAATGCTGAGCTCAAAGCTTTGTCAATTTTTATAAGTGCATGGTCCAAACAACTTTGTTCTCTGGTAGGTAAGCAGTGCCCTGGTAAAAGGCCATGTGCCGCTAACATATTTAAGTAGTTTAATCTGTTACCGCGTTGTTGAGATGTTTCGGAATTCTTGATTATTAAGTTAATATTGATGTCACCCACAATTATTATATTTTTATGTGTCTTAATAGAGTCAAGGTGAAGATTTAGTGAATTTATAAAATTATCAGCACAAAGATTAGAGGGTGAACGGTAAATGCCTATGATGGTATGGTTAGAAATGGACACCTGGATAGCTGACGCATGTGAAATATTGATTTCAGTAACATGGGCCAGGTGACCATCTCGAACGTATGTTACCACACCGTCATTTTGATTTAGCTGATTTTTCGTATAGTAGGAAGTGTAGTTATCAAGTAATGGTAGCTGTCTGTGATAGTTAAGCCTGCACTCCGTTAACATCAACACATCAATGTTATGTTTTATTTGTGATAAGTTTAGCTGTAAGTCTTCAAAGTTTGAATAGACACTCCTGATGTTTTGGGTTACTACTGTCAAGTTATAGTTATCATGTGGTAAGTAATTATGCAAATCTTCAATGTTGATAATAGCAGACTTCGAAATTTCGCTGTCATCTAATTCCCGTATAGTACTAAGATTGCTATCCATTTACGTGTTTAAAATACAAGTGGTGCTTCGTGACACGTACCTTAGTGAAGAAACATTGATAGACAAGTTGTAAATGATCTAATTCGACACTTAATGAAATTACGAAAGGCGCTTTAAGTATGATCAAGAGTGTGTGTGATCTGAGTAATGGTGGGTGCATGATAGGAGATTGATCGATTGTTAGGGTGAGTGTTGTTGAGTGTAATGTGTAAGTTTTGTGAGTGTTGCATGTTATAACATTACGGTGATATTGAATATGCTTAGATGTGTAGCTTTTAGTAATTGACCTGATGCCTGCTACATTGAACGAGATATAATGATACAAAATTTGGTTACTAATACATAAGAAATTAATGAATAGTGACACACTATTAAAAACCTTTACATAACTTAGTCACAGTTCTTGCATTAAGTGATGTACCTGGGTTTCAGTCTTGATCAAAATAGCCCGAGAGTTTTCATCACGTTTCACGAAGACACGTCCAAACGAGGTCCAGCAGAATTTATATTGTTTTGTTTTGGCTAAGTCCCGTGCCAAGAAGTATAGACGGTTTCCCTTAGCAGTAAGATGTTCCGATATAAACACAGGGGTATCCTCATTGTTGGTGAAGCCAAGATGCTTAGCCTGCAGCTTTATTTTATTCTTTATATTATAGGTTTTGGCTTTCTGTAGAAAATCTGTTTTTATTATCGATGAACCAAGCTCGACAATAATGGGGGTGTTTTTAACCTCGACCTTTTTGCCCTGGATTCTATGAATATCCTTTACATCTTTCACGTCCAAATTTCCGCTAATGCTCTTTGAGAGGGATAAAACCATGTTTATGAGGTCACCTCTAGTTTCTTGGGGTTTTCTAGGAACGTTCTTGAGTTCTATACAGGTTTTCTGCGAATATCTTTGCAGATCTTCCATTCTTTCTTCTAATATGTTTATATACTCTCGGTCTTTTTTTGCTTGTAACTCAAGAGACTCAATTCTTTTAAGAAACTCATCGTGTTGACTGGAGAGGCGAGTTAGACTAGCTTCAATACCAATATTAGTTTGCTGGATTTCTTTTAAATTTGTATTTATTACCAAAAGTTCGCTTTTTTGAGTGGCCAGAAATGTTGAAAATAATTCCCTCATCTCCTCCTTAAATTTATAAAATTCCGCAGGTAAGTCATCGTCTCTCATCCTTTTGCGAACAGCAACATATGTGTTAGGTGGCGTAATATTTCCCGCTTCACTCATATTAGGATCCGACAGCGATTTATTCATTTGCGAAGTAAACATGTTACTAGGGAAAATAAGTTCTAAATAGTCAAAGGATTTTTTCGCTGACAACGGCGGCAAGGGGAGGATCTTGAACCGTCGAGCGAAAGGAATTTCGTGTGCCAAGGATTCAATACAAGTCCGTGCGATAACACAAATGTTCTCTATTTAGTGCGTAAGCGTCGAGTAGCGCAGCCGATCCCTTCAAGGTCGCTGTGCGATGTGTCGCGTAGCAGATAAGTATCGCCCGTCGTAGCACTGTAGCAGCGTAGCACTCAATGCGGAACCGTAGCAGCGCGCGTGACGTAGAACACTCCCGTAGGCAGGAGACTAATTTCGCGCGATGACGCACACGTTGATTCGGCGCAGTGGCTACGAACTCGAACCGACGCTCGCTCCGGCCCGTGTTCAAATCTCACCAGTTGACTGCGGAAACTTTTCGAAATTTGGAAGGGGTGGTTTGTCCAGCCTTAGCAATCTCTTCGATGGCGCGCTCGTCGACAGTGATGATTGTGGGAGAGAGACTTCCGACACGATCTAATATGGCCGCTGCACTATATGGACGCTCTCGCAAGATAGACAAGGAGGGCCCGAGTTAGGAGTGGAGTCACACGGGGTTTAGAGAAACAATTAAAACAAAATTTAAATTTAAGTAACAGTCACACAGCTAAAAACACGTCCGATCCGAACCGCCGCCAAAGGGAAGAGGAATACGAGAGAGATACGGACCCCTAATGGATATCGCCGACCCTGCACATTCCTACATGTTTACGCCGACCGCATAGAAACTGCAGCGATGACGTCCGTCCAGCCACGAGTCGCCGACGCAGCAAATTCCATCAGTAGCAATAAGTTATTTTTAAGTATTTTTCTGTCATTCCATATTCTTACATCGAATAGGTTTCACCAACTTAATTGTAGTAATTTCTTATAATTAAATTAGTTTTAAAATCACTTTGGTTTTTTTTCGATCCACCGTCTGCAGTTTACGTAATTGGCGCAGTCGGTAGGATACTCGCGGGCCGGTTCGCGAATCGCGTTAGAGTCATCTCTTATCGACCACCACGATCGCGAGTGACCCGGGCGGCTATCATCACGCCACGAGTATCCGGAATCTACGGTAAAGCTGCGGAGCCGCGTGGAGAATCCAGACATCGATTCACGGAGAAGAACCAGAGATGAAATATATGTAAGTACACTAGAATCTTTCTCGTGTTGCTTCCTCTCTATTCCTAGTTACTTTTATGTCCAAGATTTTTCATCACGAAGGATCTAATCGTCAGGAACATGCATCGCGACAGGCTCGCCGACATTTAGTAGATATTAGTAGAGATTTGGATAGTGAATTAGATTTAAATTTAAATAGTTTATTTGAACCTAAAATGCCTTATGACCCCGACGTAATTTTCAAGGCTTTACGCCTTGTGCCTGATTTTGACGGAACCCCAATATATTGACGAGGTTTATTAACATCTGTGACCGCATAGTATCACAGTATGCAAGTGCTGAGCCAGGTAGTGAGTTAGGCAATCTGTGTCTTTTAAATGGCATCTTAAACAAGATAACAGGGCCTGCCGCATCCACCATCAACTCAAATGGCATTCCTGAAACCTGGGCGGGTATTAGATCAGCCCTAATTAACAACTTCTCAGACCAGAGAGACGAAACGGCCTTATACAATGACCTCTCGTTGGCTACGCAAGGTAATAGGACCCCGCAGGAATTTTACGATCAATGTCAAACCCTGTTTAGTACACTTATGACTTATGTGACGTTACATGAGACCTTACAAACGACTATTGAAGCGAAACGGACACTTTATAAGAAAGTGACAATGCAGGCTTTCGTACGCGGACTAAAAGAACCCTTAGGCTCACGTATACGTTGTATGCGTCCGGAAACCATAGAAAAAGCTCTAGAGTTCGTGCAGGAAGAACTAAATATTATATACCTGCAGCAACGCAATGATGCCCCAAAGGCTCAAACTGCTCAGAGCGCACCCAAAATCTTATTTAAACCTCCTTTAATGCCTGGCGTGCCGTTTAACGCGTTAAATGTTCCACGACCCCCAGTACCTAACTGGCCTGCCCCAGTAGGACAGCGTGGCTACCAACCCCAGCCTCAGGCCTTTAAATTCAATATGTCCAATCAACAACAACGACAACAACGAACCCAACAAATGTTCCGCGCACCACTACCAAACTACAATCCACAAAGTAACGTTTTTAAATTACAACAGAGGACTAATCCACCGCAAAATTCGGGTCCAAAACCTATGAGCGGTGTTCAACATTTTGTTCCGAAACCATTACCGATGCCAGGGCATGATTGGCAACGAAACGGGAACCCACCACCGGGTAACTATTTTAAGACGCGTGAGTTAAACCTCAGTGAACTCGCTTTACCTGATAGTTCCTATTATTCTGCTGACTATTACTATGAACCAGTATATGACTACTATACGGACGGTAATGACTGTTACATTGTTTGTGACTTTGACTACAACACTAATATGACTGATTGCAATTTGACTACAATTCCCGACAATCAAGTAGCAGTTGAGGCTGAGCCACAACCAGGCCCTAGCAGTGCAAATCAGAAACCGAACCAAAATTTTCAGTCGGACCAGAAATCCAAAGAGCAAAAATAGACCTTAATTTACAGACCCAAAGACAGTTACCCTACATAGAGATTTCTTGCCCTCCTTTAAAATTTTTGATCGACACTGGCGCTAACCAGTCTTTTATAAGTCCCGAGGCTGTACAAAAGTTCTTCTACGACTATCCTTTCAACTATGACCCTTTCGAAGTTACAAATGTACATGGCGTTAGCAGAAATGACTATTCCATAACGCTACCGAGTTTTAATGAATTCAACGAAGCCGATAGTGTAAAATTGTTCGTTTACCGTTTTCACGATTACTTCGACGTAATGGGAGGCTAAAATAGATTTAAAAGATTTCCAATTAGTAACGCGTACTGCTACGAACCAAATTAAAGTATACAACTCACGCAATGTTAACCTTTATGAGGATATGATCCCTGCTAAAAGTTCTAAATCAGTCAAGATACCCATAAATGCCCCGGATGGCGACGTTTTAGTAAATGAACAAGTCTTTTGTAATTGTATTATCCACGAGTGCCTTACCACTGTCATTAATAGTCGTGGATATGTGGAGTTAGAAAATCCAACACCAAATGACGTTATATTCTCGTTAGACCAACCAACTCATGCAGAACTGTTCAACGTTAAGTGCACGCAAATGAAACAACTGAATCGCGTTGACGACGTACTATCGCGTTTACGTACGGACCATCTTAACCCAGAGGAAAAAGCTAACCTCTTAACTCTTTGCTCTCGCTATGCAGATGTCTTCTACATTGAAGGAGAACCATTGACATTCACTAACAAAATTAAACATCGTATAAGAACAATAGATGAAATACCTGCATACACTAAAAGCTATCGGTACCCCTTTGTTCATCGGGAAGAAGTCAGGGACCAAATTTCCAAAATGCTAGAACAAGGCATAATAAGACCTTCTGATTCCGCATGGAGCTCGCCCATCTGGGTTATTCCAAAAAAAATTGACGCCTCTGGAAAGCAGAAATGGCGTATTGTAGTTGATTTTCGTAAACTAAATGAAAAAACAATAGGCGACAAATATCCCATACCAAATATCAGTGACGTCCTTGACAAGTTAGGCAAGTGCCAATACTTTACAACCCTAGATTTGGCAAGTGGTTTTTATCAAGTAGAGATGGACCCCCAGGATATACCGAAAACAGCATTTAATGTGGAACACAGGCACTTTGAATTCCTTAGAATGCCCATGGGACTAAAAAATTCACCGTCCACCTTCCAACGAGTTATGGACAATGTCCTAAGGGGCCTTCAGAATAACATCTGCCTCGTGTATCTCGATGATGTTATAGTTTACAGCACCTCTCTTCAAGAGCACATGGAAAATTTGGAAAAGGTCTTCCAAAGACTTAGAGAGTCTAACTTCAAAATTCAGATGAACAAGTCCGAATTCCTGAAACTCGAAACTGCATACTTGGGACATATCATTAGTGGAGACGGCATTAAGCCGAACCCTGACAATATTTCTGCAATTCAAAAATATCCAATTCCAAAGACCCCTAAGGAAATCAAACAATTTTTGGGACTTCTAGGTTATTACCGAAAATTTATCCCGGATTTTGCTCGAATCACGAAACCTCTTACCCTATGCCTAAAAAAGGGTAGTAAAATTAACTTCAACCCCGAATATGTCCTTTGAAACCTGTAAGACTTTACTAACCAACGACCCCATTTTACAATACCCAGACTTCAAAAACGAATTTAATCTTACAACAGACGCTTCGAATTTCGCCATTGGTGCAGTTTTATCCCAAGGACCTATAGGTTCCGACAAACCCGTCTGTTACGCCTCTCGCACACTTAACGAAAGTGAGCAAAATTATAGCACAATTGAGAAAGAGTTGCTCGCCATAGTCTGGGCCACGAAATACTTTAGACCTTACCTCTTCGGTAGAAAATTTAAAGTACTGACTGACCACAAACCCCTGCAGTGGATGATGAGTTTGAGGGAACCCAATTCGCGACTGACCAGATGGCGACTCAGACTAAGTGAATATGACTTTACTGTAGTGTACAAAAAAGGAAAATTTAATACCAATGCTGATGCTCTCTCCCGTGTAGAAATCCATAACGAAGAAGTAGATGAGATTAACTCAGTGATCGAAAATATAAAGAACCTCAGATCAATGATTAACAACCCAGCGGAGACTCCACCTCCACCAGACGATCCCTCGACTGGCACCGACTCATTGATCGAAGACACTAACGATCTCGGATCAATTATCAACAACCCATCGGAGGCACCTCCCCCATTAACAAACTCCTCGACCGATACCGTGCATACAAGTAATGAGCACCCAATACTAGAGATCCCCATTACAGACGAACCCCTCAACAAATTTCATCGACAGATTTGTCTCACTATAGTAGGTGACATAAAACGCCGACCAACAGTAACAAAACCATTCGAAAATCATACTCGAATCGCAGTCCAAATTTCGGAATCCAATCTAGAGAGCGACATTATTAATGCTGTCAAAGAATACGTGAATCCAAAAGTCAAAACAGCTATCTTGATTAATCCACCCTTAGCCATGTACTCAATAATACCCATTATACAAAATAAATTTAGAAGTTCCTCACTTAACCTAGTATTAGCTAAAATAGAACTCGAGAATGTTAAAGAATACCTCAGACAACAAGATATTATTAGACATTACCACGACGGTAAAACAAACCACCGTGGCATAAATGAATGTTACCTAGCTCTCTCACGAAAATACTATTGGCCGAAAATGAAAGAACAAATCACCAAGTTCATTAATGAGTGTACCATATGTGGTCAAGCTAAATACGACAGAAATCCAATAAAACCTCAATTTAACATAGTACCCCCAGCTACCAAACCACTTGAAATCATTCATATGGACCTCTTTACAGTTCAGAACGAAAAATATGTAACTTCATAGACGTTTTCACGAAAAACGCCCAAGCGTATCATCTGCAAGATGGTACCGACATTAGCATTATACAAGCACTACTGCGTTTCTGTACCCATCATGGACTACCTCTGACTATTATCACTGATAATGGCACTGAATTCACGAACCAACTTTTCTCCGAATTTATACGTCTTCATAAGATAATCCACCATAAAATATTACCTCATAGCCCAAATGACAATGGCAACATTGAACGTTTTCACTCAACCTTATTGGAGCACATTCGAATTCTAAAGCTGCAAAATAAAGACGAACCGGTAATTAATCTTATGCCATACGCCGTCATAGCATATAATAGCTCTATCCATAGCTTTACGAAGTGTAGACCTTTTGACTTAATGACCGGACATTTCGACCCCAGAGACCCAATCGACATAGACCTGACTGAGCACATCTTACAACAATATGCGCAGAATCATAGACAGCAGATGAAGCAAGTTTACAAAATTATCAATGACTCATCTCTTGCAAACCGTACAGCTCAAATTAATAATAGGAACAAAACTCGTGAGCCGGAAGTAGAATATGCCCCTCAGCAACAAGTTTTTATAAAAAACCCCTTTGCCAGTCACCAAAAAGCTGCACCACGTTATACACAGGATACAGTACTCGCCGATCTGCCTATACACATATATACCTCCAAAAAACGAGGCCCTGTAGCCAAAGCACGGCTGAAACGCGTCCCTAAAACAAACCGATTGTTACAGGATCCTGCTACTACTGACAATCCATGCGACTCACCCTCAAGAGATAAGACTTGAGACTTTAGCCGATGGACCAGGACTGTTACCTTACAGATTAGGACCGACCAGACTAACTACACATTACCACTCATTCATACAGTACATACAATTAAGCGATATAGAAGATAAAATAAATTCCGTACAGACGCAACTAAAGACTTTCAGAACTAAACTTACTAATGAGACTTACATGCTTTACGAATACCAGATTGACTACCTTACTAAAAAACTTAGCAAAGTACTACAACAAGTAAAATCCCTGGAACCTGTTAGAGTCAAAAGAGGTCTTGTAGATGGCCTTGGGTCAGTAATAAAAAGTATTACTGGCAACTTAGACTATCTGGATGCCCTGAAATACGACGAGGCGATTAAAACTCTACAAAACAATGAAAACAAAATAGTATCAGAATTCAATAACCATGTCAGCCTAAGTAAAGAATGGATGTCCCAACATGGTACCATCCTAGACCAAATAACAAGAAATCAGGAAATAGTTAACGCAACGTTAGAACTACTTTTAGAGAAAACTGCTTATACAGATTACAGCCTAATAAAATTTGCAAAGTTTGCTCAAATTTTAGGAATCATAACCAATAATGTAGAAGATTTAATGCTAGAGATAATCAGGTTAGAAAATATAATGGCGTTTAGGATACGTGCATCTAGCACCCATCACTCTATGATAGACATAGAAGTGTTAGGATCTATGATAGACAAATTAAAATCAATATATAACCGCGATCAAATTTTAAATTTAGAATTACGAGAATATTATAATCTCATAAAACCAGGTTCCTACTTTATTGACAAGAGAATAGTAATAATATACAGTTTTCCTATAGTCTCTAGGGACCTTTACGATTTATACAGACTATCCATTGTACCTAACAAGAAACAACTTGCCCTTATTCCTTCCTCCCCCTATATAGCAACAAACGAGAAATCATTCGTGTACATAGAGGCTGAATGCCCGAAGTACAGTAGCATCCATCTATGTGAAAAGAAGACAAGTCATCAAATCCGGACGAAGCCCGACTGTATCCAAGAGCTCATCATAAACCAGGATCTAGAAGACACCTGCCAATTCACCAGGATTTCACTCTCCAAACAAGCAGTAGAAAAACTGGACGACCAACACTACGTTATATCATTGCCCCAACCGACTAAAGTACAGTTAGCCTGCGGCAGAAAAGACTTTAATATTCTACAAGGAAGTTACCTCGTCACCATACCCATGGACTGCTATCTGGAAACAACAGAATTCACAATCATCAACGACAGCAACGAGATAAAAGGACAGTCGATAAAATTATCAAAAATCCCTTATAACGACATGAACCAAACAACTGATTCCACTCGCATCATCGGCTTTAATTCAGTCAACTTGGAAGAACTTCACAGCATCCAGAACAAAGTACTGCTAGAAAGACCTATCCAGATCGACAAGACTCAGCCAGTTGTCCTTTATCACACAACCATACCATTTTACATAATTGTACTATGCGCAACCATACTTATCATTTTGGTAATAAGCCGCAGATACAAATGCTGGAAACTCAGAGCAAGCAATGAAGAAAAGCAGCAAACCCTTTAGATACATACGTATGAAGATGTGACCCGGAAACGAGATGAGCTCCCAGCAACATTTTCTCTCAACATGAGCAAATAGTTGCTGTTCTGCGGATGGAGGTGTTAGATACGGACCCCTAATGGATATCGCCGACCCTGCACATTCCTACATGTTTACGCCGACCGCATAGAAACTGCAGCGATGACGTCCGTCCAGCCACGAGTCGTAGTGTAGTCGAATTAGCAAAAAGATTGGACTTAATTAGTGTAGTTGTAATTTTTTATGGAATCATTAGAAAACATGAATATGAGTCTCCTCTGAGTTTGCACCATTTCTGTTATGTACGGAACATCGTTCAATGTTAGGTATTAACATTAAAGTCTCATTATTTTGAATTTTAATTAATAACTAACTGTTTTATGTTTATATATATGTAGATACCCCTTTGTTGTATAATTACTTTTCACCAAAAAAGGTGTGAGGTGTATGAAACACTAATAAATTTTAAAAAATCATTTGCGGCTCAAGGGAAATTCAGTCTGTTGGTGCAAACTCAAAATAAGCTTTTTAGAGCATCATTAACACCCAGTTATTTTAGCACCCTTTTGCACCCCTTGGAAACCAGCATTTTACAATATTTACAAATTGTACTTCGGGGGAAATTAGTGTAGTCATGATTTTTTTAATATATAATGTATTCAACATATACTACATTTGCACCTAATAAAAATAAGAAATATACCTCGGGAAGTTTATACAGAGAGCGTGGTTATATCGTAGCGTTCGCAAGGCGAACGAGGGGTTGAAGCAGGACGCGGGGCGGGCGCGGGAGCAAAGCGTAAAGTTTGAACTATCATAGTTGTGGCAAGAAGCGATCCATGCGTTACGCAAATTTATTATTTGTCATTTCCTTTTATATTATTTCACTAACTGTGTTTGTTCAATAAATGTGAAAAATGGATTATGCAAGAGCTGTTGATTGAGTGGATGAGAAAGTGGACATTTTTAATAGGTGTGTTCTTCACCTTATTGAAACACATGCACCTCTGAGGGTTGTCCGTGTTAAGCGCCCACCTGCTCCATGGATTAACCCTGGAGTTCGTAGGGCGCTGAGACGGCGTGACAAGGCCTTTCGAAGATATGATCGCAGTGAGGAGAACTGAAACCTGTACAAGGTGGCTAGAAACCGCTGTAACCAGATGGTAAAAGCTTATAAACGCCGATACATTTGTGAAAATGTCTTTAACTCTTCACCGGCTGATATATGGAAGTTTCTCAAATCTCTCGGCATAACAAAGTCCTTCCCCAAATGTCATTTCTTCTAACGTGTCCTTGAGTGATTAGAATAAGCATTTTTCATCGTCGGATATTCTTGTAGATGCCGTTAAAAACAAAACTCTTCTTGAGATTACTTCCACGCCAATCTTACTTCCCGATTCTTTCTCTTTTTCCCCAGTGACTGACCCTGAAGTCCTCAAAACCTTCAATGCAATTAAGACCAAGGCTGTTGGCTGTGATGGTGTCAGCAGAACTATGATATCCCTCATAATTAAAAGTATTCTCCCTATTATTACACACATTATCAATGTCTCCCTACAAACTGCAGTATTTCCCACAATCTGGCGTAAGGCCATCATAATCCCTCTTCCGAAAATATACAACCCCAGTTTATTTAATCACTACAGACCAATCTCCCTTCTCCCTTTCCTATCTAAGATCCTGGAAGCAGTTGCTCTTAAAAAAATATCTACTTTTGTGTTTAGATATAATCTGTTATCCCCTTTCCAATCAGGTTTTCGGCCTGGCCACAGCACAGCCACAGCTTTGCTTAAGGTTACAAAAGACGTTAGGAATGGCCTGGAGAACTCAAGATTAACGGTGTTAGTTTTAATAGATTTTTCCAATGCTTTTAACACCGTTGATCACGACATCCTCCTGGCTATTCTGTCTCAAATTGGGGTTTCTTCGTCGGCACGGGATTGGTTTTCATCATATCTTCGTGATCGCCAGGCCAGCAAGCGGTCCGTGCTGATCAGAAATTTTCTGAGTGGTGCGCCCTGAAAACTGGCGTTCCACAAGGCGGTATACTCTCTCTACTTTTATTTTCTCTTTTCATAAACTCTATTACCACTATTCTCAAATGCTCCTACAATCTGTACGCCGATGATCTACATGTCTACGCGCAAACTGACACTGACAACCTGGACAACTGCATCTCATTGCTGAATGCTGACCTTCTAGCTTCTAGCTATCAGTGATTGGTCAAGCAGATTTGGGGTTACAGTCAATGTCAGTTAAAGCCAGGCTATCCTGATTGGCAGAACTTATTTTTTACGTAACTTGGACACCAGTCAACTACTGCCGCTTACTTTCAACAATGCCGTCATCCCTCTCTAGCCACACGTTAAAGACTTAGGCCTAAACATTGATGACAGGTTAAGTTGGAATAAGCTTTCTCAGGTTAGCCAGAATGTAACTTACTCACTGCGATCTCTCTATAGATTCAAGCATTTTCTTCCTTCTAGCACTAAAACCACTTTGGTTCAATCACTTGTGCTTCCTATAATTGATTATGCTGATGTTTGCTACTCTGATCTATCCCAAGAACTTCTTAACAAACTGGATCGACTACTTAACAACTGTATTCGTTTCATTTTTGCCCTTCGTAAATATGATCACATTTCTTCATTTCGTTCTCAGCTTAAAGGGCTGCCTATCCGTCAAAGGAGATCCCTCAGATCCCTCTGCATGCTCTTCACTATTATGAATGATCCTTGTGCTCCTGATTATTTAAAACAATATTTTAAAGTGTTGGGCAGTTCTCACAGTCTTAACCTTCGAGCATCCAAAAACTTACTCCTTCATATTCCTTCTCACCGCACCGGGTTTATGTCTAATTCCTACGCTATTTCAACCATTAAACTCTGGAATCCCCTTGACATCAAGAAGGCTGAGTCCAAATTTTCCTTTAAGCGTAAAATCCGAAGACACTACTTAAAAGCCCGTCATTCTTAGTTTGTCTTCGTCATAATAATTATGAGTTCAGCAGTGCGATTCTGTAAACATGTCGAAGTGAACACTTGGGCGGGGCGCACGACGGGTGAGTTGTCAAACCATACAAATAAGATAGAATGACAGCTCAGTTGTCGTTCACTCCGCCTAGGTGAACACCGTGAGATGTCGACAGAATCGACCGGCAGATCAGAAATTTTAGTATATTAAATCATATTTATTACTTTATTATTTTAGCTTGTATATGTATTTTATTAGTACCTATTATGTTACCAGCTGCGGTTTCGCCCGCGTGAATATCGGAAATAGCAAGGTTTCCTGATTTTCATTCTATTTTTTTAAATCAGGAAACACCCACCCTACATCTACCTTACACCTACCCTACACCTACCCTACACCTTCCCTACACCTACCCTACCTATATAATTATACCAGCCCAAAAATACAATGACATGTTCCTGGTCTCCTGGTACTTGATGTTTCTGGTCTCCTGGTACTTGTGAATCTGAAGTACTAAGGCAGCAGCGCGTAACAGCTCGTTTTTTAAGGCGAAAATCCAACGGCAGCTGCTGTGGAACCGCACAAAACTGCGGTCTCGTGAGTTCTTAGCCTTATTCCTACGTTACTTGATGACGTAGGATAATCAGCGCTGTCACAGGGTCTATAACTCGAAAGACAAATAATTAATTTGAAAGAAATAAAGGACATGCTTGCCTGCTGTTTTATTTTTCGATTAAAAACAAGCTGCTTTTGCATTAAAAAAATCTTTAGATTTGTATACTATTACTTACAAACAGAGCATTCACAATCAGAAAGTACTCCTTCCTCGTAAAACACATCCCGCAACACAAATACGCGCTTATGAACGTGGCGACGGCGCTTCTTGTCAGTTTATTATTCCGTGTCGCGCGCTTGTCTCTTCCATAGCGTAGTTGCTCAATGGCAATGACTACAATACACGAAAAATGTATGTTCCATATAAAAATGCTAATTTTTTATTTGGTGCAAATATAAAGGAAACCAAATTATATGATTGTGATGATTTTCAAAACAACCAAAATTTCCCCCGAAGTACAGCGGCAGAAAAACGTGAAAAACTAATTTCCGTATGTCGCACCAGGGTGCAAAATCAATCATGTATTTAGGCCAAAATGACTAACCCTTTTCTGAGTTTACAGAACTACACGATTTTCCCCTAAGCCGCAATGACCAAAAATCATGTTTACAGATATTTTATTTTTTTTCTAACGCTGCGTTGGTCTGATTAAAATAAATAAAATGTAATAATGTAGATTGAGGTGTAATAAAGCGTATAAAAAATTACGATGAGTACAACTGTAAGCTCTGCTTAGTTATGAACAATAAACAGATTTCACAGTTTTTCACCCCCTTCCGTAGGGGTGCTAAATGCAATTTGTTTTTTATACTCAATTTTTCACTCATACAAAACCATCAGAAACGTTTTTGCCTCTCCGGAGAATTTATTCCAATCTTTATTAAAAAATGGCCTAATTTAACTATACTATTGGTAAACAGTTGCAGTTATGTTATGACGCCAAGGACACTGTTACGTTGAGTCACGCAGTTGCACTGATACTGTTTGTTTACTTTTTTTAAGTTGGTTGAAAGTGGCGTATAAGCATTTTATAACAATTATGTGGTTGTAGGGGTGGTGAATTTTATGGCACGATCTGCGGTGGTAAGTATTTAATGGCATTGTTTTGACTTATTTAAAAATACTTGTACCTTATCAAGCACTTGGATTTTTTTTTCATTACTTTACCTAAGTATTTATTTATTTTTTAACTAATATGTTCTAAATCATGTTTGTTTTGTTTTCATCTGAAAGGATATACATACTTTCCGATTGGTCCAACAGAAATTTCGTCAAAAGCGATTCAGTAATTTGTTTACTTTTTTTGTATAATACGTGTTTAATTCTCTTCTTGTGCTAGGTTGATGACATATAATCCCTTAATAACTTCTAGTTACTATGTAAAAAAATAATTCATGACAAGAATTCATGTCTCCAAAACTAAGACTCGACCACAATCCGTCAACACTCAACATGTCACAGTCACAGGGCTGTATCTTTTTAGCCGAAATAACTATATAAATAATTAATTTGATTTTTACAGAATGTTCTATGGCAGCCATAACAACACATATAGTCACAAGGTGCATTTAATATATTTTTTAATTAGCCCTCAAAACTTTTGAACGCGACTGTACGGACAACAGCTTAGGTATAATACGTCCAATAAAGAAGGTCATCGATATGTATGAATCCGTCGCTTTTTAGTAGTCATTCAGATTTGGTCGGAAAACCAGCCGTTGTTTACATATTTTGGTTTTTTGTTTATATTTACTTAATGCGTAACATTTGAAGCTCAATATTTTCACCATATATTTTTGACTAAAGGCACAAGATTTTGGTTTACACCTACACATCTGGGATTGTGCCAGTTCCTTGTATTTTGCCGTCAAAGTTATGACACCATCGTTTTTACTTTTAGCATGATTATTCAAAAACGCATGCATGAACAGTTTTGAAACTTTGTATGGTTATTATTAGCGTCAAGAAGAACCGAATACAGTTTTCAGCGAAGTTATGCCTTGTCTCATTTAGGCGCTGCGATGTTTTTTCGGGTTTTCATAAAACCGCGATAACTTGAAAACTATAAATATTTTCTTAAATCTAATTGGGGCACAAAGGGGCACACATTAAGAGCTACTCGTGTATGTTTATTCTACAGGGGCACATGCAATGGTTTTAGAGATATACGATTCATCAAAACGTTACTCCAGCAGGAAATGCAATATCTCGAAAACCTGAAGGGGCACAGATTTTATTTTTGGGGGCACATTTTGGCACACATATAAGCTCTCTGGCTATGCACAATTTTTCTCTCTCCGATCATTCGTTTAGAATTTTCCTGCTAGAAAAACGTTACCCCAGCAAGGATCGTTTTTTCCGTTTTTTTCCAAAACAACAGGGGGCACACATTTTTTATGTGGGGGCACATTTACAACAGTTAAGGCACCAATAATACGTTCTACTCATATAACTCTAGGAGACTTTCTTGTTGGGGTAACGTACACGTTTCCCTAATGTCCATATTTATACTGTGGCGTCGTCGAGATGTAAGTAACAAAATACAGTTGTCACTTGAACCTATATACCTACCTTCCAACAGATAACATTTTCATGAGGTATTTTATGAGGAAGTACTTACCTTGTTTATCTTTTAATCATTCTCACTACTGGCTCAATAAGTACCTATGTCACAGTCACTTACACTATGTCAATAACCGAGTCCAATAGGTACATATATTACGTTGCGGCAAAATAAACAGCGCATACGCACGTTGTCCTTGGGTGCACATTTGTGACTGATAAAGCGCGCTAAGAAGACACGTAACTACTAGCCGTACGCGTTAACTTGGCACCTGGCTCGACACATTTCGAATGACGTTTTAATTTAAATTGAACAATTTAATTTCGATGTCCCTAAATAATATAAACGCAACGGTAACAGTGATGCCAAGTAAAGCGTTTCGAAACATGTCGAGCCAGGTCAAGAATTGTGTGCCGACCTGTACTAGTCCAATAATGGTAAAACACTGGAAATTCTAGAACGTTAGCTCTATGTACTGCACGGCCGCTTTTTTGAAGCCATTCAAACTTGGTCGGTTTATCCATGTAATTCGGTTGTTCTGGTATTTTCATTATATCTCTTTATGTAGCGTAATGAGCTGAAATTTTACATATGAATAGTTGAATTAATACACTAAATATTGGAATATGTTTTATTTCGCTTTTCCATTAAAAAGTCCTACAATCGGATGTCATAAAATATACAACAATGGCATAATTTACTACGAATGGACCACTTTCCATTCGTAGTAAATTATGCCATTGCTCATTAATTACTAAGCGCACATAAATGAAACTTGGCAAGACGTTGTAGACCCTTACAAGATACAAATAAACGTTAAATTAAGGTGAATGGATGAATGCTCTCACTGCCATTTTGTCGCTAGATGGCGACACATCTACAATTTCGAACATTTTCAATTTTTACACCTAACATAGAAAGTTTTAATAGACAACTTTATTATAGGCGACACCTAGGGCATTACCTTGATTTTTTTTAGATAATCACTATGCTTGTTAACTGCTACCATACAAAGATTACAGCAGAATAAAGATTTAGCCGCATGAATTTACTCTTAACACACACATGCAAAGTAAATAGTAGTAACTTTCGACCCTACTAGATGTCGTTTTATTCAAAAATGGTTGGAAATTAAAATGTCCAGAGGACCAAATTGTTATATTCCAATCTATTTCTTATTAATATAACCTTAGCAATGATTATCATCACGCTATACTTTCGGGAAGCTGAGCAGCTAAAAACCTTGACATAAATAAGGTCGGCTATTTGAAACATTTATCAACCGTACAAATAGACTGTCGGTTTAGAGACTGCCTTTCATTAGGCTTGGTGTGGGTTCAAATCTCAATAGTTGTATTTATTTTTGAATTATTTTTCATCTTTCTTTATCCTTACCAAACCTAATATTTTCAAATATTAATAATAATATAATTATTGGTCTATGCATATTTTTGTTTCTAGGCTCGATATCCTATCGGATTTGGTGGTGAAAAGGTATCCCTTTTCACCATAACAAATTAGGTATTCAGATAAATTATTTTGGGTAATAAACATTGCATGTTACGCTCTAACATCGCAATCAGTAAACATGGGCTCGGCGTACGACTATGCACCGAAACTCACACATCTGTGATCAGTGTCATCACAGTCGCAACCTACTGTTACCGATAGACAAGGATAGAGATAGGAGACGGCGCTGTCGTGCGAGCGAAATCGCGTTAGCTGCCGAATGTTGACGAATGTTTACGATTATGAATGACATGGCATGTGGTAGCGTTAGCAAATAAAATAAAAAACATTAATTATTTTGAGGTACTTAAAAAAAGAAATATTGTTCGCTCGATCGCGCAAGGTTACTAAAGCTTTACTTCTGCCTTTGTTTTCGGACAATAACAAGCCACTTTTGTCTCCTTAATTCATCTTTAGGAAACCTGAATAAAAAAGAGCCTTAAGTATCACCATTATGCATTTATGTATAAATAAATAAAGAATATGGCTGCACATGACGTGCAGTTTGGGAGTTACGAGGAAGCCTTGAAATCATAACCGTTTGCTTTGCCACAGTCGCGTAATAAAGATAACTAAATATAGTGAAGTAGTGATTCTGCACTAACAATTAGGTACTAAAAACTAGACTTTGTCTTATAAAATTTTTTTTTAAATAAGTACCTGTTGCGTAAAACATAACTGTTATCAATTATTAATAAAATTGACTTGAATTTAAATAATCATGGTTGGTAAAACAATAATAATAAAAAACTATTAATATGTTTGAAGAAATTTGTGTTGCTAACCTTACGTAACCTCGTTCTGATACTAGTCGTCGCGCGCGTTGTTTACAAAATCTCTCAACAACTCGCGAATTGTGCGTATCGTGTCTCTCACGCATGTTTTTAATATCTATCTCGCTCTCACAAACATGGCGAAGCAAACGATAAAATATTTTTGTTATTTTCAACAAATTAACATTTTTGGCTGTATTTACGAGTGGTGTGTCTTATTTTTATTCCTAGTATTATTAAAACACTGTTGAGCTGCAAAGATTAAAGATTTTATTAGGTACAGATTTTTGGTTTCCTATGTTTAGGTAGGTACTACTTGATACAGAAAGTCAAGTGAAGTCAATTTTTTTTCAAGTCTATGCAGTGAAGGTAGTTCAATTTACACGATAATTAGTAATAAGTACTACTAATTAATAACAATTTCCGAGATACTGATAAAAGCTAACATGTGGGTAGAACTAGGTAAGTATATTTATTCATAGTACCTACCTAAACAAAAAATCTCTAATAAAATTCTTTGCCTTAAAAATCTAGAAAAAATATAGGTATGTTTAGGTATCAAATAGGTACTAAATTTTTGTAAAGGCGAATTGAAATTTTTGAGCCTTTACGTGGAGATCCTAAATGTCGGCAGTCCATCCTGACATCAGAATGACTGCCCATTTTTTAAATTCATTTTCTCAGTTATTAATTAGGTACCAATTATTTAAACAAAGGTATCAAATAGTAGCAAATAGGTATTAGATCTTAGTAATATTTTTAAGCTGATCAGTCATTTTGGCCAATCATTCTGAAGGTCACATCAATGATTTTCCGTGCGCGACTGAGTGCCAATTACGGGCAATCACTTAGTTGAGTAGGACCGCTTGCTGTGACTAAGTCCCGTATCTAATGGTAATAAAGGTATATTGTACCTACACAGGTTGTTGTAATGTGACTGAACCTAAATAGTACCTAACGTGTAAATAAATTGTGACGTGTAGGTACTAAATAAATAAAAGATTATTTATGCAATTATTCGTCGCGATCTAAGAATGTTTTCTTTAGGTGATACAGTCGTAACATTCAGTGATTAGTGTAATTACTGGCGTTCTTTGGTGGAATGGTTTTAGATGGCAAAGCAAAGGGTTGTTATCAGCTTAGAATATCTTGGTATTAGTTGGTTAGAGTAGGTACCTACCTATGTAAGTACTCGTATGTGTCACCGGATAATTCCAAACATCGTAAGATTGTAATAAATGTTGTTTATGTTTTAGACTATAATCTATGATTATGTTGAGAACAGATAATGGATTGTGGAGGTCTGGTAGGCAGCCGCACCACGTAAAATACTGGTATTCAGCTGAATCCGGTTTGACTGGAAGCCAACCCCAGTAGGTATAGTTGGGAAAGGGCTAGGCAGATGATGTGTTGAGAAGAAATAATTTCGAATACACTGAATCACACCCAAATTCAATAGTTTACAATACTTGTCTTATCTAGAAGAAATTATAAGTAAGTAGGTACTTGTAAATATACAATCTTACGCGACTTATAATATTACAATCATGCGATACAAATGCAAAAAAATACATCATCTGTGAAAATGTCAACTGTGTAGCTATCACGGTCCGTGAAATACAGTCTGGTGACAGACAGAGACGGACAGACAGACATACGGACCGACAGACGGACGACCATTGCGTAGGTAGCTAGGAAAAAAATAGGTAAGTTTGCCTACGCTGATCGCCTGATTTAGGTATAGGTACCCTAAGTATACCTACATGAACTTCTTTTCTCTGATTTGATTCAACCCAAATTAACCAATGAATTAGTACTTAACCGTGTCAGAAAATGTTTTATCAGTACCTACTTACATACAGTGGAAAGATTTTTAAATCTTTAGGTAGGTAGGCACTATTTATTTAAAGTAGATAAGTAATACAATAATAACATTAGTATTGTATCTGTGTGAACCAAAGGCAGATCGCAGATAATTGTTTTCACTTTCTAGCATTATTTCTCATTCCCTAAAAAAACATTTCATCAATCATAAAATATAAAATCCGCGGGCAAACCCGCGCGCCGGCGCTAACTTGCTAGAAACACAATTTTGACACACAATCACGCATGGACTGGAACAATTTGGCAACACGCGTTGTTGCCAAATTGCGTCTTGAATGGCAACGTCGCATCGCCGCGTCCGTCACTCGATAACCTTGGCGCTTGTTCGAATTTTCGAACAGCGCCATCTACTTAAAATGTTCACCGCACGTAAACTCGTAACACAACAGCAATGAACTTTTTCTCGGTGGTTCTATAAATTTCTGTCAGATGGCGCGATTCAGGTCACTCACACATGTAAAGATTTTTCGTTTTTTATTGGGTCTAATTCTCATAGAAAGACTGTTTTTTTTCTAAAATTTGGGCGATAGGCGATCACAATACATTATAAAATCTCATTATACTTGCTTTATTCTGCAGAAACTGTTTATTTACGGAGATTACAGCTACTGAAAAATGTATGGCGAGGTCTCTTTAGGGATCCCCCTTAAGTACTTGGACCTAATAACCATATTTCACCGTTACGTGTATATCTCCTAAACGGTATGTTTTTTTCAAAATCTGTTTTCACAAACATTATACACAAATTCATAGCAACGTGCGTAAAAAGAATCAACTCTGCACTAAACCGATTTATATGATTTCCATCAAATAGCCAAACGTCAGCGCAGCGGAAACTTGAATATCTTCGAAGTTTTAAGACACACAAATTTCATTTAAAAATACACATTTACCTCTCGTCACACACTTATTATTGCATCTATTTTTTTCTTGTACGTCCATAGGAAAAAAAAGTGCCGCTGGGATGACGTAGTTCCAGCGGAAACAGTTTTTGTTGAATAACTCCCCAATGGTTGGATGCACAAATTCGTACTTACCATACACATTTACACGACGTCATACACTAAATATCTGCTTAACTGAAATTAAGAAAAACGACATTTTTCCGCTGGGAATACATACACCTCTGCTCCGCCTCAGTGGAAACGCACCATTATGTGGGGAGAATGGTACAGTTCTCGTCAAATAACTTTGCCCCTCTGAAGTCAGCTATTTGCAAAGATCGCGCAGGTGCAGTCACGTAGACGGGAGCAAGCGGGAGGAAAGCATGCATCGAACGTAAACGTAAGACTGAGACATAAAATCGCGCCGCCATAATCCCCACCCCCATGTCTCTTGCGCATGCGCAGTTGCAGTTTGTTCGTAATTTTGACTACTACGCAGCCACTCGTAGCCAACTTCAGAGGGGCAGTTATTTGACGAGAACTGCAGGTCGATTCTGTCGACATCACACGGTGTTCACCTAGGCGGAGTGAACGACAATAGAGCTGTCATGCGCCCCGCCTGGGTGTTCACTTCGACATATTTACAGAATCGCACTGCTGTACTACTATAGATGAGGAGCCTCCCCTCACGCAATGCTCTGAAGGTACTCCTCCGGTACTCTTATCTAATTCTGCGTACCCATGAATCAGTTGAGATTGGTAAATCTTAAGGACTTTGTGCACCAAACCCACCGAGACGACAGAGGGTTGTTATCGGCAACGTTACCTAGGTATTCTACGATTGTCTTACTTACTAAAGTATTACTAAAACAATGCTGCTGACAGCAACCTGCGTGTTGCGGCCCGCCAGACTGATCAGCACTCAGTGTGTCGAGTCCTGGAGGCTCATGAAGTACCTACTCGTACATAGGACTCTCCTTACCTTCTCTTTCAGTAATATTTTTTTACAATACCTACAGAATGTTTCAAAATACTTTGTGGAAAATGTGATAAGTTTAAGTTAGTGTTCTTTGACGTATGCATGTGAATGCTTGTAATTAGCAAATTACCCTACTTATGCATATTATTTTTCTGATTTGTTTGTTATTAGTCTGTGAGCTTTTTTTTATAAATAAAATAAATACATAAATAGTAGAGTATTATATAATACCTAAGTTAAAAGTTTGTACTATCATCATTATCATATCATGCATCATTATATAACCACTAGGTACTGGACATAGGCCGCCCCCAAGTGTCGCCACAACAAACGATCCTGTGCGTCTCGCGACCAGCGAGGAAAGAAATCTAAACTAATATTTTGACAGTTCAACTCCATTTTCCATAGATGTGATGTGATGTGCGTAGTGCTTTTGATCTAAGGGTGTTAAGATTCTCCGAAGAATGATTTTGAAAAATGACAGTTCAATATTTGTCACCAGGCGCGCGTTTGACAGTTCCTGGACCCATCGAGTGCGAGTCCGACTCGCACTGTGCCGGTCTTTTATTTATACATATTTTAAAAGGCTGATAATAGTACCTGCCGTAGAGCTGTGTATCTAACATGTATGTTAGATACACAGCTCTACGGCAGGTACTATTAGTCAACGTCAAAATTTCTCTGACGACACATCGACGTTTTGGTGACCAAATCAGAAATGAAGACATCTTCAGCAGGAGAACCACAGTTTGCCACTTAGCCCGAAGAATTGTCAAACTTATGTGGCAATGGATAGTGCTCGCAAACAAATGGTGTATGGGGCCGACAGCTATTGCAGTGGCGACCGCGTTGCTGCTGACGCTGCGCTGGAAGGGAAGGTCTCCCATAAGGTAAGTATGGTATGTTATCGATTACGCCATAGGTCCACCTATGGCGTAATCGATAACATACCAAACTGTTTCTGTCGTGCAGATTATTTACCACATTACTTCTAGTACCATGAAATAAACGCTATCAATTCATGGCCCTAAAAATTAAAACAAAGGCTTTGAGATGGAAAATAAAATTGCCAATATATAGGTTTTAATTTTTTTTTATTAATTTAAATCTAGTCACATCACTTAACTTCCTTAACCTGGAGACCTGTAACAAACAGAATTCAAATTATAGGTCAATGAGGGAGGTATGAAACTTCTTAACAAATGGCAAAAATGTATATTTAGGCGATTATCACACTGCCACGCATCACGCTGCATGTTGCGTGATAACGCGCAACGTCAACAATGATCGCACATGGATGCATTTTTAACCGACTTCCCAAAAAGGAGGAGGTTCTCAATTCGACTGTATTTTTTTTTTGTGTTTGTTACCTCATATCTCCGTCATTTATGAACCGATTTGAAAAATTCTTGTTTTATGTGAAAGGATATACTTCTCGATTGGTCCCATTTATCAAAATCAGTTCAGCAGTTTGGTTATTAAATCCAAATAGCTGGAAAAATATGTGGAAAAATCATACGAAATTGCATATTTTTGCTTTCCTGTGACTTTCCAGTGGTGTTTTTAGGTGTGTGTACCACCAAAAAGTGAAAAATAAAAAACTTTTTCACAAAAAAAAACCGACTTAAAAAAAAAACACTTCAAAGTACAAAATAACTTTCATTTCGGAAGTCGGTGTCAAATAACGAAGAAGCAACCAAAAATACCGACTTCCGAAATTAAAGTTATTTTGTACTTTGAAGTGTTTTTTTTTTAAGTCGGTTTTTTTTCCTGTGTTGGACTGTGCATGTTTTCTATACAAACGGAGATACTTACAAACAACGTTAGAACTTCTAACGTTACTTGTAAGTATCTCCGTATCGTGAATGAAGATCATTCACGTCCTACGCTGCGCGGTGCGTGGCAGTGTTAGCGTGTTTGTTTTTTATGGATCTCTAGTCTGAAAATAAAGATTTATTATTATGTTAATCGGCTTAGTGCCTTGCTATAGTATTGCTTATTTTTAACTATACTAAGCAGTGGAAAATAAAAAACTATATTTACTAACCATACTTTCAAAACAAAAAATCTTAATTTTTTTTAAACTAAATGTAAAAAACAGCAGCAAAAATGATAAATCAATACCTGTCAAGACAGACTTCTGAAATTAAATTTATTTTGTAAAGATTCATAAGTTTAGTATACTATCATTCATTGCCAAACATTTTGCATTGTCAGTTATATCCACCCTTACGAGGAACAACTTCACAACAGTGCATCAAAGCAGATTATTTTTCTGTTTTCTTGGTCGATATCACAGTGAGCTGTTCATTTTATATGCCATTGATGACAGGGTGAATGGACACTACGTACCCCATTATATCCCACTGTTGGACAGAGGCCACCCACCCTTTGTCACATGCAGGAGACATCTATTTAGGTCACATCTACTAAGAGCCTATCAGTACAGTACAGATAGCTGTATTCAGTCCAATGTTTTTAAAACAATTGCTATAAATAACAGCAACAATAAGCAGGAGTGTGGAACCTGAAACACGCTTGTACGATACGACTACATACAGAAAGCACAGCTGATAAAAATCTCTATTCCTAGACAGCACGTTTCGCCGAAAACTTTGTTGATAGAAAACATTGTCTGTAGATATCTCGGTCCCTATGAGGCACTGTTGACAGAGATTTCTGTTCATAGATAGCACTGTTTGCCGTGAACTTTATTCATAGAAATTACTGAATCTAGATACCTTGGTTCACATAAAAAGCCTTTGGAGATGAAACTATTAATGTTTATTACAAAATTTCGCTTTTCTGGCTCTAGCAGATGTCGATAATAAATACACGCAATGATGCTATTTTAATCAAAAATGCTTCAGCTTTATAATATTAGTAGGTACTACAGATATGATATTAAACAAAAACCAAAAAAAAATAAACAAAAAAATACTGGATAAATATAATTATTAAAATATAGTATATAAACATCGTTATTAGTTAATTTTCATATGCAATTGAACTATTCCACCTAAAAAGGCTAATAAACCTCACTCCATTTGAGACAGGTGCTTTTGCATTCTGTTTTCATAATCAATTTGTGAAGATCGAAAACCCTTTGGCATGGGCTCCGACGCATTGATGCGCTTAATTTCACGGTCAGTGTATTAAAACTATCAATGAATTTCCTAGAGGTAAAACAGTACAGTCAGTGTATTTTACCTCTTCAGAAAATGTTGGTGATGCGATAGTGGAGTACTTGTGGAGGCGGAACTTAATGATATATAATAAAGATCCATGTTCGGAAATGGTGGCAGCAATAAAGTATGTATACCTAAGTACTTATTAAAGCAATTAAAAAAGTTAACATTTTGGTGTTTTATTTGGTGTTATAGCGAGCGAAGCAAGCTGGGGACTTGGGGCACCCAAACTCGGACTTTTTTTAAACCACCCTGAAATAGGAGCCCCATTCAATTAAAAATTTAAACTTTAACAAATTATATAAAAACAGCACTTTTTTTTGTTTTTGAGCAATGGGCTTGCTATTGACCTCGATCATGCCTGATGGAAAGCGATAGATAAGGTCTATGATGGAGCCAGCGTGCCCAGAAGATGCCTATTCACTCTTGCTTTGAAGGCGGAAGGAAGACCTGCTACTCCTGTGGGAGGTGTTGACCCTCCCCCCTAGCCCCACCGCTGGTACCCACAAGTAATAAGGCGACTCGATTCTAAACTTTGACCATTAAATTTTGTGTCTAAACAATATTTTTATAATTCCTTATATCCAGTATTTTTTTGTTTATATTGTTTTTAGTTTTTGTTTAATATCTTATCCATAGTACTTATATTATAAAGCTGAAGCATTTTTGATTAAAATAGCATCATTGTATAAAGTGAATGTTTTTATTACGGACATCTGCTAGAGCCAGAAAAGCGAAATTTTGTAATAAACATTAATAGTTTCATCTCCAAAGGCTTATTATGTGAACCAAGGTATCTAGATACAGTAATTTCTATGAATAAAGTTTACGGCAAACATTTTTGGGATGCATGAAGGAGCCTCCTAGTGTAGTGTAATTTGTTACATCAGACACTCAACTGAACTGAGCGCTTGGCGCATCCTGGACAGTCTCACCTAACACCTAATAAGACTGGCCAATCCTTCTCTTATGGTGGTAGGGCTAATAAACGCCTGGTTCGCAACCACCCTCCCACCGGAGTTCAGCATCAAGCAGCCTGCTGTGTTTCGTCGACACGTGGGAGTACCAGTGCCTCAAAGCATCTTCTGGGCACGCTTGCTTCATCATGGACCTCATCTATCGCTTTCCATCAGGCGTGATCGAGGTCAAGAGCTAGCTCATCAATATTAAAAAAAAAAAACATGAACAGATCTCTGTCAACAGTGCCTCCTATGGACCGAGATATTTACAGACAATGTTTTCTATCAACAAAGTTTTCAGCAAAACATGCAGTCTTGAAATAGAGAATTCTATTAGCTGTGCTTTCTGTATGTAGTCATAACGTACAAGCGTGTTTCTATCTTAGGTTCCACACTCAAATAACAGGCTCTGGTTTGTATAAATTCCTTCAACTCCTAAATCATTGTAAATTGTAGTGAGAGCTTGACAATTTTTTTACCACGGAGCGGGCTTCTAATAGTTGATGACTTACCTGGCGGTAAGCTCTGCTTCAGCTTCTCTGCCTTCTCCTTGTCGGTGATGACCAGTGTGTACAAGAAACGAGAGCATCGCACCTTGAACTTCACATTCTCAGGGTTCTTCTTTATCTTGACAGCTGCAAACATGAACAAATTAAAATGATAAATGGTTCAACCATCTTTGTCATGTTATCTTGACATTCTCTGAGGAACTTTATTCGGTGGGAGGACAATATTATTGTGTTAGATTATTGAAAAATATTGGACACATTTTTTACTTTAACAAATCAATCAAAATTGACAATAAAATGCATCAAGCAAGACAGGACTGTTTGCACATTTAGTTTTATTTAACTAGAACTAACCAATTCACAAAAATATCATTTCAGTAAGACCTTACGCACCAAAGGAGTTTCAGGTGGAAAATAAACTCTCATACCTTAAATACCAATTGCATTGATATGTTTCGTTTGGTAGATCAAGTTGTTATGGAGTTTCAATCATTATGTTCCATGGAAAGTAATAACTAGTCCCATGAAATTCTTCGACTTGCCGTAGTTGCTGCGACGCCAATCAAAACGCCGAATTTAGTTTTCCAAAACAAATATAATGTTACCACTGACAAACTAAGTACTTAATTCACTTACATTTAGCGTCTTTCCTGCGTGCCTTCAGCAAGAAGTCTTTGATATCTTTGATTTCACGCGGCTGTAACAAAACAACAACATTAGCTCCTGTATCATGTCATCCTGGACGCCGAATCTATCGAAACTACGGATACATATTTTACGCCACGATTTAATCATTCATTCGTATTTGAAATTATGAAAATTTAGAACCACATTATTATTAATAATTAAGTAACATTTTCTTACCATGTTGAAGACGATATTGTTCAGCGTTAAACTGGAATGAAAACGATGGTATTAAATATAAATATAACTTGCAAATGATCTACCACTTACACTATTTTAAGATTAGATTTAAAAAATACAGAAAACACCAGTTTTTAGATAGATTTTTTAGGATTATTGAGCAAATTCAACAAAATTCATACACATCTCACCTGCCAAACTTCCAAAAGAGATATTTTTTTACAGTGACATTGACAAATCAACTAAACTATAAAATTTGACTTTGACATTAGAGTGACAAAATTGAAACTTACAATCTGAACTTTAGGCTTTTAAGCAAGTTTGGCAAAAGGCCTTTGGACTGAATCACAAGAGATATCTTAAGAAAAAACTCAATAAAATCCAAATACGTTTCTAGGTTACTAAAAAGCTGTCTAAAAAGAGATACACACATTGCCCGGATGCATTTTTTTGTCGTTTAAAAGTCTGCACGTCCACTGAGTTAACCCCAAATTGTAAGACCATTATCTCAGTACAGATGCTACATAAGCATGGTAGGGAACCATTGCGACACTAACAGTTTGTCTTATTCTTTTCAGGACATAGACAAAGCGATCTATTTTTTTGAGTGTATGTGGTTAGTGTGGTTAGTTTTTATCCACGGTTAAAACATAAGAATACACATTCATCAACAGTGTTAATGTTGATTCCCCCCTAAGGGGGAATTGTCATACTGAATATCTAGACTATATGTGTTTGTGTTGAGTGCTTGGAATTTTATTATAATTGTTTTTATCAGGTTTATTTTTAAATTATTTTTTTCTAGCCATCTGATGAAAGATTTGGAAAAACGAATTGTTAAAGCATTAGACAAGACATTGTCTAATGCTTTAACAATTCGTTTTTCCAAATCTTTGTTATAATCAATGTTGTGTCATCAGCAATAGAGTCTGGCAAACGAAAGTAGAGACTGAAAAAGCGCGGCAAATTTAAAAAATATCGGTATAGCAACCCCAAAATTAGTATGACATACTTGGAATAACCTAATTTGATACTTTAAAATAATCTAACCTCCTCCTTTTTTGGAAGTCGGTTAATAAGTTAACTGAAGTTTCGAGATGCAAAATCATACTATCTTTAATGATCCAAATGAAAGAAAACGGGACATTTCGAAAAATCAGTTTACTTCGTCTGAATCAAAAATACGACTAGATAGTTTGAACCTAGCAATCTGATTTAAAAACAAAAAAAACAAAAATATTCTATATTAATTTTGGTTCATTCACTGTCATAATTAAAATCTGAATCTAAAACTTACATGTGAAATTATTCATTAGGGTCACTGGAATCACTGTTTCCCACATTTAATAATAAAACTTTCTAAATTATTTTCTGTAATTCTGTCCCTTTCTTTATATTTATTTTCAACATGAATGTCATGGTCAGTCATTTTCTTCCACTCCTCTGGAGTTGTGGTTTCAAACGATTCTTTTTATAACTCTATATATCCACTGCACTGAATATTAGTAAGCCATTCTCTTATGTCGTTTTTGCGATTTTGTGATGTAGGAGCTTTATTTACAATGATTGCATGGTAACTGGCGTAATCCATAACTATTACATATTATATACACACTAGGCTCATTTAAATTGGGTATAAGCTTTTCTCTTAGCCATTTATTAAAGTTTACAGCATTCAGGTTGTGGTGGTAGTCCGCCATTTTCGATTTAGTGCTAAAGACTAACAATAAGTTTGGCACAGGGCCTTTCTCCGATACAGCATGTACAATTATGTACCTTTTCCCTGTTGAAACATTTTCAATCGCACCACTTGTAGATGGACTTTGCCAAGACTTCTTGGGCTTGTAGTTTTTATGAATATAGGTCTCATCTATGTAAATTATTGACTTTCCTTCCCTACGTTTCAGCCATGGTTCTTAAAAACCGATGTCTCCTGGCAGATATGTCGTATCTTTCAATGAACAACGAACGTTCATTCTTATTTTTCTTAAATTCATAGCCATTGGACAATATGGCCCAACATGTGAAAATTCCCTAATATAAAGTAAATCTTATGTATATGTAAATAAACATTAAATTCGCGATTAATTCGCGACACACCGGTGTGTCGCCGGGGCCGGACAGGTTGGCGAAGAGTTACCCTACATCCATTAAATCCAATGCTTTCTCTTAATTCCACTAACAGAGTTCTCATTGTTTTGTTTTGAGTTTTGTAAAAAGATAATAATTACGAATTCAAACCAAGTATCAACTTCTATGCGTCACACTAACATGAAAATCAACACCACACGTAAACAATCTTGTTTCAGGTTGAATTCAGCGTCTTTCTCCTGTTGTTTTTCTTCAAATTTGGAAATCATGCGAAACAACATCTCCCTCACTTCACTTTTAATCCCGGCGACACACCGGTGTGTCGCGAACAAGGAACTTCTATTACAACCTGGAATGAGCATTGTCAATTTGACACCAATATAAAAATAAACCTTATTTTTATGAAGTTAAGTTCTATTACAGACATCACTTGGTCAAAGAGAAATCCGCGAAAGCGCTTGGAGAGCCCTGTGTCCCTTTCTAAAGTGTTGCCAGGAGGATTATTCCCGAATTTAGTAGGAATGAAAGGAAAAAATAAAATTGTCGTGTCTTATTAAAAAAACATTAACTTTCGTTCCGATATATTTCTAATATTTTTCAATTATCTGTTACAATGAGAACATTTTTTTAGCATACTGGAACATTTTTTAGATACTGTATTGAAATGTAATTAAAAAAGAAAATCCAAAATCAATTTTAGCTTGTTCATTGAACAAGATAAAATTGATTTTGGACAGGATTCAGTTCAAGTTGAACAGCCTGAAATTGGTGGTTCTTCGTCTGTGAATAGTGGTTATCATTCAGTTATGTTCTCAGACAGTTTTGGAAGAGGTTTAGGTAAATTAGTTAGTAACAACCTGAGTTATTCTACACAGAATTATTGTATGCCAGGCTCAAATTACAAACATATTATGGCGGCATTATTAACAAACAATAATTATAATTCTAATACCAACATTACTGTTTGTATAGGTAATAGTTTAAAAGTAAAACAATCAGATATCACAGACAATGTAACTGAGATGTTACAGTTAAAATGTAATAAAATAATATTGTGTGCATTCCCATATTTTGATAAATTGTCAATTAGACAAAATAATTATATTCATATGCTAAATAAACACATGCATTTCTTAGCAGGTCATTATAGTGACAAGTTTATGTTTTTTGACACAAATAGTTTTGTGGAACACTTAAAATCGACTAGGAATACTGTGTATTTACCAATTAGTTTTAGACATACAATAGCAAGGCTATTAGCTTATTATATTAACTCAGACATAAGTAGTATGTCGAAGTCTTGTGTAATTAAATCCACATTGTTTAGTAATAATACTAAGAATCATGTGGCGAGCCTAAATAACTGTAGCACTATTGCTATAAATTCTTATACAAATTGTACGAAGGAGGTTCCATGTATCACTATGGAAGATTCATTTACTTATGTGGGGTCTACAAGTAGTTGTAACTCACTGCCAAGTGATGATATTGAAGTCTTGGGCCAAACTCTGGATAATAATTTAAACTAGTACGTAAGACAACAGAGGATACCGGTAACAGAATAGTTATGTCTACAAATAACAAAGTATCTTCTTGCTCTCTAGTAACTAGATGTCAAAAAGGGGGTCAGCAGCAAACCTTGAAATTATTTCATCAAAACATTCAAGGTATCTCTTCCAAAATATTAGAAATTGAAATGTTTTTAGAAAAAACAATGTTTGACATTGTTTGTTTTAGTGAACATTGGTTGAAAGATTACCAGATGCTTATTAATTATGAAAATTATAGTGTGGGCAGTTGTTTTAACCGCAAATCTATGTTGCGCGGTGGTTCCCTCATCCTTGTTAAAAAATGCTTAAAATTTAAGCAACGTAATGACATTGTCAGCTTGTCAGTGGAGCATTGCATTGAACTGCCCTGTGTTGAGCTGGATAAGCATGTAATAGTGTGCGTTTACAGACCCCCAAACCCTCAAAACTTTGCTTTATTTGAATCAACAATGGAGGATATCCTTGCGAAACTTGCAGCAGGTAACAAATCCGCGATTATTTGTGGAGATTTTAATATTAATATTTTAGAAAGCAATTCGAACAGCAGCAGATTTTTAAGCCTTTTTAAATCATTTAATTTGTCTAATGTTTTTACTGAACCTACTAGGGTAACACCAACTTCTTCAACCTGTATTGATAATGTATTCTGCGATTGTGATCATTTAGATAAAGCCATAGTTAATTACCTCCCGTCGGATCATAGTGGACAATTGGTAACATTTGAGTTTAAAGCTGCATTGCAAAAAATTCAAATACAATATAGGCCAATTACAACAGGCAAACTAGCTAGATTCAATGGTACCTTACAAAATAAGTTAAATGTTCTAGACCATAATATTGAGGATGCAAATAAATTTTATAATAATTTCTTTTCAGTAGTACTACAGGAATTTAACACAACTTTTGAAAAGAAGTCTAAAGAAACTTTCCCTAAGTTTATATTTAGTGACTGGGCGACTAAAGGTATTAGGATAAGTAGGGAAAGGCTATATGAGTTATATGGCCTTAAGCCTTTCATTAACACCGAATCCTTTAATAAGTATGTAAACAGATATTCTAAAGTTTTCAGAAATACTTGCAAGGTAGCAAAATCCCTCTACATTAGCAACAAGATCAAATCGGCAGATAATAAAATAAAGACAGTTTGGAAAGTTATCAATAATGAAACGAGTAGGAATAAAGTACGAAATGCTGATTTTTTACTGGAGACTGCACATGGTGCCATAAGCTCTAATTTAGAAGTAGCTCAAGAATTAGTAATTTTTTTTTCCGAAATACCATCAAAAACTACTGAAGCCTTAAATTCTTCACCCGAGGTCTCACTTAATTTATTAAAAGCAAACGTTTCAGGTTGTACGGTTGAATTCCAATTCAAACATATCAACCCTATGGCAGTTATCAAAGCTTTCCGGCAAATCAAAATCAAATTGACCGAAGACTTATGGGGAATGTCTATGAAAGTGTGCACGTCCATAATTGAGACCACAGCACCATACTTGGCTTTAATATTCAATTTATGTGTGGACCAAGGTGTCTTTCCAGATGTAATGAAATACAGTAAGGTTATACCACTTTTTAAATCCGGTGACAGTAAAGACACCAATAATTATAGACCTGTTTCCGTGTTACCGGTTTTCAGCAAGGTTTTTGAAAAAGTAATGCTCAATCAAATGCTCATTCATTTTAACATCAATAGGATCTTACACGATCAACAGTATGGTTTCACCAAAGGTCGCTGTACGACTGACGCTGGTGTCACGTTGTTGAAACACATTTATACAACGTGGGAAGAGGCGCAAGATGCCATAGGAATCTTTTGTGACCTCTTCAAGGCATTTGACTGCGTAAATCACGAAACCTTGCTCCTAAAGCTAGAACATTACGGACTAGGTAAACTTGCACTCAGCTTACTGAAGTCTTATTTAAATGACAGACAGCAGCAAGTTCAAATAAACGGTGTTAAATCAAGGGGTTTAAAAGTCAAAATGGGGGTTCCACAAGGCTCAATATTGGGTCCTTTCCTCTTTTTAGTATACATAAATGATCTTCTCCATCTTTTAAAAAATCAACCACAAATGGTGTTATTTGCTGACGATACATCCTTAATTTTTAAGATAGATAGACGTTCTACAAATCTGGACGACGTAAATAACGCCCTACAGCAGGTCCAAAATTGGTTCACTGCTAATAATTTAGTATTAAATGAAAAGAAAACTAAGTGTATCAGATTTGCTTTACCGAATGTCAAAAGTAATCATTGCGACATAGTATTGAACAAAGAGAAACTTGAATTCGTCGAAAACACAGTTTTTCTGGGCATCACACTGGACTCAAGGCTACAATGGGGTCCTCATTTAACATCTCTTGCGGGACGGCTAAGTTCAGCAGCATATGCTGTCAGAAAAATCCGTCAATTTACTGATATAGATACCGCGAGGCTGGTCTATTTTAGTTACTTTCATAGTATCATGTCTTACGGTATCTTATTATGGGGACGAGCTGCAGATATTGAGTCTATATTTATTCTGCAGAAAAGAGCCATCAGAGCCATATATAATCTGGGTCGGTGCGATTCCCTAAGAGAACTGTTTAAAGATATTAACATCATGACGGTACCTTGTCAATACATATACGAAAACATAATGTATGTTCGGAAAAATCTTCATCTTTTTAGTAAGATTAGTGATAGGCATAATTTTAATACTAGAAATAGGAACAAATTAGATCAACCCCGATTCAGATTGGCAAAAGTACACACTTCTTTTATGGGGTACTGTGTTAAATTTTATAACAAAATACCTCTTGAAATTCTAGAACTGAATGAGAGAAAATTTAAAACATGCATAAAACGCACACTATGTAAACAAGCATATTATAAACTTGAAGATTATATACTTGATAAAAATGCTTGGCTAAATGCCGGTCCTGCTCCACAGTCTCAGCCGCTTGGTTCCTCTAGTTAAGATATTTGGAAGAGATGCTCACCCTTCTTTGTGTAGACTAATAAAAATTTCCACTTTTCTTATGTTATGTTTTAAATACTACTTTTCTTTTTCCGTTTTTGAAAATTGATATACATAGTTTTATATAAAGTAGAAGCATTTTTTATTTTAAAATCCTGTAAATGTGAGGACCATGGAGCCTATACTGTTAATAATATAGATGGTTTCCTTGTTTGACATGAGTGAGCAGGGGCAGTTGAGGGTGTGTCATGCTCGCTAGAATGTCTCGCTGATGGTGGCGCGTGTATTTGATCATTCGGTTCCCTTCAAAATGGTTGAGCTGAATGGTGCTGATGCACGCGTCATGTTCGTGAACGGGCGCCGTCAGTGGAGACTGGTCATATCTTAGCTGTCACTGGCTTATTTCTATATTTAATACTTATTGGATACTTGGAATACTTTTATTTTTTTCCTTTCTTTGCATTGTTCTCACATATAGATGCAACAAGTAATGATGTAACCAGGATTTTTGTAAAACATAAAATGGTTTAAAAGAGTGTCCATGGAGTTTCTTGTACGTTCTTCTCCATAGAGATCTACGCTTTGGAACGTGCAAATAGCTTCATGTTTTTGACTGACTGACTTTGACAATTCAAAAGTACCTGTGATTGGTTTATTTGAAATAAATGCTTTGACTTTGACTTTGACTTTGAAAAGATTATTAGTAGAATATATAATTATATAAGTTAGACTGGTAACCCACTAGCCATATTTATTTGTTGTAAAACAATCAATTTCTTTATTCGGATTTAATAAAGATGGTTAAAAAGTGTGCGATTCAAGGTTGCAAAAGCGAATCCTATGCAGGATGCGGTGTTTCTTTCTTCAAGTAAGTATATTTCAATTCTTGAAGTAGGGTGACCATAATGAACGAAATTATAAGATTATTTACGCAATGCAGCATATAAATAGAGAAAAGAAAAGAAAAGAGGAGAAGAGTACCTAGTCATTCATTTTAATTTCATAGTCATTAAGTCCGCCCACGTACCACTATTGTACATACAGTTTAAATAAATAAATAAAATAGGAGGAAGTCTTCAACGTAAGCATAAAGCATGTCTGTTATTGGTATTTTATGTTAATACTCGGCTGATTTTAACATTTACTTCAGTAGGTAATATGTGTGTTGAGACTATTCTGTAGTACCTATAGTCTGTCAAGAAAGTCATGAAAAGAATGTTTCGGGAACTACTATTTTAGCTGATACTGGCAACACTGAATAATTGTCAAACTGAGTACCTCAACTGTCACTTCGTGGCTTTGTGGTTGATTTTCTATGATTTTTAGTGGTATTTCGAGTTTTTTTAAGCGTGTGACCGTTTCGAGATAAAATGAATCGAAATGTTTATAAAAGCGGTGCGAGACAATTATATTTAAAGTGTTTCAAGACTGTATGGCCGAATTTTAAGCTGAGACGAGTAAAGACGATGTTTACGGTCGAACAGCAAAGTTAACCGGTACGTAAATATATTTAAATGTTGAACACAGTAAAGGAAATTATAATCTCTTGTCAATCTTTTGTTTTTAAGTAAAATTTGTCTTTTTAATCATTGTTTATATTTCGTTGAGGTTATGGCTTTATTTACGATTTATTATACTACCACTTAACGGTGTTGATGCTTTTGTGTTACTTTTTAAGAGATGTTTAAGATATTTGTTATTTAACATGTCTTTATTGATTTCAGGTGTTTTTGAAAGCACAATTCGACGCATAGTTGTCGAATAAATAAATGCACCATATCACTATTACAACAAACAATTGTGATTTAAACCCAATAGAGTTAGTGTGGGCAATAGTAAAAAGGCGAATTGCACAAACAAATGTTTGTGGTCAAAATGTTGCGAAGTTGGCTGAAGAAGCATTTAACTCAGTAACTCCACAAGAATAGAAAAACTGTGTTGACCATGTCATCAAAATCGAAGATGAATATTTTGCCCGTGGATTAACTCTCTATAATGATATAGACAGATTTGTCATCTCGGTTAGCGATGATAGTTCGAGTGAATCTGAAGTCAGAAGAGGATGAATTTAATTATGCAGGAGTTTCAGGCAACATTTCGGGAGTTGAATACCTCGCCAGTGATTATTTGGATTTTGAATAATAAAAAATATTCTATAAATCCTTTTTTTTTGTGCAGTTAGAATATTGATATCAGCTCAATTAAGCTGATATCGATATTCTACCAGGGTCATGTTGAGACGGCAGCGCTGCAGCGTAGAGAGGCCAACCATCGAACTTTGTGGTAGATAAATGTTAATAACTGAAAGGGCGAAAACAAGGGTTGGTCAAAATAAATATTCTTATTACATACACATAATTGTATTATATTCTAATTATGAATGAATTTCCATGTCATTTGAATGGAAATCAGTTGAAAGAGGAATGTTTTTCACCACTACCAATGAATGTCAAAACTCTTTTTTTGCACCTTAAGTGTCGGAAATAAGATAGATGAGTGTCAAATAATCCACATGGCATTAAAGAGACAATAATAATGAATCAGTAATTAATTACTATTTTATAAAAAAAAATATCAAAACCTTTCAGTCGAAATTTATAGGGATACCATGTAAATGATGGTGGCGCCCTCCTTTTTTTTCATGACTTTCTTGACAGACTGTACACGCTACGCATATAACTTTATATGGAATGGTGTACCGAATACTTAAAAGACGTGATCATGAAATTTCACATTTCCCGAGGAACATTGTAGGGAAATGGCAAAAAAGTTTCAACTTCCCATATTAATCGCTGATTTAGGTGTCACTTCGTATATTTTAAATAAATTTAAAAAAAATAAATTTCAGACTGCCTGGAGAAGAATCAGGGAGGAAAAAATGGCTTGATGTCATTCCAAGTCATTCAAATATCAAAAATTATTCCGTTATTTTGCAGTCTTCATTTCAGGCCCCAGGAATAAACATAGTTTGATGCGTTTTACTTTAATCCATCCTTAAAGTAGGTATTTATTATTATTAACTTATGAAATCAAATTATTGGTTAATATATTATTATCCTATTATCTCTACCTACATTATATTGGTTGGTCACCCTAATGAAAGGGACAGAGGGCTCTCGCGAAGCTATCTCGCTCGGACCGCGTTGTTTTGGTCGCGAAGTAATCGCGAATTTAATGTTTATTTACCTATTACATAAGATTTTTTTTTTTTTGGGAATTTTCACATGTCGGGGCCGCAGCGGTTACCAACAACACGTCATCCTGTTTTGACAAATTGAATTTGACATTTTGTCTAACATTGCCATAAACAAAGTCTGCAAAAATTCGAGTCTCTACTTTCGTTTGCCAGACTATAGTACGGACTCTTCATTAATCGCCTCTGGTAGGTCGTTGATGTATATTAGAAAAAAAGGGGATACAATTTCTCCTTGAGGTGTGTCGACGATGTTTTGTCTTAGATGTTGATCTAATTTTTTTTTGTTGGTTTTTATATTTTCTTGTTATTTCTACACATTGCAGTCGGTCAGTAAGAAAGCTTTTGACCCAATCGTTGGCCATTTCGCGGATTCCATAGTGAGAAAGTTTTGAGAGTAATGTTTTATGGCATACAAAGTCTTACCGCATTCCCTGCTCCCGACAAAAGTGTTGTGATTCCTGACCCAACCACGACATGGAACGGAGATTTTGATAGGGCACAAACAAAATGGTTATTTTAATTGTATTTTATTGTCAAAGCATTTATTTCAATTAGACCATTTACAGGCACTTTTGCATCATAATAAAAATGTGTTCAGGTAACGGTGCTTGTTTCAAGGCATTGAAAACAAGCACCGTTACCTGAAAAAAAACAGCAGTCCCAACATTGTTTCCCTGGACTACTAAAACTCTTTCTGAAGAAGCTCAAGCTCGAGAAGAGCGGTTATCAAACCGCTCATAGAAAAGCACTCTTTGAAGAGATAGACACACCAGCTGTGCAAACTACGGGGTCGATTCTGCTATTGCAATCGTGTCTCAATGACCGGTCAATGATCGATTTTTGACGTATAACGTCAAACTTTTGACACATTTCCCATACAAAAACTGTCAAAGTTGTCAAATATTCGATCACTGACCGGTCATTGAGACACGATTGCAATAGCAGAATCGAGCCCCTAGAAGATTTGACTCTTCCTGATAATGTACCTATATAATTATATTTCTACCCAAGATGATGATTGAATGCAGCTCATTTATTAATTTGTGTGATGAAGGCGATATTGTGATGGTGTCATGGCTGATAGAGGATTTAATTTAATGTCCAGGACTTGTTTGCAGTGAAAAATGTGTCAATTAATAGGTATACCTGCTGTCTTGAAAGGCAGATCACAGTTGCCAGGTCGTGATCAGAAACTTGCAAGTCAAAGAGTACCTACACATAGAAAGATTAATAGGCTTAACAAAAACTTATAAAAAGTTGCAGACACCTTTAGTCTCATTTTATGTGGCATCCGAAATATTTTTTATATGATTACTTAAATGTTGTGTAATTTTAGAGTAAGGATTGTAAATAATAAAAAGAAATTCAAATAGTTATGTTTATTAGTTTTATTTTCACACCCTAATAAAATAACAAATGATACACTAAAGAAAACAAGAACAAAAAAATCTGAAAATCTTATTACAGGTATCCTAACTTACCTACAGCCTATTTATAATTGATATGTTTTTTTAATTAAATAATAATTTAGGTATTTAAATATTTACCCAAAATGGCTTGTTTAAAATAATTGTTAAAGAAGTTAAAATAATAACTGTTAAAATAATGAAAGGCATCTCTCAACGGTTGGATATTTTTCCTGCTCATTGGCGGAATTCCAGAGAGTGACAGTTAGTGTATTGTCCTCTATATAACTTATGTTGGCATGCGGAGCCGTTACTTAGGACTGGTCAATCATGGACTCGAGTGGGTGGGTGATCAGTTTGTGAGGGGCGTCTCTGGATGTCGCATTGTATGACTACTTTTATTATCTTGGGTTCTGCCTGTAAAAATAATTGTATGTGTAAATAAATAAATAAATAAAATAAAAATAAAAAAAGTTGTGAACTTTTTCTAACATCTCAGAAATAAATTCCTCATCTCTTATAGGGCCTACATATGACGATGCTAGAACCAGAGTGATCTAAGTGACATTTTTGGCAAAAATGGTTTTTTTACACAATTGCATGGAAAAATCATAATTCTTTCATGCCATACTGATCTAAGTGCTTCCCAGTATTATTTTCCTTGAGAAATCACAACATCTCACTATAGAATCGGTGCGATTTGCAAAATGTAAAAATGTAAAACTAAGAATGTTAGTTTTAATAAATAACTCATACTGATAAAAATTGTTATTTTATTATTTAAAACTTACATGAAGTACATATAACTAAAAAATAATAATAAAAAGCTCATAGATTTCAAATAATAACGCGTAACGGATTTCCTTCATTTTCTCAAAAACATACTATTGTGCCCTAGATCATTCTGGTTCCAGCGTCGTCATATAGGGCCTTAAATGTATAAACAATCAAATTATAGAATGATCTATTAGTACAATATTGCTGACCCAGTATTGCTGATAATGTCCCGATACATGCTAGAGTGAGGAGGATCATCGTGGCCTTGAGTTCCTGCGTTTCCAAAGTACCTAAACATTCCGGGTCATACAGCTCTAATCTGTAAACAAAACAAGAGTTCAGTCTTGATAAAAAAAACTTAAAAAGCACTAACTTGAAAGCTTATACTTTTCATAAAACGTTTTGTATCAAAGTAAATTAGGTAAACGAGAACCAAGCTAGCAATCACTCTTTCAAAATCATGTATTTAGAAGGGAAAATTTGTGATTTATAGTTATACGGTTATACCTGTCGACTGGGTCTGCTTTCGTTCCTCGTAAAGATGCGCCTCGTTTCTTCAATTCAGCTTTCAACCCACTTATCCGTCATGTCGAATACATGTTTCGTTTACAACAGTTCTTTCAATAAGCCAAAACTAGAGGTTTGCACCGGAGCAATGAGTACCGGAGAATAACCGGTTATTCTCCGGTGAAATTATTCGGTAAAAACACCGAAGAAAAACCGATTGATCACCGGTTTTATTGGAGCAGTATTTTTTAAAGGTGATTTAAATAAAAAGAAGGTTTATTATTCAATATTCTTCTTTATTTTATAATATTTAGTTATTATTTCTTATTTGCTTCTTTTCTATAACAATATTTCGGACATTAACTCAAAGCACTGACCAAATTGGTTACTCAAAGCGTGCCTGTCCATTTATATGATTCATTTCACTTCCTACTAATTTCCCAAATAACTCGTTGCAATGTGTATGATTATTCCCCATATTTTCGGTTTAAGTTCCTATTTCACTATAAACACACATCGTCACACACAAACATCGTCGTTTGCTGCAATTAATATAAAAATGTACATAGAAACGCATTTTTCAGATATCAATCATAACTGGGGATAATGAGGTGGATTTTTGTTTGAATAACGTTTTTGACAAGCACAGGACCTTGTTGTTGTGGCGACACTTGGGGGAGGCCCATGTCCAGCAGTAGACGTCTTTCGCCTGATATGATGATGATGACCATTTTTAAGTAATAAAACTTCAAAATAACTTTAATTTCGTTTTTTGGAAAAAAAATTGTTATTTTTTACTTTTTAGTGGTAGGTACCCCAGACATAAGAACACCACTGGAAAGTCACAGGAAAGCAAAAATACACAATTTCGTTTACATGGATGATTTTTCCACATAATTATTTTGTCCAGCTATTTGGATTTAAAAACCAAACTACCGATTTTGATAAAATTTCAATGGGACCAATCAAGAAGTATATCCTTTCACATAAAACAAAAATTTTTCAAATCGGTTCATAAATGACGGAGATGTGAGGTAACAAACACAAAAAAAAATAAAAAAATAATCGAATTGAGAACCTCCTCCTTTTTTGAAGTCGGTTAAAAAATGATTGGAAACTGTATTTTTTTATTAGCAAACCCATTCAGCAAACAATATTCATTTTTGTCATAGGTTTATAATTCCAACGCATCAACCGGAGATCACCGGTAAATCACCGGAGATCGCCCAAACACCGGTGAATTTCACCGGTACTCAAAATTCCGCTCCGGTGCAAACCTCTAGCCAAAACACAACACAAACTTGACAGGTGAAAGCTATGCTAGCGCCTAGCGCCATCTACCTAAAGCTTTCACCGGCCAACCCCATTGCCACTTATCCCAGGAATTTGTCTGTAGAGTACGATTGTGGTCGGGCTGGGGATCACGGTTCCTGACCATTCGAATAAAGGGCACAGGGAGCTTAGGGCACCCCGACTCGGACAGGTTAGGTTAGAAGGGGATGCCATGACCTTCGTAGTTATTTTTTTTTAAACCACCCAGAAATATGGTTTACTTCCCGTTTTCCCCGTTAGCCGAATGTACGTAATGGGGCAAACGGGAAATGAATTTAATCACGTCCCGCTGTCCTCGTGACTGGGATATGGCGTACGGGGACAACGGGAATAAAGGAGAGTCATACTAATCATGTTAGGTTTCTAAAAACCCTCCCATCCGCCCGCGACTTCGTACGCGCGTGCACATCGTATTTAGGAAGATACTAAGTATATACGTTAGTACACAAACTCACTAATGTAAGTAGGTACTCATCACGATTATGATATGACTTACAGAATTTCGAAGAACGAACGAACGTTAACACTTAAAAAAATTCTTCATACACAAAATTATACCTACTTGTGATGTGATATTCATCAGTAAGTATAAACTGGCTTTGCGCGCTGCTTACTCGCGATAAAGCGACATACAGCTGACCGTGCGAGAAACAGGACTTCCGCAGATCCACACCAACACGACTCATAGTTTGTCCCTGAGCTTTATTAATGGACATGCCAAAACTATCAGAAGAGAAGTCTCCGCAGAGGACACGGTGGGAGCATACGGTGGAGGTCTGCCCAGCTTGGGCGGAGCATTACCGTGTCCTCGTCGATCGTCGAGGCGATTGGCCGCGGCGACCTCTCGCTACCGGTCCTGCCGGTCGATTCTGTCGACATCTCACGGTGTTCACTTAGGTGGAGTGAACGACAAGAGCGCTGTCATTCCATCTTATTTGTATGATTTGACAACTCACCCGTCGTGCGCCCCGCCCAAGTGTTCACTTCGACATGCTTACAGAATCGCACTGCAGGTTCACTCCATGGTCCGGAGAAGTGTACGTTACCCCAACAAGAAAGTGTCTCCTAGAGTTATATGAGTAGAACGTATTATTGGTGCCTTATCTGTTGTAAATGTGCCCCCATATAAAAAATGTGTGCCCCCTGTCGTTTTGGAAAAAAACGGAAAAAACGATTCTTGCTGGGGTAACGTTTTTCTAGCAGGAAAATTCTAAACGAATGATCGGAGAGAGAAAAATTGTGCATAGCCAGAGAGCTTATATGTGTGCCAAAATGTGCCCCCAAAAATAAAATCTGTGCCCCTTCAGGTTTTCGAGATATTGCATTTCCTGCTGGAGTAACGTTTTGATGAATCGTATATCTCTAAAACCATTGCATGTGCCCCTGTAGAATAAACATACACGAGTAGCTCTTAATGTGTGCCCCTTTGTGCCCCAATTAGATTTAAGAAAATATTTATAGTTTTCAAGTTATCGCGGTTTTATGAAAACCCGAAAAAACATCGCAGCGGCTAAATGAGACAAGGCATTACTTCGCTGAAAACTGTATTCGGTTCTTCTTGACGCTAATAATAACCATACAAAGTTTCAAAACTGTTCATGCATGCGTTTTTGAATAATCATGCTAAAAGTAAAAACGATGGTGTCATAACTTTGACGGCAAAATACAAGGAACTGGCACAATCCCAGATGTGTAGGTGTAAACCAAAATCTTGTGCCTTTAGTCAAAAATATATGGTGAAAATATTGAGCTTCAAATGTTACGCATTAAGTAAATATAAACAAAAAACCAAAATATGTAAACAACGGCTGGTTATCCGACCAAATCTGAATGACTACTAAAAAGCGACGGATTCATACATATCGATGACCTTCTATACTTTACTCACTAACCGGTTCACACGTGTTGTGCCTGAGTACACTGAAGTAGAAAAGTAATATCTAATAAAATAAAGTTGTTATTGGATTATATTTTAATAGCTGTTTCTATGACCTTACACATGATTAAGTACATTTATAAGAGCCATTTTCAAATAAAATGTACATGTGACTAACATGCTCAAAATCGTGACCAAACTGTTTTGTGACATACCTGTATTTTTATACTAATGTAAGTCACATTTATTGTAAAGCAGAGTTTACATGTAACTATGTCCTACTGCTCAAATTGAGCAGGGTCCGGCAGGGAGCTAAAATGCAGGTTTAATGATCAAATTCAGCATTTATTCGAAACCTCCAAATTACTATTTTAAAAAATTACACTAAAACTCTTTTATATCTATTTTCCGTAAATGTCAGATTTATTTATTAGTGAAACGTTTTGTATGGAGATAACACCGGACGCCGCCGGCATATAATTTGTTAAAATTTTCAGCCGCAGTGTAAACATGTTTTAACTTTACACGTAGATGTGAGTTACGTCATATGAGTGACGAAATGTGACTCATATGTGTAGCATTTTCGTGAGAAACAACCTCAATTAGCCACAATATCAGAATAACTTGTAATATATAGATAAAGACGATACATACATGAATTGTATTAATAGGCTAATTCTATGAAAATAATACTCGCTTCTTTATTTGGAAATGCACTGTTATTCACACGTATTTTTTTTGTACAAATTGCAGCGACGTTTCGTGACAACAAATAAACTGACACTAAATATGTTCGTACTAAATAAAGGCGTAGGAAAAAAGAAAAAACAGAAAAACTCATTCCTACATCTTTATGAACTTAGAGCATTGTATTGATGATATTGATGATTATAATTTTGTATCTACATAATGTCTTACAGCCGCGAATAATATTTTAATCAACATACAACCAAGCACTGGCCTGCAAATTGCAAAAAAACGTAGGAAAATTCGAATTTCGCAGGCTGGTTGGAGCATTTACCTTAATAGAAGATTCCCTTTTTTCGTCTCCCCACACCGCGGTGTTAGTGTGACAGAGACAGTTACGTGTAACGTCGCTCTATTATGAATAATGGGTACAAAGTGTTTATTGACTAGGAAGTGCGTTTGGATTATTACTTGGTATTGGTTAACAGTTGCAGTTATGTTATGACGCCAATGACACTGTTACGTTGAGTCACGCAGTTGCACTGATACTGTTTGTTTACTTTTTTTTAAGTTGGTTGAAAGTGGCGTATAAGCATTTTATAACAATTATGTGGTTGTAGGGGTGGTGAATTTTATGGCACGATCTGCGGTGGTAAGTATTTAATGGCATTGTTTTGACTTATTTAAAAATACTTGTACCTTATCAAGCACTTGGATTTTTTTTTCATTACTTTACCTATTTATTTATTTTTTAACTAATATGTTCTAAATCATGTTTGTTTTGTTTTCATCTGAAAGGATATACATACTTTCCGATTGGTCCAATATAAATTTCGTCAAAAGCGATTCAGTAATTTGTTTACTTTTTTTGTATAATACGTATTTACTTCTCTTCTTGTGCTCGGTTGATGACATATAATCCCTTAATAACTTCTAGTTACTATGTAAAAAAATAATTCATGACAAGAATTCATGTCTCCAAAACTAAGACTCGACCACAATCCGTCAACACTCAACATGTCACAGTCACAGGGCTGTATCTTTTTAGCCGAAATAACTAAATAATTGATTTGATTTTTACAGAATGTTCTATGGCAGCCATAACAACACATATAGTCACAAGGTGCATTTAATATATTTTTTAATTAGCCCTCAAAACTTTTGAACGCGACTGTACGGACAACAGCTTTGGTATAATACGTCCAATAAAGAAGGTCATCGATATGTATGAATCCGTCGCTTTTTAGTAGTCATTCAGATTTGGTCGGATAACCAGCCGTTGTTTAAATATTTTGGTTTTTTGTTTATATTTACTTAATGCGTAACATTTGAAGCTCAATATTTTCACCATATATTTTTGACTAAAGGCACAAGATTTTGGTTTACACCTACACATCTGGGATTGTGCCAGTTCCTTGTATTTTGCCGTCAAAGTTATGACACCATCGTTTTTACTTTTAGCATGATTATTCAAAAACGCATGCATGAACAGTTTTGAAACTTTGTATGGTTATTATTAGCGTCAAGAAGAACCGAATACAGTTTTCAGCGAAGTTATGCCTTGTCTCATTTAGGCGCTGCGATGTTTTTTCGGGTTTTCATAAAACCGCGATAACTTGAAAACTATAAATATTTTCTTAAGTCTAATTGGGGCACAAAGGGGCACACATTAAGAGCTACTCGTGTATGTTTATTCTACAGGGGCACATGCAATGGTTTTAGAGATATACGATTCATCAAAACGTTACTCCAGCAGGAAATGCAATATCTCGAAAACCTGAAGGGGCACAGATTTTATTTTTAGGGGCACATTTTGGCACACATATAAGCTCTCTGGCTATGCACAATTTTTCTCTCTCCGATCATTCGTTTAGAATTTTCCTGCTAGAAAAACGTTACCCCAGCAAGAATCGTTTTTTCCGTTTTTTTCCAAAACGACAGGGGGCACGCATTTTTTATGTAGGGGCACATTTACAACAGATAAGGCACCAATAATACGTTCTACTCATATAACTCTAGGAGACACTTTCTTGTTGGGGTAACGTACACTCCGGAGAAGAACATAAGAATGAATGTCAGCACAATTTGACAGGTATTCCTAGTTCGGGTTCGGGACTAATCGTAAGTCCGTAGGTGATAGGGAGTAGAAAACGCTCGACACTCAGGCCGAAACTACGGACTTCGGGCTTAGAGAGTAGATCCCCTCAGCCGCCGCAACAGAAAAAGACGCCCCGGGCGTCGGGAGTCACAGGGCAATTCCTCGCCACCGTAAGCGCGGGCCTGCAGACGGCGAGCGTAGGTTGGCTCACTGTCTGAACACAACCAGGTTGCGGAATTTGTTCAAAAAGTCCCCGCGGCCCTGGAACGTAAAAGGTATAAGGAAGAATACGGATGTGTTTTAGTCAGTAAGAGTTTATCACTCTCTTCTGCTCCACCCAGAGCGGAAGAAGTCATTTGATGATTTCCCATCCATAAAAAAACCCACAACGGATACAGGAGTAGAGACTCCGTTGTCCTGACTAAGTGTGCAAGCCTAGTTCGCCTAAATGTACAAAAGCCACCAGTGTGCTTTACAGGTTGAGCGGAGAGACGACCGATGATACTCAACCCGCAAGGGAGTGATAATCTGAGATTAAAGTCAGCTCAATCACTAAGCACTCACAAACCTATGTTTATCACCTGTATATGTACCTACATTATGGATTGTAATACCTAAACGATTTCATTTGAAACCTGCACCTCACCGTTCCGAGGATTTTTTTACATCGGAAAGTCATGGCCAGGATGACGTAGCCGACTGATTCCTCGGCATCGAAGCAACCTCTGCAAATTGGGCTATCTAGGTGGTGCTTATGTTAAAAAAATGTAAGGTCAATGATCCGCAATAATAATCCCTATTATTACGGAGGTAATTTTTACTTATGCTGAGAAGTCATTTAGTTAGTCGCGTTTATAGACTTGTCATTGCCATTTTTCACTGCAATCTGTAACCTGTGACCATTTGTTGTCATGAAGTTCAGTTGTTCTCTGGCGAATTCATTACGAAACTGTGAGAAAGAAAGAAAGAAGGAAGAGTGTGTACGGGTCCAGCACTACCATCTCGGAACCTCTCTTCGCGAGTTCTTCTGTGGCGTCATTGCCTGGGATCCACAGTTCCCCTTGAAGCTCTAGAGTGTGAAACCCGCTACTGATGATTTCTGGCCTTAGGCTGGTTACGACGAATCACCAGCTGACTGGGAATTGAACAGTTTTGTTTCAAAATAAACAGAAAATAATGAGGAATGAGGGAGATCCTGGAAAATAAATCCAAGAGTTGAAAGGCTCACCGAATCGAAGCTCCAAAGTCTTGAGCATCGATGCCGAGTTGCTAGTCTGTCGGTTTTCTATCGGTTGCATTTGGAAGTGTACGACGGAATTGCATAGTTTAATTCCGCCAAGCTCGTTCCATCATCGGACCACAAGACGTATGGCGGTACGCCACCGGTACACGGTGGACCTCACACCCACATGAACAAAACGTTTTGGAAACACATTCATTGTGCGTATAGCTAAGGAGTGGAATTCCCTGACTGAGTCCGTGTTTCCTGATAGTTACAGCCTGCATGGGAGTACTATCAAGAGTGAGTAGGTTACTTCTAGGCAAGCGTGCTCCATCTTCGATCACATCATCGATAGTGCTGCTGGACGAGGTGAGAAAGCTGTTCGAGCGGATAATCGCAGCCCGCCTCGTCGGCCACTTATGCGGAGAGGGGCCGGATCTGGCCGAATGCCAGTTCGGGTTTCAGCACGGGCGCTCCACTATCTCGGCGATATCGCGAGTGAGAGTCCTGGCGGAGGAAGCGGTGTCCTTGGACATTTCCAACGCCTTCAACACACTGCCCTGGAGTTGTATTCGGGAGGTACTATGCTATCATCGAGTGCCTCCCTACCTCAGCCGCGTCATTGGGGCTTATTTGGCGGAGGTGTGTCACCTGTCTGGGACGTGATGGCATACACCAGCACTCCATGTCGTGCGGTGCTCCACAGGGTTTGGTCTTGGGCCCGCCCCTGTAGAACATCGGGTACGACTGGGTGCTGAGAGGCGAGCTCCAGCTGGGAGTGGACCTGTCGTGTTACGCCGACGACACACTGGTCACTGCCAGGGGGAGCTCGTACAGGGAGGCAGCGTTGCTAGCGACGGCCGCGGTCAATGCATCGGTGGCGCGAGGACTGTCGCAACAACATTTCGAGCTGCGTCGGTCGCAGCTGCGCGAGGTCCTGGTGGCAGAATGGCGGAACAGGCTCTCACGCCCTACCGCCTCGTCACTATCGAGGCCATCCGGCCAGTGCTCGACCTCTGGCTCGGGAGAAGGCACGGCTCCTTGTCGTTTCGTGCGACACAGGTCCTCACGGGGCATGGCTGCTTCGGGAGGTTCCTGGGTCGCTTAGGCAGAGAGCCGGACGCTCAGTGTCACCACTGCCTCGACTGTCGGGAGGACACGGCGCGGCATACGCTGGCAGAGTGTGCCGCTTGGGAGGAGCCGCGCCGTAGGCAGTGACCTCTCGTTGCCGGCCGTAGTCTGATCTATAGTCGGCGGTGAGGAGTCCTGGGACGCGGTGGTCTCCTTCTGCGAAGCAGTTATTGAGCAGAAGGAGGCTGCGGAAAGGGAGAGGGAGATGACGAGTGCTCTCCCGGCCCGCAGCCTCTTTCTGCTAAGTTTTGCTCTTTTAATTTTATATCTATTTTTATTTCTTGTGCGTCATTTCGAGGAGATTAAAAGTGTTTTCTTTTTCCTTTTCATCCAGCCAGCTTGTCTAATATAACATTTAATGAAAGGGCTTGGCAGATTCCTAAGCCGTCACAAACTGTTTTTGCTACACCTCTGGACACCGATTGCTTGCTATTTACGACAAGTTCGCTACGCTTTTGGACACGGTTTAGATTATAATTAACATTTTAGCGTTTTATTTGGTGCAAGAGCGAGCGAAGCGAGTTCGGGACTTGGGGCACCCCGATTCGGACAGGTTAGGTTGGAAGGGAATGGCGAGGTCAAGTTCCTCAAGGCATCTTCTGGGCACGCTCGTTTCATCATGGACCTTATCTATCGCTTCCCCTCAGGCGTGATCGAGGTCAAGAGCTAGCCCAACATCTATACATCTATACATAATTAATAAAACAGTAACGAAAGAAAAACTGTACATTGAGAATTTTCGAGAAAAAATAAGTGGCTTTTGTTAGAAAAACGTAACTGATGACAAAAGTGACTTTTTAGAATTTTTGTCTGTTTGTGGTCCGGCGCGTAGTGGAATATTGTACCTATGCAATGTAGTCTGCAACCGACATTCAAAACAACGGCTGCTTACTGCTTGGCACGTTATCGAAAGCTAACGACCTGGTTGGGCACAGTTATGCCGATAACAAGGCACCCCGATCAGCACATATGGTTACCGAACTAGAACGTTAATCGTTCTAGTTCGGCGAGTGAAGCCTGGACCCACTGCTTCAGGCTTCATTTCCACTTCTATCACAAATAGAGGGTCGACGCGACCAAATCATCACAAAGGAAACAGAATAGGCACTTCTTTAAATAAATAAATAGCTTTGCAATTGCTCTGACTGGACACTTGCGCGATGTCCAAATCTAAAAATATGCATTTAATTTTCGACGTTTTTACGATTCGATGATTCGTTATATCCAATTTTATTAAACTAGCATTTTTATTTATTTTAGAATTTAAGGCGAGAATAATAGGTAAGAAAATTAAAGCCATATAGTATGATCAGGATTATATCCCGATAATATCATATTTCGCTTCCATAAAACTATCACAAATTATAATGACTGATGAAACTGTTTCAGTAAAATAGTCGAGCAGCAGTAAGTGTTCACACAGTGCATGACGCCAGCTCTCTCCACGCCAGCTCATCTGTAGTGTGCCTGTACTGTGACCTAGGTTCCACCAGGACACTCGCATCGCAGCGCGTAGTGATCTCGCGCGTCGCTATAGCCGCACGCCCACCAACGTGAACAGGCGGTGTTGCGTGCGGCGCGTGCTGAGGGGCGGCAGCGAGTCGAGCCCGTCATGCGCGCCGCCGTCGCGGATGTTTTCGCGTATGATCTGCCGGCGCGCGCTGTTGGGCCGTTCCTGCGGGTGCTCCAGCATCGTGTAACGGGACATCGCACGTGGAAACCTGTAACATACATACAGGCTGGTTGTAGTGATGTTCTGTATCTGTCGGCGACGTCCTGCGTGAGCGCTCTAGACGCGAATGCGAAGCGGCGCGGCGCGGCGCGAAAACCACAAACAGTCGAAACCTATTGAAGTGACCTACGTGACCAAACGCACGTGGGGTGCGGTACGGAGTGGCTTGATATTTTCGCGCGAACTGGATGCGGTGCCGTTGTGTTTTTGTTTGGGTATAATGTCGGAAATAGACATTTTAATTAATGCTTTCCAAGAACGTCCTATATTATGGGATAAAAGGAATAAAAAATATCACAACCGGTTGTTATCGTACCGTGAATGGGAGGATTTGGCCAAATTAACTGGGACTACAAGTAAGTACAACACATTTATTTATTTATTTATTTATTTATAGATTGCTGTTTTACTCTCTTTTTAGAGGATGTTGTTCTAAATACAATTTAAAGTTTTCTCTCGCTTGTGCGGCTGCTCGTGATGTAGCATTAAATCTCCTTTGTGGATCATGTCGTGGTGCTTGTGGCATTTTTTGATATGCTTGCCGGAAAGATAAATTCAGTCTCATTTAGTTTTATTTATTGATTCAAGATCACGTATAATATTGTGCAGTAAACATATGGCTTTTACGTTATGAACTGCATTTTCTACATTGGTTTCGACAGATTTATGCAAAATTCTGAATTTAGAGGTTATTGAACCGAAAGAACATTCCACTACCATTCTTACTCGAGTTAAGCGATAATTATAATTATCTTTTGCGTCCCCTTTAGTCGTCGATCTTTCTGGAAAAGGTCTCATAAGATATTCTTTTAGAGGAAACGCAGCATCTCCTAGGAGAACAAATGGAGCTTTGATATTTGAGCCCGGCAATACTTGTTCTTTCGGTACTTTTAGTCTTCCTTGTTCTATTGCACTTCGAAAGGGGTATTCATCAAAAACACCGGCGTCGTTTTCTTTTTCATAGGAACCCACATTTATCATTACAAACTTATAATTTGCATCAGTGACTGCTAACAACCCAATCGAAAAGAAGGGTTTGTAGTTATATTACATAGAAGTTGGGTGGTTGATTTGTAGTTATATTACATGGCAGTTTTATTGGGTTTTTTAATGCGAATATATTTTCCGTCAATACACCCGATGCAGTTAGGAAACTGCCATCTGTCCCAAAAACATTGTACTGTTTTTAAAGTTATCTTCTGAAGGCTCGGGCATATGCTTCGTAACTAATTGTGTCCATATAGCTTTGCAAACTTGTGGTACGATTGTGGAAATAGCAGATTTTGAAATTCTGAATGAGTAAGCGAGTTGCCGGAACTGTATGCCCGTGGCTAAATACCTGAAATAATTGAAATATATGTAGCGGCATTCATGCCGCCACAAAAACCAACGTAGCAGAATCAACATCACAACAAATGAGACTCGCAGCGCCATCTATCTCCACAGCTGCGAACTAACAACAAAATCCTAAATCGCGATATCAGAGTTTACCGTGCGATTAGAACATATGCAAAGCCCGAATATCAACTCTCGGGCAGTTGCCCACCAGACAAACCAACCGTCTGGTCGGAGGATCCTCCCTTTTCAATGGAGGTTTGCGGGACTTTACTCTCTGTTCCGCTACCTCCAAATATAAATTAATTATTCATTTATTTTTTTTAGGTGAAATGGCGAAGAAAAAATGGAAAAATTTGATATACATTAATATAAAAGAATTTAAAAAAAAACCGGAACCTCGTTCTGGGGCTGACGCCGACAACGAGCCGAAGTATACAGGCACATGGCCATATTTTGAGTCCATGTCATTCTTAATAGTAATTTTGAAACCCCAAAAAACAGAAGGAAACATTGTATCAGAAACAGATAGCAATTCAAGAGATCTGTCGGAATCTACAGACGCTGCTAGTTTGGAAGACGATTTGGCCGTTGACGTGGCTGACAATGACTACACCCAACTCCATGAAAATATATCTATATTAAAAGAAATACCACAGAATACAACTACACCTTCGCCTTCACCCTCGCTGCCAGCTGTCACAAGACAAACACGCAAAAGAAAAGATAATGGCCTAGAAGCATTCCTCGATATCGAGAGAGAGAAGATGAAAATTCTTCGCCAGGATCAACAAGGTACTACTGATGACGATCTTCTTTGGTTCAAATCCATATTACCTTATATGAAACAGTTACCGTCAATTAACAAATTACATTTTAGAACGCAAATGCAGGAGCTTCTGCTAACGGAGCTGTCAAAGTTAAATCCACCACAACCCGGTTCTCAACATGGATATTACACTTCTTTGTGAAATTATTGAAAAACTAATCATTATTGAAATAATTAATACTTATTACTACTAATGATAGGTACATATAATAATAAATGTGAGAGATATTTCTTTTTCTTTTTTCTTACCTTAGTCACCATCAATCGTTCTTCTACAGAAATAGGTCGCTGGAAATTGGTACTAGTGAATTGCAAAACAGGTTGTATGGCTTGCACAATATAGTCAAACGTTGCAGGCAACATTCGACAATATTCCTTGAATAACAAGGGTTGAGTCCGTAATTCCTCATACAAATAGTGAAATTCCCCATAAATATGCCTTTCTAAGTATACAATATTAGTCCCACTTCGTCGCCGTACCTACATACTTCTTGAGTATTTGATATATAAGAAATTAATTTTCCAATAATATTTGTTTCCGTCCGTCCATGACAAATGCACAGTGCCCACTGAACGGCGGCGTCGCGTCGGTGGCGGCTGTGCGAGACGATTCGCGTGCACGTAGGACATAGCCGCCGCGTCGCACCGCATCGTATTGAATTCGCGTGTCACCGCTTCATAATCGCGTTCGCTTTGAACCGCCTTCCATATTTATATTGTGCGCCTACCTAGGACGTAGCGTTAGTAAAAAAATCATAACAAAAGCAGTCCGATGCAGTTGGTGCCATTTATTTTAGTTCAATCACAGATTTCATGCCACAAATTGACTGCTTTGAGAAGCGGTTTGTTTGGAACTTTTAGGCCTTGCGCGCACTGCCTTGCGGTGGAACGCGGTGCGTTTTTTCTACCGTGCGGTAGAATAAACGCATTCACGAAGCCGCGCACTACTCTGACTTCAAAAAAGGAGGAGGTTCTCATTTCAGGCGTATGTTTTTTTTTGTTTGTAACCTCATATCTCCGTCATAATATATGAACCGATTTAAAAAAAAAATGTTTCATGTGAAAGGATATTCTACTTTACGATTAATACAATTGAAATTTTATCAAGATCAGTTCAGCAGTTTGGTTTTTAAATTCAAATATGTGGAAAAATCATCCATTTATACGAAATTGCGTATTTTGGCTTTCCTGTGACTTTCCAGTGGTGTTGTTAGGTGTGGGGTACCACTAAAAAGTGAAAAATAAAAAGCTTTTCTCAAAAAAAACGGTGTTTTTGGTTGCTTCTTCGTTATTTGACACCGACTTCCGAAATGAAAGTTATTTTGAACTGTGTAGTGTTTTTTGGTACTTAGTCGGTTTCTTTTCAAAATTACTTTTAAACCTTTGGCCGCATCTGATTCTGCTTTTGGAACGTTCGAGCACATTGCCGGACCACTGCTACGCTAATGTTTTCATACACAGATAGTAAAACGAATGATGACATGAAACCCCTGTGGTGTAAATGTTCATCAATACATTTCGTCGTGATTGCCAGTATAAAATAAGCAGGCGTTCAAATTTAGAATTTTTATTTTCAAAATTATTTCTAAACCGTTGGCCGCATCTGATTCTGCTTTTGGTACGTTCGAGCACATTACTGGAACTTTGCTTCGCTAATGGTTACATACCTAGAAAGTAAGTAATTTGCTCAGATTTAATATACACCTGTCATTTTGATATCAAGCGGCGGCTCACAAACTTTTTTAAATAACTGCTTTAAATTTTACGCACATTCCTTACATTGCTAGAACATTGCTTCATGTGTTTAAAAACACTTTTTTTGACGTATACTCGTCATCCTGATGTAAACGGGATTTCAAAAAGACTAAATAAGTATTCCCGCCAAATTTGACAGCTAAAGCCTAAACAAGATGGCCGCTATACACTGATAAACTTCGAGAGCACTTATTCAAAACCCTTTAGGCAATGACATGGTTGGTATGGGTGACACCCGTAGCGAATATTTTTGGTGTCACCCCAGAAATATAACTTTTTACTACCTACTATTATTATTTTACTGCGTAATTGATTCAAGCGTTACCTACTCCTTGACTCGATTTCTGGTGACGGCATGGACGGTCGCAACCCATGATTTTGAGGGGGGTTACCATTGGTGCCGAAGGATTTTATCGGAATGTTTTTGTATCAATGTTGTTAATATTTTTTGATGAGAGCATTAAATGTGAGGTAAGAGCAGGAGGAGCGACCACAATTGATGACCACAAGACTGATACTGGTAAGCTCAAGAATAAAGAGAGGGCAGAATGCAAGAGCGAGCGATGCGAGCTCGAAAGTTTTTGCACCCCATCGCGCACAGTTTTGATTTTCTTTTTTATTGATACTTAAATAGAAGAAACTTCGTTGACGTAAGCGCAAGTAAGCTCAAGAGCTAAGAGAGGGTAAAATACAAGAGCAAGCAAAGCGAGCTCGAAAAGGTTTGCAGCCCAACTCGATTTAATATGTTTGTTAGGGTTTCGAATCCGTGTATGGACAAACGGAACCCTTGTAGGATCACTCTCTCACTTGTAGGTTGTCTGTCTGTCCGTCTGTCACAGTCGATTTTCTCTGTGACACTCCCTCACACATACCCTAACGGTAACCTTTTCAAAGGTACCCCGGTAAGATGATGTAGCGGCATTAATACCGCCACAAAAATCAACGGTAGCAGAATCTACATCTCGAAAGCTGCGAACTTACAACGAAATCCTAAATCGCGATATCAGAGTTGACCGTGCGATTCGAACAGATACAACAGCCCGAATATGAACTACCGGGCAGTTGTCCAAATGTTTTCGATAAAACAATAAGAATAACAAATGTTTGGATTTTTCGAAAATCAAAGTCTAGGTACATACATAATAAGGGGTGAAGAAGGGGTGAATAAGTTTTTAGGGGAGGAAATTATAGCTTGCTTCAATTCACGTCGGAATTCTATGAACAAACTAAAAGTGGGATAATTGAAACAGATCATGTACCTAACAATTTTTGCATAATCAGCGCGTTCACCCCGTTCAGCCCGTCAGGGGACGGGCTGAACGGGGTGAACAGTTGCGCTGAACCAATAATGAGAATCGTTGTGCTTAATTTTCCAAAACTAACCTTTATAATGGGATATGTATAGGGGCGTTGCAGTTTGTGGAGTACCTACTATCCCCACGCGGACGAAGTCGCGGGCGAAGTGCTAGTAAACTATAAAGGAGACCAAATATTAGAAACAAGTTCAACAAAATTTCTCGGACTACACATAGATAACGATATAGCGTGGAGGACACAAATTGATAATGTGTGTGGAAAGCTCAGTAAGTTTTCCTATGCTCTCTATATGCTGGGTAAGATTGCCAATAAAACTGCGCTCCTAGCGGCTTATCATAGTTTTGTAGGCTCTTCTTTGAGATATGGCATTATGTTCTGGGGCAATGCGGCAAAAGTTCAGGAAGTTTTAATAGCACAGAAGAAATGCATTAGAGCAATATCTATACCTACTAATATTATAAAGAGGAAAGATTTGTTTGTTTGTTTGTTTGAAATTAATAGGCTCCGAAACTACTGGACCGATTTGAAAACTTCTTTCACCAGTAGAATCCTACATTATCGGTGATGGTCATAGGCTATAGAATATTTTCAAAAAAGTTAGGGATCCCTATGAAAACTTCGATAATGTAACCCAAGGTGTGAGAAAAAATCCTTATATCGCGTACGCTGCGGAATCTATTGGCAATAGAACAAAGTGATGTACTACAATTTTATAGAGGTCATCAATGTCAACAAAAAAGTCCGCGATACCATATGTCTAACTATTATGGTTAAGTCACCATGACCGCTTTTTGTTCAAATTATTCAAGCAAATCCTTGGTGATATGAAAAAATGGTGATTTCGGTATCATGATATTAATCCTTATCCATTTAAATGGTTTGATAATTAAGGTTGATTATGTCCGTGTAAATCACGCTTTAAATTATTCAAATCGGACCTTTCGTTCAAAAGTTACGACGGTAATAAACATGCTCGGAGTAAGAAAAATGTCGCGGCTTGAGTGAACTGGGGAGAATCATAACAATGCTTGGTCCGATGAAGTTGAAAATGATTTCGATAAAACAATAAGAGTAACAAATGTTTGGATTTTTCGCAAATAAACTACATACATAATAAGGGGTGAAGCAGGGGTTGCAGCAAGTTTTTACGTCGGAATGCTATGAACGAACTAAAAATGGGATTATTGAAACAGATGTACCTAACAATTTTTGCATAATCAACTCCTGACGGGGTGAACGGGGTGAACAGTTGCGCTGAACCTGAGACCATAGAATAAGTAGAAATGGCTAAGTAATATGTAATTAATGAAAATCGTTGTGCTTAATTTTCCAAAACTAACGTTTATAAGGGCGTTGAAGTTTGTGGAGTACCTACTAAATCCACGCGGACGAAGTCGCGGGCGAAGTGCTAGTGTAAAATAAAGCGAACGGATTCATGTAAATCACATTTTCAAAACTTAAAAATATTGACTGTCCCGTCACTCTATGTTTATGAAGCCTGTATTTTTGTTAAAAACAATATGCTTTTTTATACCTGTAAAAAGTCAAAGACGCTTAAATAAATTGCACTTGATTCAGACTAAAACTTAATTTTTTCACAAAAGCATATTTGCGATGGCTCCAAAATTATATAATAAGTAACCAGAGCAAGTGATACTCAGCAAGAACATGAATGAATTCAAAAGAAATCTATTTAAATTATTGAAAGACAAGTTATATTATTCCGTTAATGAATTTCTTAATGACAAATTCTAAAAACATTTGACTTACTTAATTGATTTTGACATTTTTTTTTGACTTGTAAAATATTACTGTATATTAAAATATGAAATTCAATTAGTTGTAAACTGTGATTGGTTAGTTTATTTTAATGTTAATTGAAATTTTGTTTCTTATGTGTTTTTTGAATGATTATACAATAATCAATTATCAAAAATTTAATAATCATTTTGCAATTTATAAATAAGTAGTACAAATTCTAATCATTTTAATTTTCTTAATATTTGTATGCCTCCTGGCGGAACATTGTTGGGACATTATTTATGTACCTATGACATCTTTTACCACACCCTATGTTCACAAATAAATAAATAAATAATTTTAATTTGAATTTGAATTTGAGGTATGTGGGACTTTACTCTCTGTACTGCATACCCTCCAAAGAAAAACGTGATACATTTAGTATAACGCCGTTTTTCGGTTTAGCTTACATACCTTTTTAGGTACCTGGACAGGTATATGAAATTCTGGTACTACTTACCTCAATTTCACATTCCTGCCAGTAATCCTTCCTGTATGTCATGAAAACGAATGAAATGATAAGTAGTTTGTTTCATGTAGTCTTTTCCGCAGAACCCGTGCAATTTTATCAGTGGAAAAAATTGCACGTCCTATTAATATATTTTAACTCTTTATCCTATTAGTTTTTGACTATATTATCTAGTATCTAACTGAAGGAATACACGATATGAAGAAATTTTCTCGCTAAAAAAATTGTTCGAAATATCGATTTACTTTTTAAGCAACAAGACGCAACTTTAGATTTATCCTACGAAAATTACTTTAAAACATAGAAAATAACCTGGTATCTAACAACCGTATCCGACGGTCATTGTCACATGGATATTTTAAGTTCGTTAACTGTATCCGACGGTCATTGTCACATAGATATTTTAAGTTCGTTAACTGTATCTGACGGTCACTGTCACATAGATATTTTAAGTTCGTTAACTGTATCCGATGGTCATAGTCATATAGATATTTTAAGTTCGTTAACTGTATCCGATGGTCATTGTCACATAGATATTTTAAGTTCGTTAACTGTATCCGACGGTCAGTCACATCGCCTACAAATTTTCAACATCTCAGTAGAGATTTCGCCTACAAAACAGTATAATATCAAGAGTCGATAGCCTTCTCAATTCTCATAACAGCGGTGCCTTGGCGTCGAAAAAATATACATTACCTATTTGTGAAATTTGACTGTTCATATTTGTTTAAAACGCTTACTTATTTTCATTACAAGCATTTGAATAAGGTTTACAACCAATCAATAGTCTACGAAGACAAATTCAAAGGTTTTCTAAATCATTCTAAGTGTTTTTCCATGATTTGGTACAGGTCTTGAAGAAGGAACCTCTTGATGAAGATATTTGGGCGGAAACCAGGATAAAACAATTACTTAGCAGAAAGGGGCCTGACTCGGCCTGAGGATGGAGCCAGGGTTATCCTACGACGGCCCCAGATTTGGCATGCCGCATACAACAGCGACGGCGTGCCGCATAATAGAAGCGGCGCGTCGCGCATCGGTGCGGCGATGCGATTCCGATGGAACTTCACTGAAAAGGTCATCGCATCACATTTAGGTTCTAATATTGGTTAACTAGATATTCAACTAAACTAATAGTACCAAAATCAAAATCAAAATTGTGAAGATAGGTATGCTAAAATGAAAAAGGTCCCCCTAAATGCATGCTATATCGAGAAGTAACGTGGGTGATGCGGGTGGCACCCGACCGTGACAAAAACAATCAACAAATGGTAAGGTGTCACGTGTCACCCTAAGGGTGCGTTTCCACTGAGGCGGAGCGGAGCAGAGCGTGCCGCGATTCACCAATCAACAAAGCGGAGTGGAAAAGAGATGTGAATTTCAAGCCTTGTGATTGGTGAATCGTGGCACGCTCTGCTCCGCTCCGCCTCAGTGGAAACGCACCCTAAACGGCGGGTCGCACCTCTCGCACCTACCGCCGCCCCCCCTCCTCACTGCCTTTAGGTGTGTTCATAATTGGGTAAAACGAGGCCCGCTAGGGCCAGTGCCTGCCAGGGTTTGGAATTTGTTCGAAAGAGTCACCGCGGCCCTGGAACGCAAAGGGCATTAGGAGGAACACCAATGGGTTTTAGTCAGTAAGAGTCTGACACTCCCATCCATTCCGCCCAGAGCGAAAGGAGTCATTTGATGTTTTCCCATATATAAAAAAGGAGGCAAGTAATGATAGATATTGACTGTTCGTATTAGATATACGAACACATTGATCTTACCTAGCCACATCATTTTACAATACATACACGCGAACGAAGTCGCGGGCAACAGCTAGTAATTGGGTAAAATTGAATATACTTACCTACTTTACTGTTTGAATAAACACTATTGTATTTTCAATGCAAATTATTGAATGAGTCAGTGAAAGATGCATAAAGTGTTACCTGATTACATCTAACTTATGCGCAGCGAGTCTGTGGGAAAAATCATCATCTTCCCCTCCCCATCCTTCAAATCTATTGGAAAAGCCATTGGCGGCCACGAATTGTTCAGCCTTGAGCGCGATGACTCCGCCCGTCAAGTAGTCGTAGGGCAGCACGAAGCGGAACTTGTCGATGCTGGCGCTCATGTGGCGCAGGTCCTGGGTGCAGGCGTACAGGTTGGCGGCGTCCAGCGGTAGCAGGTCCACGTCGTGCAGGATCAGGCACGGGAACTGGTCGCGCATGGCTGTCTTCGCGCCCACGTTGTACAGAATGCCTTTGTTAAAGACTTTCTCGTCTTGTTGTTCTACTACGTATATCCTACAACATTCATACATTATGTTATGTGATAATCGGAACTATGACATAACGGATTGATGCTAACTTTCAACAGACGCGTAGACGTCGTGATGAGTAGGGGTACACTACATAATTACGAAAAACTTTATTCCGTCAGACACAAATACGAATTTCAAAATACCGATTTTCATAGTATAGGTAACAGCTAATATAACAACTCCGATTTATCATTGTCCTTTTTTAATCCAAAAATTTCAATATTCCTAACGTATATAATTACTATTCTCAAAATACCGAGTTTCAATAGATCAAATTAATTACAAAAATTCCGACTTAATAATTCGAAACATCAAAAATACGAATTCCGATTATTAAAGTAGCGATTAATTAGAATAATTCGGAAAAAAACGCCTCGTAAAACTAAATAGCAAGACAAATACAACTTGCTCGTTAAGAGAAGTATAATAAACTCTTTTGCAAAAAAAACGGGCACTTAAGATTTTTTTCTCTACTTCAATGAAGAAGAACAAGAAATAGGTTTTGTTAATTTGACGATGTATTGGCATGTTTTTTGAAGCATCCTGGCATGATTCTTTACGTTCCAAATTTAAAATTTGAAAAGAAAAATAATGATTATTGTGGATTATTCTAAAATTGCTTTACTAATGGCGCGAATTGCTGAATCGATTTTTAACTGATTACGATATTTTAAAACTTTTTGGATATTTTCTGCAAATTAAACAATTTAATCTTTCTTTTTACATTAAATACCACTTTTTGATATGAGTGATAAAGCGATAAGGACCGGTAAAATTATAGCCCTACTTGAAGAAGGTTGTTCGCAAACTTACGTGTCTCAGCGGCTAAATGTGAGTCGTTCAACTGTCCAGAGGACTTGGCAACGGTATCTAGACTGGTTCGGTCAAAAGAAGACCCGGTTCGGGAAGAAAACGATGCACAGAACCGAGAGATGACCGCTTTTTGGTGAGTCAGGCGTTGCGTAATCGTAAGGCGTCAAGTGTGGACCTGAAGAAGAGCCTTGAAGAAGTAAGAGGAGTAGAAGTTAGCTTGTGGACGGTCAGGAGGAGGCTTTTGGCTGCCAATATCAAGAGTTACCGCCCAGCTCGGGGCCCTAAATAACTCCGTGAGCACCGTGTTGCTCGACTTCAGTTTTCTCGGAACTGCGCTTCATGGACTCTGGAGGACTGGAATAAAGTATTGTTTTCTGATGAAGCTAGAATCTCTTTGTGTGGAGAGGACCGACGCCGGCGAGTGCTGCGAAGACCACGGGAACGCTATGCGGAAGTGTGTTTCGAAGAAATCACTCCTTATGGCGGAGGCTCCGTTATGGTTTGGGCAGCAATTAATTCGACGGAGCGTACGGAGTTAATTTTCATAGAAAATGGAACATTAAATGCACACCGGTACATAATGGAAGTCCTAATTCCATATGCACAACCCACATTGACTGCACTTGGGGAAGATTCCATTTTTATGGACGATAATTCTCGCCCGCACCGTTCTGGCGACGTGGAAGCGTACATGCAAGAAGTTGGGATCCGTCGTTTAGATTGGCCAGCTCGAAGTCCTGACCTCAATCCAATTGAGCATGTGTGGGATGTTCTAAAAAAACGGGTAAGATCAGTGCAACCTGCTCCACAAAACATCAGGGAGCTAAAAAGAGTCATTGCAGAAGAGTGGGAACGTATTCCTCAAAACGTTATTAAAAACATCGTGGAAAGCATGCCCAGAAGGATTCAAACTGTGATTTTGGCAAGAGGAGGTCACACTCGTTATTAGGTTTTTACATTTGTAACTTTATTTAATTAAAAAAAGTAAAAAAAAAACTTGTCTTTATTGCCGACCACTTCTTATTGTTTGGGCGTGTACGTCGATTTTAAAGAATCCATCGTTTTTTTTTCTTTTAATTGCTCGAATTCACTTCACGCGCATTAATTTACACGATTATAAGTATACAGACTACGTCAAAGAAATAAATTTCATTTAATTAACTAAAATCGACCTTAGAACGTAAATTTCCTTAGGTGCCCGTTTTTTTTGCAAAAGAGTGTATTATGTTTAGTATGAGCTATGGATGCAGCATGCAAGCGAGCATGCCACAAGCAGCAGGCATGGTTTCTGTCACGGCTCCGGTGCTGCGGGGCTCCGGCGTTCCCACGCGAGCTAATCGTCGAAGATGGTTTTAAGACTCATTACCGCAGCTTCGGCTTGCTCCTGCTCCTCAGCTCGCGGCCCGCCTTGCCCCTCCGCGCCTACGCGGGCTTAAATTACACTCTAGGGGTAGGGCAGACAAGACTACGCGGAGTCGGTTTTGCACCGATTCGTTTCTGTCACCTATATCCCATAATAGACTAATTGAATCAAAATCATAATCCTAATTTTAGCAGTTTATTCGAAGTGCTGAATGTCGTTTTTCGGCCCGAGAACCCATCGAGCATTTGATTCTTCGAACATATGAAAATCGGAAAACAAACAAATCGCATTTACGCCTTTCTGACATTCGGAATAAAATATTTCGGAGTCTTGGTGTTCCCCGTGAGTTGGTAGAGTACCTCAAGACCTTTTTGTACAGACTTAAAAAGGAGGAAATTTATATTGATATAATGTAATATTGTCCGAATTGCAGTGTTTGTATATGTTAGTCTATACTAGCTTCTGAACATGTGTGCTAAATTCCATTAGTGTATGTATGTTTGTCCGCACATATCGTAAATACTATAAGTCGGTTTGCAAAAAATATTTTTAGTTGGACTAGGTATGGTTCAAATTAGGGAACAGTGCAAGTTTCATTTAAATCGATTCAGTACTTTTTGAGATAGCGAGATAATATGTGTGTATCGGTCACTAGGAAAACGTGTCGTTGGCGTATTAGCGTTCCAAAAACATGACATTATGCATGTAGTTTTAATGTTTGCATGCAGTTAGGTTCTAACTAAATAATCTCGATGAGAATTTCAAAAAGTGTCTTAGTATCATTCCAGCCTTACTCCATCACGTACATACTAGACATGATTTTTTGTAAAAATAAAGTTTTAACTAAGTTCAATTTAATTTACAAGGCATCATTTCAAAGCCTAAAGGACCCACCTTTAGGACTGACCGATGTTACGGGGCGTTATGTAACATGTTACAAGTATGTACTTACACGGTGAGCATTCATATTTTAAAAAAGCTGTCGTGTAATCGTTAGATGGCAACATAAAAATGGTTCGTCACTTCATGTATCACAGTATTCACAGTAGACAATGTGGACCAATGCGGAAGCCTTTGAAAATGGTAAAAAGTAAAATTAAATTATAGTAGGATGAAACTATGAAACCCATTGGAAAAGGAAGAGAATATAAGAAAAATAAATTACGGGCGATCTGAGGTCGGGAAGTGGATGGGCGTGAGCTTTTAAAATAAAAACGGTTTATTTCGATTTGTTAATAAAGTTAATATTCAATAAGACATCTACAATATTTTGAGCATGTTGTAGAATCTTCTTTAAATTATATGCGTAGATGCCTTTTTATTGCTTTTTTAAGATAACTTTATATACCATAGTGACCTACGGAAAATTTTAGCCCATCAAAAGGTAGAGGTATACATAGAGTAGTGGGGAAGGGACATAAAAAGGCAAGTTTTCACCAAATTTTATAAAAAAGAAGTGTTTTGCAAACAAGAGAAAAATAAAAAACCAAAAACTTGGTTATTAGAATTTTTCACATACATTTTGATGTTACGTGAGAAAAGTGTGAATGCAAAAGTTGTACATCTTTTGATTACCTACAACTTTGCCATTTAACGTTTTTTCCTTAAGTTTTTTTTGTTATATTCTCTTCCTTTTCCAATGGATTTCATCCTACTATAATTTAATTTGTTTAAAAAATTATCGACCCTGGTCTTATGATGGAGGGATAAGCGCAGTCAGTTTTAAAAATATCGGGACGAACAGACTATTCAAAATGATCTCAACAACAAACAAAATTAAACTTATCTCAATAATAATTAGATAATGTTCTTATCAGAATGACAATTGTCGTGTACCTACTGTCTTCATTCTGAAACATTCCTTGTCATTGAGTTAATAAGATTTAATTTTCATAGTTGTTTAGATAATTTTGAAGTCGGTTCGTCCCGACATTATTGATACTGACTGTACCTATTATTTAAAAAAAATAGGTTTTAAGTATGGTTTTAAGTAGGGAATACATACACAAAAATATACCTACCAACTTCAAAACAGCTAACAACTAAAAAGGGAGAATTAAAAGTATTTCTTTTAAAAATCTTAAAAATGCCAACTTTTTATTTGAGATCGGTGCCAGCTTAACTGCTGTAGGCGGGGTATACCGATACGACCGAACGATACCCATATATGTAATAATAATACTTTTATAAATTTTAATATTTAAAAATGTAATTTATATGTATTGTACAAATGAATAAAGGAAATAATAATAATAAATGGAGAGCAATAAATGAAATGTAATTTGAGATCACAGTCTGATGTTACAAATATAACAGCTAGATTACATAATTGGAAGTCACCGGGTACAGACAAAATTCAAAATTTTTGGTTTAAGAACTTAACAACACTACACAAATCCATAGCAAAAAATTTTACAGATATAATATTAGGTAAACAAAACATACCCGATTTTATTGCTACAGGAATAACATACATGCTATCTAAGTCTAAACACACATCAGAGCCTTCTCAATACAGACCAATCACGTGCCTACCCACAATTTATAAAATACTAACATCAGTTATAACTAATAAAATAAACGCACATATTGAACATCATAAAATAATAGCAGAGGAACAGAAGGCGTGGCCACATGGGGTGCAAAGAACAATTAATTATAGACTCGACTATCCATAAACATGCCACTATAAAAAATAGAAACCTACACTGTACTTATATAGATTACCAAAAAGCGTTCGATAGCATCCCACACTCCTGGTTAGTACATATTTTAGAAATATACAAAATTAATTCAAAAATACCTAATAGAGTTTTTGCGCACTATAATGACACGATGGAAAACTACACTTCAACTAAATAACCGCCTGGGCACTATCGTGTCTCGACAGATAAACATAAGGAAAGGTATCTATCAGGGTGATTCACTGAGCCCTCTGTGGTTCTGCCTCGCCCTGAACCCCTTGTTTCACTTACTCAACCGGTGTCGGGCCGGATACAATTTTAAACATAATGCCGAAGAAACCACTATCTCACATCTCATATATATGGATGACATGAAATTATATGCTAAAAGTGAAAAAGAAATGAAAACTCTAATAGAAGCAACCACAACATTTAGTCAAGATATTAATATGCAATTTGGATTAGATAAGTGTAGAACATTACATATTGTTAAAGGAAAAGTTAAGCCCGGCAATTATATAGTCAACAACAATGATACAATAGCAGCCATGGATCCAACTGATTTATACAAATATTTAGGTTACAAGCAACTTAAAGGACTCGATCACACATCAATTAAACAAATACTTAATACCGAATACCAGAGACGAATGAATGCCATTTGCAGAACGTATTTATCAGGAAAGCACCTTATAAAAGCCTTGAACACTTTTGCCATTCCAATATTGACCTACTCATTTGGAGTAATAAAATGGTCAAAAACCGACATCAAGCAGTTAGAAAGAATAACACGCACAACATTAACAAAACACAATCACCTACATCCTAAATCTGCGATTGAACGGCTCACGATTAAAAGACAAAATGGAGGGAGAGGCCTAATTGACATTTATCACCTGTGGAAGAAACAAATTGCTAGGTTACAAACATTTTTTTACTCAAAATCAAGTACTAGCGACATACACAAAGCTGTAATTTATAATGATGTTAAATACACCCCGTTGAACTTAAGTGAACAAAATCAGCAAGACACAACCGACACTGAACCGCAGAACCAAAAAATTACAAACTGGAAAATAAAGTACTTCACGGTACGCACCCTCATGATTTGGAACAATCTCATGTCAATTTAGTGGCGTCTAATAAGTGGTTAAAAATAGGCAACCTGTTCCCAGAAATCGAAGGCTTCATGATAGCCATACAAGACCAAATAATAAATACAAAAAACTACAGAAAAAATATAGTATTAAAGACCCTACCCTCACAAACGACAAATGTCGCAGGTGTCATATTCAATCAGAAACCATACAACATATAACCGGAGCATGCACAACCCTCACACAGACAGACTACACTCACAGACACAACCAAGTTGCTAACATCGTCCACCAAAAACTAGCAATCACACATAGTCTCATACAAAACTGAAACACCCCTTACTACAATTATAAACCTGACACCATTCTAGAAAATGACACATACAAACTATATTACGATCGCGCCATACTTACAGATAAGACCATCCACTATAACAAACCAGACAACGCTTCAGGATAAAATTAAAAAAATAACTTACCTCATAGACATTGCAGTTCCTAATACACACAACCTACAAAAAACAAAAACCGAAAAAATTAGCAAGTACCGGCAACTTAAAGACGAAATTAAAAGAATATGGAGACAAGAAAAAGTTTATGTTATACCTATAGTTCTCTCCACGACCGGCGTTATCCCCAATCATCTTCTCCGTAGCCTAAGATTGATAGATTTAGAAGAATCCCTTTATATAAATCTACAGAAAGCTGCCATATTAAATACATGTAGGATAGTTAGAAAATTCATGCAGTTGCATTCATGCAAGAGGAAAACACACTTCCATCTTGAATACACATTAAACGCTGCATTTACTTGGTTTTGGCCCGTAAATGCAGTTAATAGCAGTCAAGAGCTGAGAAAAAGAACATATCTGAAAATAATAATAATAATATGTCTATCAAGTGGCAATGTTTATTCCAAATATTAAGACTGGCACCGACCTACCTTAAGATTTTTGAAGTGAAAACTTCTTTAGCGGTTTTGTGCACTTCTTGTGATGGGTAAAAAATGTTAAACTCGCGTCAGGACATGTGACCGGATTCGAAAATTCGTAAGACGGATAATGTAATATATAATATAAATCGTCATGTTTGTGTACGATAGCGCAATAATTGAATATTGTATTAAACCACATAAATGATAGTAAGTACTTTTATACTGATAAATAAAGCAATTCGTGCGAAATTATTCCCTAACTATTCCAAAATATTCAAAAATGCACAACGTTAATGTTCAAGTTTTCACTTGAACATTAACGTTGAAGTTTTCACTTCAGTTGCACTCCCGGAGTGGAACTCGTTGTTTTTTTTAAAGATAAACCTTTTATTTCTCCCTTTTTAGTTATTAATTAAATATTTACAGTTTTGAAGTCGGTTTAATTTGTGGCATATAAACTTCAACGTTAATGTTCAAGTTTTCACTTGAACATTAACGTTGAAGTTTTCACTTCAGTTGCACTCCCGGAGTGCAACCCGTTGTTTTTTTTAAAGATAAACCTTTTATTTCTCCCTTTTTAGTTATTAATTAAATATGTAGTTTTGAAGAACACTATTTTATAATTTAAGTTGGCAACACTTAATGTTTCCGGTAAGAAGAACTTATCGTGCCGCCATAGTATTAGAAATAGAATCGCACTAGACACTAGACAGAATACATAGCGTTAAAAGGTGATAGTGAAGAATAAACTGTTGTTCCCGTATCCACGACTTTTATTCAGGAAAGTGGGTCTCAAGAGTGCGACCCATACCTCCAAATTGGTGACCCCGACGTGATCGAAACACGCAACCGCACAGCAGCAGTGAACGTGGAATCGGACTTCAGCAGTGACTGTGAGCCACGCTGAGATCTTCAGCCTGTCCTATCCGACGACGCCGCAACGTTCCCACTGTTCCCAGGCTGGTTTTACCACTAACCGCCGGGTAAATTCGCCGAATGAAAAGTGGCCGAGTAGGTAAGGTACCTATCAACCCACCGGCTCACTTCGGCATGCTACGCGCGCCTCTCCGTAAGTCGGAAGGTGCATCAACGGATTGCAACGGGTTTGGGTCAATAGTGCATCATTTACAAACAGTTTTCATCATCATACGGATCATTTTTGTTTTTCGTGAATTTTTGACTGCTCTGAGGCCATCAACCCGGAAACGGAATCCCATCGAGTTGCGACGCCATCTGCCACCTATCGGGGGGTAGCGAAACTTTCCGGTCGATTGAGTGAACCTGTCACTGTCATGTCGACCGGATACGTCACTGTCATCGCTTCGTAGGATCTGTTAAAATTCGATTAACTTTACCTTTCCGAAGTAACAATCAGTGCCTGCGATCTAAAGAACTAACTTGTGGTGTGCTCGGTGGTGGTGTTTTAACTTTTAATTTGTTACAAGGATTATTTTTGTACATAATTATCTGCAGCACATGCATATTTATCTTTTACATTTTGTACATACCTTTTGATTTATAGTTTTATGTTGCCTGTTATAGTACACTTCTGGACACATCTATTGGCCCACCTTGTATTTTCAGTTTCGTTTGCTCCTAGCTAAAATTTTATATTAGGTCGAGCAAAAAGTTTTTATGCAGTTTTGAACCTGGCACATTCACAATTTCATTCAATAGTCTTTTTTTGAATTTCGAACACAGAATTTAAAGAAACAAAAGACAATTTGGAGCCTGTTTGTTGATATCAAACAATCGAATACTAAGAAAACTTGGTTTTATTGGTTTACTTGGATTTAATTTTTGAAAAAGTGATTGATATCTTTGGTTTTGCAACAAACATTACTTATTCTTAACATTAAGGTGAGGTTCTATCAATAATCTATGGATACTTCACCTGAAGTCGCCGCCCAAGCTGTGGCACTTATTCAGGCCGGACACAGCCAGAGAAACGTGAGTGCTCAACTTAATTTAAGTCGATCTGCGGTCCGAAATGTTTATCGGAGGTACCTAGAGACTGGCGGCTTTGTTCGTCGCCAAGGAAGGCCACGATCTCGGGTCACAACTGAAAGGCAGGATCGATTCATCGTGACGACCAGCTTAAGAAATCGTCACCTTACCTCCATTGAGATACAAAACCAACTTCGCGACTTCCACGGAGTATCTTTGAGCGCTCGAACTGTTCGGAGAAGGTTAAAAGAACGCGATATGGTACCACACAAGCCAGCTAATGGGCCCAAACTAACGCGAGCCCACCGAACAGCGCGCCTTCATTTCGCACGCAGTCATTTAAATTGGACACAGCAAGATTGGAGCCGTGTACTCTTTTCTGATGAGTCTAAAATTGTGTTACATGGCAATGATGGAAGGAAGAAGGTCTACCGACGTAAGGGAGAGCGTTTCGCACAATGCTGCTTTGAAGAGAGGGTTGCTTATGGCGGTGGCTCATGGACTGTCTGGGGCGGTATATCCGCGAGCGGCAAAACTCAACTTGAGGTTGTTACAGGACCACGGCTGCCAACATTAAATGCTGAAAGCTACATTCGTGAGTGCTTAGAACCTCACGTGATACCATACGCGGACTATGTGGGCCCAAATTTCCTTTTTATGCATGATAATGCAAGAGCCCATGCGGCCGGCATCGTCAGGGAATATCTTCGGGATGTGAACATCACAGTTATGGACTGGCCAGCCAGAAGCCCAGACATGAACCCCATTGAGCACATGTGGGACGAGCTAAAAAGACGTGTTAGGGCTCGTCAGCCAGTTGCCCAGACGATGCAGGAGTTGAAAACTGCCATAGAAGAGGAATGGGAGATGATCCCTCAAAATTTCATAGAGCGGTTGATAAACTCTATGCCTAATCGTATGAGAGCTGTGGTAGATGCCCATGGAGGCAACTCGCGTTATAAAATTAAACCTTTATTTGATAAAACATGTTTTTTATTCAAAAATCAATTGCCTTTAACAAGGCGCATATCTGACTTGTTAGGCGTAGCTCCATGTCGTATGGTATTCTGAATTCAAATTTAAAACAATACGATCGAAAAAGATGGTAAAATGTATCAGGTTTAAAACTGCATCAATAGTTTTTGTTCAATCTGGCAATCATATTTCGGTAGGGGCCATCGAAACCTAAACTCTAAGGTGGGCCAATAGATGTGTCCAGAAGTGTATTAAGCAACCTGACTGAGTGGCAACTGTAACTATTTAAACTTGAACATATTTCTCGCTCATTCGCTTTGGCAACACTGGTCATGTAAACAAGTATTTCGCAGTCTCCTGAACTTTTATTACTTTTTAATTGTATTTACGAAGAATAGTGGATTAATATTCAGTGAAACCTCAAAATATAACCTCAAAACTGTGAAATAAACAAAAATCTGCAGTACCTGCTTCGAATTCGTGAGTTTTTCATCATAGTCCAGATTATACAAAAATGTTGCAAATTTTCAAAACGCACTCACACCAACATAAACAGCTGATTTACAGCTGTTTTTGAGTTGCGCATACGCATGATAAACACACACTACTTTGAAATAACGTTACTGTCACTGGTTGTTGTATTGTTGACATTTCATTAAAGCTGCGTTCAGTAGTGGCGCATGGATAATCGTGTTGAGATTTGAGAACAATGAGTTGCGTTCTAAAATAAATCATTTCAACGATTAATCGACTAAGTGATCTCGATTGTGATTTGACATGCCGAAATGTGAACACACTCCACCTCAAACATCTTCCTCGTGTAATATGCCTTCGGAATCAGATGAAACCACGCAACCTAGTCCTGAAAATACCGGAGACACTAATGTATCGCGTCGGTATAAACGGAAACATGCCTGTTGTTCTCCCAAGATAGATTACAATGAATTTAAAGAAGAGATAAGGGAGATGCTTAAATCCTGGAAAACCGAACACGATGCAACGCTGGCTAAGTTATCAACAGATATGACGGGGCTGCAAATAAGACTAAAAGAAGTGAAACATGTGCGGAAGTTGAAAAAAATGTTATATTTGTAGATCGTAAATATGACGAGATGCTGCTGAAGGTTCAGGAACTGGAAAGGGAAAGAGCAAACTATATAGATCAGCTGAAAGCACTGGAGCAATGCGTTTAGACCTCCAGATGGGACCGTGCTCATTCTCCATCTCATCCCCGGTGTAGAAAAAGAATCCTCTGAAGATTTAAAGCGCATCCTAACAAAGTTCGGCGATGTTCTTCAAACGCAAATAAGTCCTTTGGAAGTGCGTGACATCTACAGGGCACCAGGGAAACCCGGTTCGTCTAAGCCCATTGTGGCAGAACTTACAGGAGTCCAAACCAAAAACGCCATATTGACAGCTGCGCGAAATTTTAACAAGAATAAAACTGCGTCCGAGAAGCTGCACTCCGACCATCTAGGGTTCGTCGGGATTCGAACACCAATATATGTTGCTGAATATTTACCACCTAGTCAAAGGAAGCTCTTTTATGAAGCCCGTCAATTTGCAAATTCCAATGGCTACAAGTTCAGCTGGGCAAAAGAAGGGCGCATCTATTTACGCAGGGAAACCGGTGATAGTCAAGTTCTCATTAAAAATACTAGCACACTCAATTCATTGAAACTATCAACTGCGTGACTATATCTCGCGTCCATAATAGCTTTTAATTTGCATGTGTTTAAATTATCTGTTTATTTCCATGTAGTTGTTATGTCTTTTTGTAATATTTTGTTAAAACTGTACCATATAAACATTATACACTCCTACAAAACACTTGACACATGTTACAACATCTAATATATAATAGCATATTACCTTACATTGTCCTCGCACAAATCGAAACATACTCTGTTCATTGTGTATAAATTCTTTCGGAACCAACGTTAAACGTGATACGCCATTTATATTGGTAGTATTGTTTTGCTAGTAGCCGCTTATTTGTAGTGGATACAGGAACCAAAATCAGATTTTTGGTAGATACAGGATCTGACATTTGCTGTTTCCCTAAAATATGTTACGTAGCAAAGTAGCAGATGCTAATTACAACTTGTGTGCTGCAAATGGCATTTTCATTAAAACTTATGGCTGTCGTACGTTCACACTCAACCTTGGTCTGCGCCGCTCATTCCGCTCACTTCATCATAGCTGATGTCGATACCCGCCATCATCGGTGTTGATTTCATGGCAGGAATTCGCGGATATGGTGCAAGCCGGCACCGCACGCCCCTCCAAGAGTCCGTGGTTCTCGCCACTGCACCTGGCCCCGAAGAAAGACTCTTCATGGCTGCGGTGACTATAGAGCGCTGAACGCTCAGACTGTACCAGATAGGTATCCCGTGCGCCATATAGGGGATTTTGGTCATGCTATTGCTGGTTCCACCATCTTTAGCACTATTGATTTAGTTAAAGCATATCAACAAATTCCGGTGGAGCCAGCTGATGTCTGCAAAACTGCCATTACAACACCGTTTGGTTTGTATGAATTCCCCTATATGACGTTTGGCCTCAGAAACGCTGGACAAACATTCCAGCGTTTTATTGATGAAATTGTTCGGGGTTTGGGTTTTTGTTTCCCATATGTCGATGACATTCTAATTTTTTCAAGGGATGCTACAAAGCATCGTAACCACTTACGCACGCTCTATAAACGATTGTCTGACTACGGCGTAGAAGTCAATCCGACGAAGTGTGTGCTAGGTACATCTGAAGTCATTTTTCTCGGCTATAAAGTCTCCAGTGAAGGCATAAGCCCCCCCGAAGAAAAAGTCTAAGCTCTAAAAGATTTCCCCCTTCCTAAAACAGCCCAAGGTCTCCGCAGGTTCTTGGGCATGATAAATTACTACCGACAGTTTCTGCCCAATGCCGCCGAGACTCAAGCCTCGCTCATTGACTTCCTTACGGCTACTAAGCTCAAGGGAGCCAAGCCAGGACAGCCTCTCACAGGTCACCAGATTAGCACATCCTGTACCTAACGCCCCATTGGCGTTGTATACAGATGCTTCTGGCACTCAGGTGGGCGCGTGCTTACAGCAGCAAACCGAGCAGGGCTGGCAACCACTTGTTTTCTTCAGCAAGAAGCTTACGGCGGGTCAGTCAGTGTGGCCGGCTTATTATAGGGAACTGCTGGCAGTATATTCGGCGGTGCAGCATTTCCGGCATATATTATAGGCGCAACACGACACAATATAATACGGATCACAAACCTTTATTGTATGCGTTCAAGCAACGTAGAGAAAAACTGCCACCCAGCCAACTTAATCTGCTAACTGCTTTGTCTCCCAAATTACTACCGACATACGGCACGTAAAGGGAGACAACGTCGTTGAGTACTTTAATTCCAGGCACGGACACCACCATCAAGTGTGACGTTTCAACGGGCAAACCGAGTCCCTGTCTGCCGGCACCGCTGCGCCACACCGCCTTCGACCGCCTGCACGCACTCAGCCATCCCGGCAGTCGTGTCACAGCGTTACATGTGGCCCGGCATGGCGCGCGACTGCCGCACCTGGGCGAAGGAATGTCTCCACTGCCAGCGCGCCAAGGTGACGCCCCACGTGTCCGCACCTCTCGGAAGCTTCGCCGCACCATCATCCAGGTTTCGTCATGTCCATTTAGACATAATAGGCCCTCTACCAACATCGAGAGGTTACTCATATCGCCTGACGGCGATCGAACGTTTCTCTCGATGGCCCGAGGCTCAGCCGATGGCTTCGATAACCACCGAGGAGGTAGCTGATCGGTTCGTAGACGGTTGGATCGCACGCTTCGGCGTTCCTACCACCGTCACGACTGACCAAGGCCGCCAGTTCGAGTCGGACCTTTTCAAACAGCTCATTAACGTTGGCGCGACCGAGCGAAGGCGAACCGCTAGTTACCATCCTCAGGCCAACGGCTTCATCGAGCGCTTTCATCGACAACTGAAATCCGCTCTCATCTGCCACAGCGACACTTGGCACCGAGCCCTACCGATCGTGCTTCTCGGCATTCGATCTGCCTTGAAAGAGAATCTCGAGTGTTCGGCTGCCGAGCTTCGGCACTATCGACCGCGTGAAGCCTGCATACATTGCAGCTGATCCAGAGAGCGACCTCCCCGGGTGAGGTCAACCGCTCCGCAACATCGCAGCGCCCTCGCCTGCCGTGCAAGCACCTTCTGCGGCCGCGTCATCCGCGCCCTCCGCGACCGCACAGCCGACTGTGCCCCTTGTTGTACAACAACCAGTTGCCACACGGTCGGTGGGTCGGTGGGATTGTTTATAATAAATTGCCAAGAGCTTGGAAGGATTTGAAAACGGTGCAATTCAAAGTAGACTTCGAAAATTATTAATAGATAAAACGTACTACAGTGTAAATGAGTTTTTAACGGACAATTTTTTTTTTAACCGACTTCTAAAAAGGGAGGATGTTCTCAATTCGGATGTTTGTATTTTCTGAATACCTGTAATGTTTAATTAATTAATTACTGATGTACTTGAAGAATGTTACATATTATTTATTGACCTGGAATTTTAATCTTTGTTTATGTATTTATCTTCGACCACGTTTTTTATTCTTATATAAGTATACTATTGATGATTTTTTTTGTGTTTTATTAGTAAGAACAAAATTCTTAATAATTAATTACGATCTAGCCTAAAAGACTAATTAGAAATTCAACTCTAACTTAATATGTTACGTGATAGATTATTATAAAACTAAGAATAGTGTCCATTTGCACTTTTACACAAGTCCGTAGCAATTTCTTAGAATCTAATAAATTTATTAAAAAAAAAGTTCTTGTTACTATTATTCATTCACTTAGTACACTACTCTAATTCATAAGGTTTAGTTCTTTTTAGCCTACGCACTAAGTGTGTATTGTCTAGAAGCTGAATTGCCTCAACATTGACGTGTCGATGAAGTCGGTGTTCGTGGGCTTCAGCAAATTTTTGAACAATGGTGGTGACGAATTCTATTTTAAGGTCACGGTGAAGGTCATTTCTTATGTACCAGGGTGCATTGACAGCATCTCTGAGCACTTTATTTTAGAATTGTTGGATTATTTTGACGTTGCTTTGTTTAGAAAATTAACTGTTAGACAACTGGCGATGATTGCTTTAATATTGGATGAGGAAGAAGAAGAAAACAAAAAAAAACACTCGGCGCTACTGGATTCACGATTCTATAAAAGAACGAAAAACCGAAGGAGAGTATTGGACATTATTCAGACACTTAGTTGATGATGAAGAAGTTTTTTCAGTATTTCCGAATGTCTACATTCCAATTTATATTTCCGTACACATTTTATTCATTTTTCATCCTCCATTTTACGTCTTTACGTCTACAATTCTACATGCGTCTCGTTAAACTGACAACAAATGACTAAGTTACGGCAACGCGCTTACAACACCTATATAACGGTCATCATACGCGTTTACAACCCGTATATACTCGCCGGCTCCCGCCTGCGCGCAGCGGTTTGGCAACGTCGCGTGTCATGCACAGAGCGTGTCAGCACCGGCAAAATATTCTCGCCGACATTTGTTGACGTTCCGTGCATGGCACGCGACGGTGTTGGTCGGTGACGGAATGGTCTAGTGTGAACAGTGTCATACTTTTCAAAACAAATAATATTTATTTGCCTGACACGTTCCTAGCACGGTCTTGGTATGATACGGTATAGTGGGCAGAGACCTTTAAAGACAATTTGAATTTTAATAATTACTGTTACCTATTAATGTAATAATTAAGATAATGTTTTAATGACAATTTGAATTTTAATAATTTTATTTATTGAATGTAATGTACTTAATAATTAATTTAATGTTTTAATGAGAATTTATATTTTAACAATTTTGTAAAATGAAAATGTTTGCACGCCGAATGGTGAAATATGGCAGAACTCTGATGTATACCTACTACTATCTACTTATGTATTACCCATATTTGTAAATAAATGCTATTCTATTCTAAGAGTGCGACCCATACCTCCAAAAATTTTTTTAAATTACTTTTTTTATCATAGTTTGTAATTATGATTAATTTGAATAAAAGAAAAATAATAAGAAATGCGAAATCACGAGCATTCGGCCATAGAGGTAAACGCTCTTAACTGTTTACGTGACGAGGATGCCACATATTACACAGTACTCTTTGGATGCCCCTGAAGCTGAGCTGATTTTAATATACAAACGTAGGTAAGCTGTATATTTACAGGAGTTTTGGAACGTTTGACTTTTAGACGCCGACTAGCCGCTCCCATTTAGTTTTTCAATAAAACACTCACCTGTAGTGTATATTTTGTTTCCTTAGAAAGTTATGGATATACGGCAGGAATATATCTAGCTGACTCTGCCTGTTCCTGTAAGCTACAATTATGGCGACACTGAACATCGGATTGCAGTGTTCAGGCACGTAGCTACCGTTCACTATGCCCTTTGCTGAAAAATCGTCGAATTTTCTTGGCACTTCCCAATTAAGCAGAGAACTAGTACTCTTAAGTATTTCATCATATTTACAATCAGGCTTAGATTTGTGGAGCACTAGTTTTGGTGATCTCTGCTTGTACAGTCGTGATTCCAAGAGCTCGGCAGGTACGTGCGGGTAGTTGTACAGGCCGTAGTTTGCAAAGAACAGCAACACCGCTTTCACACTCAGTATACAAAATATGCAAGTTATCACACGAAGTTGTAGTATCCTGAAAATCATTTTAATTATGTAATCCATGCATAACTTCCGAAAGCATAATTCCCCTTATAGTAGCAGGCTACGATGGTCATTTTGGATTATTCTGACATCAGTGACTTTTGACGTGTAAGTCAATACCACAGAGTTTTCAATACCTACTCTAGAAAAAAATAAGGTCAAATGCGAGCATTGAGATAGAAAAATTTACGCGATATTCTATACATACATTTGCAGGGTTAAATACGAAACAGAATGTGAAGTATCGTTTTGTTTCATTCTTTCTAATGTCGTAATCGTATTTGATAATAGAGGCAAAAATATTTCCGTTGTTGCTCAAATTGGCAACATTTTGTTGTGACATAATGACAGTTGTAGGTTGGTGCCGATCAAGGAACTTATATCCACCCTGGAATGCGCACAGGCTGTCGATACGCGGTCCGAGCGAGATAGCTTCGCGAGAGCCCTCTGTCCCTTTCATGATCACGTCTTTTAAGTATTTGGTACACCATTCCATATAAAGTTTTATTATGCTTACGTTGGTCGTTCCTCCTATTTATATGCTGCATTGTGTAAATAATCTTATAATTTCGTTCATTATGGGCAGCCCCTACTTCAAGAATTGAAATATACTTACTTAAAGAAAGAAACACCACATCCTGCATAGGATTCGCTTTTGCAACCTTGAATCGCACACTTTTTAACCGACTTCTAAAAAAGGAGGAGGTTCTCAATTCGGATGTTTGTATTTTTTTTTTTTATGTTTGTTCGGGCATAACTCCGTCGCTTGCCAACCGATTTGAAAAATTATGTTTTTGTTGGAAAGGGTATACCTACTTCCCAAATGGTCAAATTGAAATTTTATCAAAATCGGTTCAAGAGTTTGGTTATTAAATCCAAATAGCTGGAAAAATATGTGGAAAAATCATCTATGTATACGAAATTGCGTATTTATGCTTTCCTGTGACTTTCCAGTGGTGTTGTTAGGTGTGGGTCGGTTTCTTTTTTTTTGTGAAAAAGTTTTTAACAATCTTTATTACATCCGAATAAAGATATGATTGTTTTACAACAAATAAATATGGCTGGTGGGTTACCAGTCCGACTTATATAATTATATATTCTACTAATAATCTTTTCTTTTTTAATTACATTTCAATACAGTATCCAAATTATTGCTAAAAAAATGTTCTCATCCTAACAGATAATTTAAAAATATTAGAAATATATCAGAACGAAAGTTAATGTTTTTTTAATAAGACACGAAAATATTATTTTTTCCTACCATTCCTACTAAATTCGGGAATAATCCTCCTGGCAACACTTTAGAAAGGGACACAGGGCTCTCGAAGCGCTTTCTCTCTCGGACCGGATTTCTCTTTGACCAAGTGTAATGTAATAGAACTTAACTTCATAAACATAAGGTTTATTTTTATATTGGTGTCAAATTGACAATGCACATTGGTGCTTGATTCCTTGTTTTGAGGTAGTTCTGCTGTCAAATGGTTGTTTAATTTTTATATCTACACTAATATTATAAAGAGGAAAGATTTGTTTGTTTGTTTGTTTGTTTGAAATGAATAGGCTCCGAACTACAGGACCGATTTGAAAAATTCTTTCACCAGTAGAATTTTACATTATCGATGATGGACATAGGCTATAGAATATTTTCAAAAAAGTTAGGGATCCCTATGAAAACTTCGATAATGTAACCCAAGGTGTGAGAAAAAATCCTTATATCGCGTACGCTGCGGAATCTATTGACAATAGAGCAGTGATGTACTACAGTTTTATAGAGGTCATCAATGTCAACAAAAAAGTCCGCGATACCATATGTCTAACTATTATGGTTAAGTCACCATGACCGCTTTTTGTTCAAATTATTCAAGCAAATCCTTGGTGATTTGAGAAAATGGTGATTTCGGTATCATGATATCAATCCTTATCCATTTAAATGGTTTGATAATTAAGGTTGATTATTTCCGTGTAAATTACACTTTAAATCATTCAAATCGGACCTTTCGTTCAAAAGTTACGACGGTAATAAACATGCTCGGAGTAAGAAAAATGTCGCGGCTTGAGCGAACTGGGAAGAATCATATCAATGCTTGGTCCGATGAAGTTGAAAATGATTTCGATAAAACAATAAGAATAACAAATGTTTGGATTTTTCGCAAATAAACCACATACCTACATAATAAGGGGTGAAGCAGGGGTGATTAAGTTTTAAGGGGAGGACATTATTGCTTGCTTTAATTAACGTCGGGATGCTATGAACAAACTAAAAATGGGATTATTGAAACAGATGTACCTAACAATTTTTGCATAATCAACTCCTGACGGGGTGAACGGGGTGAACAGTTGCGCTGAACCTGAGACCATAGAATAAGTAGAAATGGCTAAGTAATAAATGTAAATTAATGAAAATCGTTGTGCTTAATTTTCCAAAACTAACCTTTATAAGGGAGTATAGGGGGCGTTGAAGTTTGTGGAGTACCTACTAAATCCACGCGGACGAAGTCGCGGGCGAAGTGCTAGTTAATAATATTTGTGAGAAAATTACGAGAAGTTTCTGTTTAAAACTGGACATATAGTCCAGTTTTAAACAGAAACTTCTGGCTGGAAAACAGCAGTTAAACATGCTTCTGCGTGAAGTGTGGTGCAAAAAACAAGGATTATCAACGTCAGTCGTCTTTGTTTAGGTTAGTTGCCGGTTTTCATGCAATATTACTAATATTTCGATTAAAAAATCGCTATGTGATCATGAATTTATGGCTAAAGTGAAACGATATCGCTATAATGCGTGTGCTAATCGGTTCGAGTAACTTTGCTAGGTCCGCCCCGGGGTTCACAGCACCGAGACCGTGCCACAGTGTTTTATGATGATTTTTGGACCTCATCTATCGCTTTCCATCAGGCGTGATCGAGGTCAAGAGCAAGCCCATTCCATAATAAAAAAAGTTGCTGCTAATATTGCGTGTTTGTAGGTTTCGATCCTGCATTTGCCCGAGGTACGACCCACGTAGTTTTCTGTTCTGTTTCCCTCTCGAGGTTCTCGTACGTGTTTCTGATTAGGGGGGTTGTATTGTTTCAGATCTGGCTCTTTTAAATAGCCTGAATTTCTGAAGGCGGACGCTGAAAGACGTGCCGTCTTGGTGTGTGCCGAAGTTAGACCTGAGGAGGTGGACAGTGTGCCTACCCATCTGGAATGACACACATAATCAGATCATTGTCCAAGGAAATCATCAGGTACAGACGTCGTTTGTTATATTTCGTTCCGGATCAACATCCTTCCCCGCAGGACACTTCATCGTTTGGTCTACCCGTGTTTTGTCACGTGTAGCCGATGCCAAGGGGTTTTTGTTCCGCTGATTTGATAGTTCGCTAAAAGACTAACGCTAAATGGCTGACTCGCCAACGCTGATATATAGCTCGCTAATTACCAGCTTGCTTACCTAGAAGTTATTTTTATGTCAAGTTACGTTTTGAGAGAGAGAGTGTGAACCTTATGTTCACTTAAGGATAGAAAGATCTAGTAATTGAATGGTTGCTACACTAAGTATAACATTTTAGTTTCTGCACTGAGCACAACTAGATATATCCATAACCACTTATTCGGTTGAGCTAGAAGTTGCTAGCGGTTCACTTCACGAATCAATTCAAGCGACCCTGATTTTATATATTTTATTTCTCATGCATATTTTCCCACTCTGGTACCCTCGGTACGGAGACGGGGTGATCCAGAATTGGAATTGTGTTACAGGGTTTAGCGATAAGGTAATAAACCTGTGCATTTGATGTAAGTACCTGCCTAAGGTTTAATTTTAATAAAGTTTGTATTGTATAGATTGGTACTTGTTTATTTCAACTTATTCCCTAACTTATATATCCCATAAATTTACTGTAGTACGGTTAAGTGAGTTTCACACCCACGGGCCGGGTGACAATATTTCGAAATGAATGTAATGTTATTATATAGGTATGAGTGACAGAGTCACAACACAAATGAACAAATTAAAAAAAAAACTTGTTTTATTTTTACTACACCTGTCTTTTAACATAATAGAAGAACTTGGTTTTCACTAGGGTCCGTATACCTACCAAAAGCTACAGACCAGATATAAAATAAGCAAAAGCGCCAACGTCATGTAATTCTATGCAGAAAAACACTTGAAATTAATATTATTCTCAGATATCAGAAGGCAAGTAAACTTACGATTTTCTTTTTGTTACAACGGACTGTACGAATATTAATTATAATTATGATTCAACCGTGACATAAAGTAAGACTCGTAATACTATTATATAGTACTAGTATCGATATTAATCATTAGTAACACTATGTTTTCTGATTGACACAACCCTAGTATTGGCAGCAATTGTTAGAGACATTTTGAGACAAAAACCGGCACCCTTTTTTTGTAGATGTTTCCAGTCCATACTATTTATATGTCTATGAATGCGAGTCGTATATTTTAATCAACTTCAAAAAAGTAGGAAGTTCTACAGCGTGTAAGGGACATCGACGCACAAACGGATACCATGAGTCCAGGACATGATTCTGGACCCCCCCGCGTTGGAATTTTTCGTCAGCTTTTTCCTCATTTTTCAATTTTTTTCAGCTGTTTTTTTTACTTTAGACTGTTCATAATCGTTACTCTTACCTAACCCAATCCATTAGAGAACGTCTACCTGGGACAAGGTCCAGTTAGGTAGGGCTAACTTCGAGAAAGAGGTCAACCGTCGAATCCGACTCGGCTGGGCGGCGTTCGGGAAGTTGCGTGATATCTTCTCGTCTCACATACCACAGTGTCTCAAGACGAAAGTTCATGACCAGTGCGTGTTGCCAGTGATGACTTATGGAACCGAAACATGGTCGCTCACAATGGGCCTTATCAGAAGGCTTAAAGTCACCCAAAGGGCAATGGAGAGGGCAATGCTCGGAGTTTCCTTGCGTGATCGAATCAGGATCAGGAATGATGATATCCGCAAAAGAACCAAGGTAACCGATTTATTATTTCCTTTGCGTTCCAGGGCCGCGGTGACTCTTTCGAACAAATTCCGCAACCCTGGCAGGCACTGCCCTAGCGGGCCTCGTCTTTATGCTGACATCTTTTTGTGACGCGCGTGAAACACAACGCGCCGTCGAGTATCACCTCTTCTGTTCAAATATTTTTTCGTGAGAAACGTAATGATAATGCTTCTTTCATTTCATCGAAACTATTCACAGCAGTCCTAGAAGATGTCGTTAAAAATGTGGGTATAGATTGGGACTATAGCGGTATTAACGTCAATTTTCTACCGAACTGTCTCACTTAAGATTTGTGGTTTTCACTGAGAACTTCGATGACCCCCAGAAAATGCTTCAAAATCTTGAAGATGATTCTTTTAAGTTGGGTCTTGGGATGAATATGATCAAGACGAAGGTTATGGCAAACACCTTCAGCGATTCAAATCTGGAAATGAATTGTTGGAGATGATTAACCGATATGTTTATCTTGGCCATATCCTTTCAATTGGCAAAGAAAATCAACAAACGGAGGTATCGAGAGGAACACACCCATTCTGAAGCCTGCCTAAGTTCCGCAATGTCTGAATACCCGCCTTTATAACCAGTGTGCTTTTCCCACCATGACTTACTTACTTACATGGACGCTCACGCAGGAGGCTGTTTACAGACTGATAGTTGCACAGAGAGCCATGGAGCGTTCCATACTTGGTAGAGGTACGTCGTCGAGATCCGAAGACGTACGAAGGTTTTCAACATCGGAAAACGAATTGGAGAACTAAAGTGGAGCTGGGCAGGACACTTGGCAAGGCGCGGTGATGATAGGTGGAGTAAGACAGTGACTGAGTGGCGTCCGAGGACTGGAAGAAAAAGTATTGGTCGACCGGCGGCGAGATGGGCAGACGATATTGTTGCCATCGTGGGTAGAACCTGGATGAGACTGGCACAAGAACGTGGGGATTGGCACACGAAAAGAGAGGCATATGCTCAGCAGTGAGCGAAGTTGGACTGTGGATAATGATGATGATACACGATGTTGATGAAACTTGCTAAGTTTGTTAACACGCGATAGAGCTACATAAAGTTGTCCATGGGAAACCAACCAGAAGAGAAGTCAACCCCCGCAGAGGACACGGCGGAGCATACGGTGAAGATCTGTCCTGCTTGGGCGGAGCACCGCCGTGTCCTCGTCGAGGCGATCAGCGACGGCGACCTCTCGCTACCGGCTCTGGTTCACTTCATGGTCCAGAGCGCGGAGGCGTGGGAAGCCGTCACCTCCTTTTGCGAAACAGTAATGATAGTAAAGGAAGGGGCGGGCCGCGTGAAAGAGAGGCAAACGTCACGCCTTAGCCGCCAAAACAGAAGAAGACGCCCCGGGCGTTAGGAGTCACAGGGCGATTCTCGGCCACCGTAGGCATGGGCCTGCGGACGGCGAGCGTTGGGCGGCTCGCGGCCCGATAACAACCAGCGGCCCTACCATGACGTGTTAAAGCGTGAGTCGTTCGAGCGAGAAGGAGGGATGGAGCTATACACCCTATATAGCGCCACTAGTCCGGGTCGACGAAGTGTTGTGTTCCATGCGCGCCTCCAAGAGATGTCAGCTAAGTAGACGGGGCCCGTTAGGGTCAGAGCCTGCTAGGGTTGCGGAATTTGTTCATAAGGAGAAACACAGATGGGTTTTAGTCAGTAAGAGTCTGACACTCCCTTCCAGTCTACCCAGAGCGGAAGAAGTCATTTTGATGATTTCCCATCCATAAAAAAAACCCCGCAACGGATAGAGTAGAGTATGGACTCCGTTGTGCGTAGGTGTCCTGGCTAAATTTGCCGGCCTTGCTCCGTCCAAGTGTACAGAAGCAACCAGGGTGCTTTACAGGTAGAGTGGAGAGAATTAACCGTTCAAAAAAAAATTAAAAAAACGTCAGTGGAGCCATCACACCAAATTTTTTTTTATGTTATGCATCAAATGCATAACGGTAAGTTTTGTATCAAAAAATCACTGTTTATGACGTTTTAAAAGTACCATTAGTAACTAAAAAATATATTTTGGTGTAATTCTCATGCTTTTGATAGTTAGTACTTTTTTCGGTTATCAGATGGCATTACGGGTATCTGAATTATGTAGATAATAAGTTGATTTCAACTAGATTGCTACAATTACTATCAGGTTTATGTGTAAAAAATATCTAAATGGTTTTGTAACGAACTAACATGTCATTTTGTGCATTCAATTACGAACAAAAACCTTTTGAAAATCAATATTGCTTACCTCCCATAACATACGGCGTGATAATATGTAGCCTAAAGTCTTCCTTGTTTTACAGAGAACATTTTTGCTGAATTTCAATTCAATCTATCCAGTAGTTTTGGCGTGAAGCCGTACCACACACACATACAAACAGACAAACAGACAAAAATACTAAAAAGTCACTTTTTGTCATCAGTTACGTTTTTCTAACAAAAGCCACTTATTTTTTCTCGAAAATTCTCAATGTACAGATTTTCTTTCGTTACTGTTTTATTATATGTATAGATTTTCGCATACATATATATATATATTTTTACTTTATAATAATCATGTCTGATGACGACTCGTTTTTTTCCAAACATCTCATAGTTATGGGCGATTCTAATACTGTTCTCTTGAAGGATAACTCTAGGTCATGCAAACTGAGAGCAATCCTTGAATCGTCGAGTCTATCTCTTCTCACACTGAGTCCGGCTCATCATAATCTAGACACGAGCGATTCCTGGCTTGATCTCATGCTCGCTTCTTCGGTAAATCTGGTTGCTAACCATGGTCAGGTTGCTGTTCCTGGGTTGTTTAGGCACGACTTAATCTATCTCACATAAGTACAAAATTAAGACTCCCAAACAGCGACAAGCCATTGTGTTTCTCCAGAATTTCGCGAGGATGGACAAAAACTAGCTCAATGAAGATGCGAGAGCTGTTGATTGGATCGATGTTTCCTCTCAAGATACAGGTTACCTAGTTTGAGAGGCAAGGTTTTCCATATTGTGAACAGATTACAGCTCTTACATTTGTGTTGCATTGTGTTTCTCTACCAAAGCTCATTTAAGTTGTCCTTTTATAAAACATGTTTCAATCTGTATTTTATAAATAAAAAAAAAAAATATTATTTTTATATTATTATTATGTTGAACATGCATCGATGCATGCAGTGGATGAGAAAGTGGAAATTTTTAATAGGTGTGTTCGTCACCTCATTGAAACACATGCACCTCTGAGGGCCGTCCGTGTTATGCGCCCACCCGCTCCATGGATTAACCCTGGAGTTCCTATGGCGATGAGACGGCGTGACAAGGCCTTTCTAAGATGTAGAAGAGATCGCAGTGAGGAGAACTGGAACCTGTACAAGGTGGCTAGAAACCACTGTAACCAGATGGTTAGAGCTTATAAACGCCGATACATTTCTGAAAATGTCCTTAACTCTTCACCGGCTGATATATGGAAGTTTCTCAAATCACTCGGCATAACAAAGTCCTCCCCTAATGTCATTTCTTCTAACGTGTGCTTGAGTGATTTGAATAAGCATTTTTCATCGTCGGATATGCTTGTAGTTGCCGTTAAACACAAAACTCTTCTTGAGATTACTTCCACGCCAATCTTACTTCCCGATTCTTTCTCTTTTTCCCCAGTGACCGACCCTGAAGTCCTCAAAACTTTCAATGCAATTAAGTCCAAGGCTGTTGGCTGTGATGGTGTCAGCAGAACTATGATATCCCTCATAATTAAAAGTATTCTCCCTATTATCACACACATTATCAATGCCTCCCTACAAACTGGAGTATTTCCCACAATTTTTATTTTATTTCAATCAGATGACCTTCTGATTTATCCAGACGTTCATTTTGAGTACTCATCATCTCTTTAATCATCTTTATAATTTCAGATTTGAAGTTCCCCAGTTCGTCTCCACTAGCGTCACTCGATAAGCATTTACGTTTCGCTCGCTGGGTAATGTTTAGTTGAGATGAGTCGTCCACGCAGAGTTGCCGGATATCGGATTCGGAGCGGGATGGCACACTTCCCACTGTCGTCTTAGGTGGTGTTTTATACATTTTGCCTTGATGGTGACTTGACACTTAGACCATACACAACAGTTATCCGCTAATCGCTTCCGCTTTTAAATTGTGGCAAGCGGCGAGAATGACGTTTCAACGTATGCGCAGTGAGGTAGCTCCGCGCGTACTTTGCGTCTCCATAAAAAAATATCCAACCCCAGTTTATTTAATCACTACAGACCAATCTCCATTCTCCCTTTTCTATCTAAGATCCTGGAGGCAGTTGCTCTTAAGGGGGATCCCTAAAGAGACCTCGCCATACATTTTTCAGGAGCTGTAATCTCCGTAAATAAACAGTTTCTGCAGAATAAAGCAAGTATAATGAGATTTTATAATGTATTGTGATCGCCTATCGCCCAAATTTTAGAAAAAAAACAGTCTTTCTATGAGAATTAGACCCAATAAAAAACGAAAAATCTTTACATGTGTGAGTGACCTGAATCGCGCCATCTGACAGAAATTTATAGAACCACCGAGAAAAAGTTCATTGCTGTTATGTTACGAGTTTACGTGCGGTGAACATTTTAAGTAGATGGCGCTGTTCGAAAATTCGAACAAGCGCCAAGGTTATCGAGTGACGGACGCGGCGATGCGACGTTGCCATTCAAGACGCAATTTGGCAACAACGCGTGTTGCCAAATTCCAGTCCATGCGTGATTGTGTGTCAAAATTGTGTTTCTAGCAAGTTAGCGCCGGCGCGCGGGTTTGCCCGCGGATTTTATATTTTATGATTGATGAAATGTTTTTTTTTAGGGAATGAGAAATAATGCTAGAAAGTGAAAACAATTATCTGCGATCTGCCTTTGGTTCACACAGATACAATACTAATGTTATTATTGTATTACTTATCTACTTTAAATAAATAGTGCCTACCTACCTAAAGATTTAAAAATCTTTCCACTGTATGTAAGTAGGTACTGATAAAACATTTTCTGACACGGTTAAGTACTAATTCATTGGTTTGGGTTGAATCAAATCAGAGAAAAGAAGTTCATGTAGGTATACTTAGGGTACCTATACCTAAATCAGGCGATCAGCGTAGGCAAACTTACCTATTTTTTTCCTAGCTACCTACGCAATGGTCGTCCGTCTGTCGGTCCGTATGTCTGTCTGTCCGTCTCTGTCTGTCACCAGACTGTATTTCACGGACCGTGATAGCTACACAGTTGACATTTTCACAGATGATGTATTTTTTTACATTTGTATCGCATGATTGTAATATTATAAGTCGCGTAAGATTGTATATTTACAAGTACCTACTTACTTATAATTTCTTCTAGATAAGACAAGTATTGAAACTATTGAATTTGGGTGTGATTCAGTGTATTCGAAATTATTTCTTCTCAACACATCATCTGCCTAGCCCTTTCCCAACTATACCTACTGGGATTGGCTTCCAGTCAAACCGGATTCAGCTGAATACCAGTATTTTACGTGGTGCGGCTGCCTACCAGACCTCCACAATCCATTATCTGTTCTCAACATAATCAACAAAAACATAAACAACATTTATTACAATCTTACGATGTTTGGAATTATCCGGTGACACATACGAGTACTTACATAGGTAGGTACCTACTCTAACCAACTAATACCAAGATATTCTAAGCTGATAACAACCCTTTGCTTTGCCATCTAAAACCATTCCACCAAAGAACGCCAGTAATCACACTAATCACTGAATGTTACGACTGTATCACCTAAAGAAAACATTCTTAGATCGCGACGAATAATTGCATAAATAATCTTTTATTTATTTAGTACCTACACGTCACAATTTATTTACACGTTAGGTACTATTTAGGTTCAGTCACATTACAACAACCTGTGTAGGTACAATATACCTTTATTACCATTAGATACGGGACTTAGTCACAGCAAGCGGTCCTACTCAGTTGGCACTCAGTCGCGCACGGAAAATCATTGATGTGACCTTCAGAATGATTGGCCAAAATGACCGATCAGCTTAAAAATATTACTAAGATCTAATACCTATTTGCTACTATTTGATATCTTTGTTTAAATAATTGGTACCTAATTAATAACTGAGAAAATGAATTTAAAAAATGGGCAGTCATTCTGATGTCAGGATGGACTGCCGACATTTAGGATCTCCACGTAAAGGCTCAAAAATTTCAATTCGCCTTTACAAAAATTTAGTACCTATTTGATACCTAAACATACCTATATTTTTTCTAGATTTTTAAGGCAAAGAATTTTATTAGAGATTTTTTGTTTAGGTAGGTACTATGAATAAATATACTTACCTAGTTCTACCCACATGTTAGCTTTTATCAGTATCTCGGAAATTGTTATTAATTAGTAGTACTTATTGCTAATTATCGTGTAAATTGAACTACCTTCACTCCATAGACTTGAAAAAAAATTGACTTCACTTGACTTTCTGTATCAAGTAGTACCTACCTAAACATAGGAAACCAAAAATCTGTAATAAAATCTTTAATCTTTGCAGCTCAACAGTGTTTTAATAATACTAGGAATAAAAATAAGACACACCACTCGTAAATACAGCCAAAAATGTTAATTTGTTGAAAATAACAAAAATATTTTATCGTTTGCTTCGCCATGTTTGTGAGAGCGAGATAGATATTAAAAACATGCGTGAGAGACACGATACGCACAATTCGCGAGTTGTTGAGAGATTTTGTAAACAACGCGCGACGACTAGTACCAGACCGAGGTTGCGTAAGGTTAGCAACACAAATTTCTTCAAACATATTAATAGTTTTTTATTATTATTGTTTTACCAACCATGATTATTTAAATTCAAGTCAATTTTATTAATAATTGATAACAGTTATGTTTTACGCAACAGGTACTTATTTAAAAAAAAATGTTTTATAAGACAAAGTCTAGTTTTTAGTACCTAATTGTTGGTGCAGAATCACTACTTCACTATATTTAGTTATCTTTATTACGCGACTGTGGCAAAGCAAACGGTTATGATTTCAAGGCTTCCTCGTAACTCCCAAACTGCACGTCATGTGCAGCCATATTCTTTATTTATTTATACATAAATGCATAATGGTGATACTTAAGGCTCTTTTTTATTCAGGTTTCCTAAAGATGAATTAAGGAGACAAAAGTGGCTTGTTATTGTCCGAAAACAAAGGCAGAAGTAAAGCTTTAGTAACCTTGCGCGATCGAGCGAACAATATTAATTTCTTTTTTAACTACCTCAAAATAATTAATGTTTTTTATTTTATTTGCTAACGCTACCACATGCCATGTCATTCATAATCGTAAACATTCGTCAACATTCGGCAGCTAACGCGATTTCGCTCGCACGACAGCGCCGTCTCCTATCTCTATCCTTGTCTATCGGTAACAGTAGGTTGCGACTGTGATGACACTGATCACAGATGTGTGAGTTTCGGTGCATAGTCGTACGCCGAGCCCATGTTTACTGATTGCGATGTTAGAGCGTAACATGCAATGTTTATTACCCAAAATAATTTATCTGAATAATTTGTTATGGTGAAAAGGGATACCTTTTTACCACCAAATCCGATAGGATATCGAGCCTAGAAACAAAAATATGCATAGACCAATAATTATATTATTATTAATATTTGAAAATATTAGGTTTGGTAAGGATAAAGAAAGATAAAAAATAATTCAAAAATAAATACAACTATTGAGATTTGAACCCACACCAAGCCTAATGAAAGGCAGTCTCTAAACCGACAGTCTATTTGTACGGTTGATAATTGTTTCAAATAGCCGACCTTATTTATGTCAAGGTTTTTAGCTGCTCAGCTTCCCGAAAGTATAGCGTGATGATAATCATTGCTAAGGTTATATTAATAAGAAATAGATTGGAATATAACAATTTGGTCCTCTGGACATTTTAATTTCCAACCATTTTTGAATAAAACGACATCTAGTAGGGTCGAAAGTTACTACTATTTACTTTGCATGTGTGTGTAAAGAGTAAATTCATGCGGCTAAATCTTTATTCTGCTGTAATCTTTGTATGGTAGCAGTTAACAAGCATAGTGATTATCTAAAAAAATCAAGTTAATGCCCTAGGTATAGCCTATAATAAAGTTGTCTATTAAAACTTTCTATGTTAAGTGTAAAAATTGAAAATGTTCGAAATTGTGGATGTGTCGCCATCTAGCGACAAAATGGCAGTGAGAGCATTCATCCATTCACCTTAAACAAATATCTACTATTGTGTTTATGTATTATCTGTTATCCCCTTTCCAATCAGGTTTTCGGCCTGGCAACAGCACAGTTACAGCTTTGTTTAAGGTTACAGAAGACGTTAGGAATGGCCTGGAGAACTCGAGATTAACGGTGTTAGTTTTAATAGATTTCTCCAATGCTTTTAATACCGTTGATCACGACATTCTCCTGGCTATTCTGTCTCAAATTGGGGTTTTTTCGTCGGCACGGGATTGGTTTTCATCATATCTTCGTGTTCGCCAGCAAGCGGTTCGTGCTGATCAGAAATTTATCTTCATCTTTTCATAAACTCTATTACCACTATTCTCAAATGCTCCTACCATCTGTACGCTGATGATCTACAGCTCTACGCGCAAACTGACATTGACAACCTGGACAACTGCAGCTCATTGCTGAATGCTGACCTTCTAGCTATTAGTGATTGGTCAAGTAGATTTGGGGTTACAGTCAATGTCAGTAAATGCCAGGCTATCCTAATTGGCAGTTCATATTTTTTACGTAACTTGGACACCAGTCAACTACTGCCGCTTACTTTCAACAATGCCGTCATCCCCCTCTCGCCACACGTTTAAGACTTCGGCCTAAACATTGATGACAGGTTAAGTTGGTATAAGCAGATTGCTCAGGTTAGCCAGAAAGTAACTCACTGCGATCTCTCTACAGATTCAAGCATTTTCTTCCTTCTAGCACTAAAACCACTTTGGTTCAATCACTTGTGCTTCCTATAATTGATTATGCTGATGTTTGCTACTCTGATCTATCCCAAGAACATCTTAACAAACTTGATCGACTTCTTAACAACTGTATTCGTCTCATTTTTGGCCTCCGTAAATATGATTTACGGAGGATTTGAAAAAATTGAAAAGGCATTCCTACGCTACTTATATAAGAGAAACCACGGGTACTATCCATTTATGTACCCCACGGAATTTTTGCTAGGTATTCCCTAGCTGTCCGGCGGTCTCGAACGCAGATCATCACTGCACTGAAAATTTTACGAAACGTGATTGACTCCCCAGAATTGCACAACATACTCTGCACATTTTATGTCCCTGACAATTACCTTCGCCACCGGTCCAACCGCCGGCATACACTATTCGCGACTGCTCAGAGCCACACGGTGTCCCGTGCGCATTCCCCGCTGTGTCGAATGCGCAGCGCAATCAATGCCCTTATTTTTGATCTACCCGATTGTGATGTTTTGAATGACAGATTCAACCAAATCATGTTATTGTGTTTGAGATTCTGTGAAAGACATTGTAGGTATATAAATAATTGTTTGTCCTAAGAATTTGTAAACTAACAATACGTATTTTCTAATTATTTTAAAAATTTAGACTATATAAGAAATTAATTAATTACTGTTATTGGTGGATAACCGTTGTAATTAATAAATAAATAAAAAATAAAAAAAAATAAATGATCACATTTCTTCATTTCGTTCTCAGCTTAAAAGGCTGCCTATCCGTCAAAGGAGATCCTTCAGCCCCTCTGTATGCCCTTCACTATTATGAATGATCCTTGTGCTCCTGATTATTTAAAACAATATTTTAAAGGGGTGTGTAACGATTGACATAATAACAAAATATCTAACGTTCACTTGACATAATTTCAGTTAACATAATTTTGTTTAACATAACGATCAGTTGACATAATGAATTGTTGATATAATTTCATTTTACCTAATTTCATATGACATAATGAACATTTCCTATAATGCACATTTCACATAATATTCATTTAGCATATTATTCGTTTACTATAATATTCATAATCTCTAAGTAACTTTTAATATAATTTAGAAAATCAGGAGAAACTGGATGCAATCTGGACTTTAGGGCACCCCGACTCGGATAGGTTAGGTTAGAAGGGGATGGCTCCCTCGACCATGCATAGAATATTTTAAGGTTTATTTAAGTGCCATTTGAGTTAGGCTAGAACTGTGCCCATTAAAGATGAATTTTAGGTCAAAAGAATATTAGGTCAAATGAACGTTATATTAAAAGAATATTATACATATTGAAAATTATACAAAATGAACGTTATACTAATTGTTATTATGTTAAATGAATATTATATGATATGAAACATTAGGTCATATAAATTTATGTCATTTGATATTATGTCATATGAAAATTATGTCATATGAACGTTAGTTCAAGTGAAATTAGAGCATTTCTTATTATGCTAAACATTACACACCCATATTAGGGTCTTAGTTAAATATCACTGACGCTCAAATATTAGTAAAAGATATTATAATATTGCTAAATTTTATTTTGATCTATTTAGGGCACTTAAATAAAAGCTTTTTTAAAAAGTTTTTTTACCTGGGAGTATTTTTCTACAGTACTTAGGTACCCATTTACTTGAGTATTTATTTTGGCAAAACGCAATTAAAATTTATCACCTTTTCAAAAGCATTCAATGTCATTTAAAAAGTTTCTAGAAATTGTAGCAAAAAAATTTAGCAACAAGTTTTATTAAATAGTAGCGCCTGACATCGAAAAATAGCCAGATCTAGCTATGAAGTAGGCATCACCGCGTTTTTTTCACCGCAGTGCGCGGTGCCTCATAGATCCCTATGCGATACAAAAATATTTGCGGTAGATTCACCGCAAATTTGCAGCGAGTGAAAAAAACGCATACGGTGACAGCACCGCATGCGTTTTTTTCACCGCAGTGCGCGCACTTCTATGACACTCCATACTTCACAGATTGTGCGTATAAAAAAAGCAAGGCAATGCGCGCTAGGCCTAAGACTATTTGTGATTGATTTTTTAAAAGATGGAGTAGATCATTAATGTATACCAAAAAGAGGGAAGGACCCAATATTGGGCCTTGTGGTACCCCCATTTTGACTTTTAAACTCCTTGAATTAAGAGGGCCCTTCCCGGTCCGTCTGTCGTCAACGCTAGCATGGTCGGAAAGCTTGTTGTTTCATCCAGCGCAATGTTGTTTACTAGCAAGCAAGTGAGAACGCGATAACGTTGATCTAAAAATAGTGTTCGAAAATTAAATAAAACTTGTTCCAGGAAATACGTGTTTTTGAAAAAGCCTTACACGTTTGTGAAATAAATATTATTCATTTAGAATTTCCATTACATGTGCAAGGTTTCTACGGAGATGTTTTCTTTACTTTTACAATTTATGAGTACCTACATTATGAACGGCCAAAGTTTAGGTAAAATTTTTGAATAACAGCTGATTTTTGGAGGCTTATACTGAATTTGTTTCTCCAGATTAGTTTTTACTTTCATAGAAACCTAGATATGGTGCACAAGATACCAATTATTTAAAAAAATTCAAAGATATTATGTGTTACAACGGCATAATCGCGTACGAGCGTTTGTTTGAAAAGTATGACGGGTTCGCCGCTCTTAACACCGTTTATTTGAATTTGCTGCTGTCTGTCATTTAAGTAAGACTTCACCAAACTGAGTGCAAGTTTACCTAGTCCGTAATGTTCTAGTCTTAGGAGCATGGTTTCGTGATTTACGCAGTCAGTGAATGTGCCAACACTTAGCTGAGCCATACATTTATTTGCGTATACCTAACTAATACTTTGAGTGTTCAACTTCATGTTCTTTAGATGGCGTTGTGCATTCGATGTCATGTTTTGAATCGCGATGTTAAGATTCACCAAGAATGAACGACGTTCGCCCATATTAACCAAAGCTAATATTCGTCAGTAAGCCTGTGCATACACAAATTTGCTAAGCTTACTATGGTAAAGTTACTCGAAGATATGCCTTTTTTACGGGCCACGGGCCAGGCCACGAACGACATCCCCACCGAGAGTGCCCCCACATTGCTTTCGTGGTGGTGCTTGTGTGTCTCAGTGATCTTGGAACTCTGCCGTTAGAGTTAGTCATGCCGGAAAGATCCAAGTGAGAGACCAGACAAAGAGGGACACGACTACGAGAGAGGCACACCGTTCGGAGACTTGAGCAGTGTTTGGATCTGCGGAAGGTGTGCGTTTCATTGGTAAATTTTGCTCACTGTTCTCTGGTACGCGTCTGCTCATCAAACGTGACTGTGATGGCAGTAAACAAGCAGTGGGGGAAGTAGAAAGTTTGTAGGAGATAGGGACCACACCGAGGGCAACGAACGTTTTCCGCTTGTGTTCCGCGGCAACAAGAGCCAAGGAGGCTCCCGATCAGCGTTCATTGTGGACCTGATCCGATTCAGCTACAAAACGCCTGACAAGGTGTCGGTAGGGCGAGGCGCGGGTTTAGGCGCTCAAGGGAGCGAGGCAGTGGGGACTGCTACGGAGAACTCCGATCCGCGAAGCTCGCCGATGAGGGGCGATGCTCTGGAGCTAGCAGTCGCAGGGCTACTATCTCGGGGTTTTCGGGCAGTGACCCAGATGCCGCTGGTGGCTCCGAACAGGAGCGTAAGGCCAGGGTTGCGGAGGTCGTGGAGGCCGCGGTCCGCAATGTGGCTTTGAAAAAGACCCAAGCGTTCAAAAACAAGGCCATAAGCGCAGCGCCGCAAGCGCCAGCCTCCATTCGGGCGGCAGCGGAGGCCAGCTGTTGCGGGCCTCCGTCTGACTATGACTATAAACTGAAATGGCTAAAAAAAAATCGACTGCCTCATACATTTCTGTGCAAATAACTCGACAAAATGTACCTACTGAACAGCTGATTTTTTTATTCGCGATTTCGGTGTTGGTCCCATAGTAAAAGTTGTTCATAATGATGAGTACAATGGCCCCTTTTCAGGTATTGCGTTTATTCTATTACACGTTGTAAATACAGATTAGAACTTACAAAAAGCATCATAACATTTTTCAATAACATAATTTCCGCAAATTTTGTGTTAATAGAATTTAGTTTTCTAGCACAAATTTAGTGACAGAAACGAATCGTTGCAAAACCGACTCCACGTAGTCTTGTCTGCCCTACCCTTAGTAAGGCCAGCCTCAGCCCCAGTGGTGAGCGGTAAAACCATCTGCGACGATAAGCTCGCGTGAGACCGCCGGAGCCCCGCACCGCCGGAGCCGTGACAAAAATCATGCCTGCTGCATGTTGCAAGGTCGCTTGCATGCTGCATGCTTGCTTGCATGTTGCATGCTTGATAAATGAGGTCTTTAATGGAGCGAGCGTGCCCAGAAGATGCCTGTTCACTCTTGCCTTGAAGGCAGAGGGTCATATGTGGAAGAGAACACAGACGTTGGTCGAGAGTTTCACATTTTAGCTGTGCGCATAATAAACGTGAGGAGAAGCCCTTACGACTAGTCGGAATATCGACCAAGTGCGGATGGTACCCAGCAGTACGTTTGGTATTCCGGTGATAAAAGGGCGATGGTGGGATGAGGTCGTGGAGTTCCTGCGCACACTCTCCGAAGTACAGTCTGTAGAAGACCGACAGGCAAGCAACATTACGCCGATAAGCTAGGCTGTGAAGCTTAGCCACCAGCGTATCGTCGCCTAAAATAAGTCTTTTTGCTCTGCGTTCCATCGAGTCCAATATAGCAAGCACGTATTTTGCTGAGCCATCCCATAAGTGGCTGCAATACTCCATACAGGAATGAACTTGGGCTTTGTACAGACTCAGAAACTGTCCAGATGTGAAGTATCGTCTAATTCTATTTAGGATGCTCAGCTTCTTGGCTGCAGTCTGTGCTTTTGACTCGATGGTTGAGCCGAAGTTGAGATTAGACGTCAGCTCCATGCCTAAAAGCTCCAGGCGATCAGTAACAGGTACTACTCCGAAAGTAGGAGATGACTGAAACGGACTCCTTTTGACAGTGAAAAGACACGCTTGTGTTTAGAGCATTGAATTTGATCAGATTTGAAATAAGATTTAAAGTCAAATTCATTCGCTCTACCATGGCCTCTCTAAGAGTAGCCGTTTCCTCTCTGCTGGCACCTGCACTGGATAGGTATCTTTCTGAGACTGTGCTGTCATCGGCATAACCGATTGCACCTATTTGCAGCAGGTCGTTGATGAGCAGCAGAAATAGAATCGCAGAACGAGCAGACCCCTGAGGAACAGCGGCATCAATAGCCATATGATCCGACTTTAATCGATTGCTCACTGAGGAAGTCGGAAATCCAATTGCAAAAGTCAGCAGGGATGCCGTACGCGGGAACTAAACCCAACAGACTAGCATGCCAGACCTTGTCAAAGGTCTTTGAGATATCATATCACTTTATTAAGAATTTGTTAAATTATATTTGATTAAAAGTTTGATGTTTAAAAATTGGTCCTGATTGGGATGTTACGCCTAATTACATGAAAAAATGTTACCTACTTGTTTGTAAGGCACTAGAAATGGGAAAAATTATACAAAAACTTATTTTTCTGAAATATTCGAATATTATTCGAATAATTCGAATAGAGCTGAAAAAACATTCGAATATTCGAATACCAAAAATTATCGAATATTTGCAACCCCTACATGCTGCATGCTTGCTTGCATGTTGCTTGCTCACTTGCATGTTGCATGCTCTCTTGCATGCTGCATGCTTGCTTGCATGCTGCATGCTTGCTTGCATGTTGCTTGCTCTCTTGTATGTTGCATGCTCTCTTGCATGCTGCTTGTTTGCTTGCATGTTGCATGCTCGCTCGCATGTTGCATGCTCTCTTGCATGCTGCATGCTCTCTTGCATGTTGCATGGTCTCTTGCATGTTGCATGCTTGCTTGCTTGTTGCATGCACGCTTGCATGTTGCACGCTCTCTTGCATGCTGCATGCGTGATTGCATGTTGCTTGCTCTCTTGCATGTTGCATGCTCTCTTGCATGTTGCATGCTCCCTTGCATGTTCCATGATCGCTTGCATGTTACATGCTCTCTTGCATGCTGCATGCTCGCTTGTGTGTTGCATACCCTCTTGCATGTTGCATGCTCTCTTGCATGTTGCATGCTCTCTTGCATGCTGCATGCTTGCTTGCATGCTGCTTGCTCGCTTGCATGTTGCATGCTCTCTTGCATGTTGCATGCTATCTTGCATGCTGCATGCACGCTTGCATGTTGCATGCTATCTTGCATGCTGCATGCACGCTTGCATGTTGCATGCTCTCTTTCATGCTGCATGCTCTCTTGCATCCTACATGCTCGCTTGTATGTTGCATGCTCTCTTGCATGTTGCATGCTTGCTTGCTTGTTGTATGCACGCTTGCATGTTGTATGCTCTCTTGCATGCTGCATGCTGCATGCTCTCTTGCTTGCTGCATGCTGCATGCTCTCTTGCTTGCTGCATGCTGCATGCATGTTGCATGCTCGTTTGCATGTTGCATGCTTTCTTGCATGCTGCATGCTTGATGCTTGCTTGCTGCATGTTTGCTTGCTGCATGCATGGAGTATGCTTGTTTGCATGTTGTGAAGCCTCCTATTCGCAAATCGTCCTATTCGCAAAATGACCTACTAGCAGAACGTCCTATTAGGAAAACGTCCTATTGTCAAAGACTAAAACCAGGAGCCCAGGAATCATGAAGAGGTATTTAAGGAGCTGTAGACATCAGCGGTAAAGATTCACTAACAACCAGGAGACCAGAATTATGAATAAGTATTTGTACGCCAAGCCGACTGGTCCTACGACAGTCACAGAAAATCAAAAATTTATATTGCAGCCCTCAATGTACTTACACTTAAAAATGAAGAAAATCTTACAGAACTAACATATGCGTTAGAACAGATCAAATGGGACATCGTCGGCCTGAGCGAAGTAAGGCGAATGGAAGAAAGAATTATTTCCTATTCAGACTTCTTACTTTACCATATAGGAACGACTCCAGGTCAGCATGGGGTTGGTTTTATAATAAAAAAACACCTCAAAAATTATGTGGAGAGCTTTATAGGAGTATCAGAGCGCACAGCAGTGATGAGTCTTAAACTGCCGGGGTACAAACATTCATGGTCCATCGTACAAGCATACTCGCCTACGGAACAATCCGACATAGGATCAATAGACTCATTCTACCAAGAGCTAAATAAAACAATCAAAGACCACGCTCACAAAAATCTTGTTTTTATGGGAGACTTCAATGGTCAACTTGGAGAAAGACAGCCAGAAGAAGACACAGTTCTGGGACTATATATATATGGAAAAAAGACCAGAAGTAGAAACGGAGAGAAGCTCGTAAACTTTGCACAGGAGAATGGCTTGAAAGTCTTAAATACAATTTTCAAGAACAAAGAAAGCAAGAGATGGACCTTGATATCACCAGATGGAAAAACAAAAAACGAATTAGATTTCATAATGTCTAATAAAAGCAGATACTTCTCAAACATGAAAGTCATAAGCAATTTTAACTTCAACACCAACCATCGAATGATTCGCGCAGAACTGATGACAGACCTGCCAAAAAACCCAAGACCAAGAAATAATATGATGAACACAAAACCTACCAAACACCAAACAGCCCAAATAGCCAATTCTATAACATCAAAACTTATGGATTACAATAAAGAGACAACAAATATGGAGGTACAAGAAAAATACAACTGGTTAGAAGGAACAATTCAGTCATCTATCCAACAAGGTACTAATAGCAAAGACCTGCCTAACAAGTGGATGACTGCCAAAACCGTTAGCCTCCTTTACCAAAGAGCTGACCTAATCAAGGGAAAAAATACTAACGACAGCCGAAAGCAAATAGCAAAATTCAGCAAAGAAATAAAATAAAGTATTAGAAAAGATAGAACTCAACTGAACCGAGCGCTCGGCGCATCCTGGACAGTCTCACCTAACACCTTATAAGACTGGCCAATCCTTCCCTTGCGGTGGTAGGGCTAACGCCCGCCTGGTTCGCGACCACCCTCCCACCGGACTTCGGCGTCAAGCAGCCTGCTGTGTTTCGTCGAAGCGTGGGAGTACCAGTGCCTCAGGGCATCTTCTGGGCACGCTCGCTTCATCATGGACCTCATCTATCGCTTTCCATCAGGTGTGATCGAGGTCAAGAGCTAGCCCATTCATTAATAAAAAAAAAATAAAAAAATGGAAACAATAGAGAGACGCATTCTACAGACAGGAGGAATAAAAAAGGCATTTAAGGAGTTAATTAACAAAAAGGACTGGATCGTACAGTTGAAATGTAAGAATAGATTGAAGGAGAATCGAAGGCAATGAATATTAGGAATTGCTACATCATACTCAAAGTCAAAGCATTTATTTCAATTAGACCATTTACAGGCACTTTTGAATTGTCAAGGTCGGTCGGTCAAAAAAAAGATGAAGCTATTTGCACGTTCCAAAGCGTAGATCTCTATGGAGAAGAACGTGCAAGAAACTCCACGGACACTCTTTTAAAAATAATATTTTGTTACAAAATTATGGTTAGGTACATCATTCATATTGAAATTATACATATATGTGAGAACGATGTATAATACGTGCAGGATAAACGAGTCCGGAGTAAAAAAGAAACAATTCAAAGAAATAATTAAAATAGACCATGGCAGCCGAGAGATGACCAGTCTCAGCTGACGGCGCCCGTTCACGAACATGACGCATACGCTAGCACCACTCGGCTCGACCATTTTTAAGGGAGCCAAATGATCCAACGCATACGCCACCATCAGCCAGACTTTTGAGTGAGCATGACATCCCCAATCGCCAGGGTACATTCAAGTCAAAGACCTACCCAAAATGATCATTATGGTTTAAATTTGAGGGACCTACATAGTACTCACACATGTGCCGTTAATGCATGAAATTATACAATGCTAAATAAATTGAGTCTATACAATAAAAAAAAAAAAAAATTGCATTCTTACAATCTTCATCCGGTCCAACAATATTTCCACACTACCACAATATTTACTACAAGGAACTTTATGAAATAAAGCTTTTAGAAATCTCATCCGTACCCAATATCATGCAAGAGGAAATTGAACTCGCTATAAAAACCCAAAGAGACGATAAAGCTCCAGGACCTGACGGTATATGCAACGAAATACTAAAACAAGCGAAGCAGACAATAACACCTATTCTCAAAGATATCTTCAATGATATCATCAACACAGAAACGATTCCACAGCAATGGACTCAATCTAATATAATTCTTCTGTACAAAAAAGGAGATCAGTACGATATCGGAAACTACCGACCCATAAGTTTGATGTCCAACCTGTACAAAATATTTGCAAAGATCGTACTCAAGCGATTGGAAAGAAAACTCGACGAACAACAGCCAATAGAGCAGGCAGGTTTTAGAAGAGACTACTCAGTACTTGACTATATCCATGCTGTTAGGCAAATCATCGGTAAATATGCGGAATATCAACTTATATACTATCTAGCATTTGTCGACTATAGCAAGGCATTCGACTCATTAATACATGCAAACATCTGGGAGGCATTAGGAGAACAAGGGATAGAAAAATATTTAAGATTAATAAGAAATGTATACAAAAACAGTTCGGCATGCATTCAGCTAGAAAAGACAGGAGATTCATTTAAGATAGAAAAAGAAGTAAGACAGGGAGATCCTCTCCCTCCAAAACTTTTCTCCGCTGTTTTGGAAATGATCTTCAGAAACTTGGAGTGGAAAAATCTGGGTTTAAATATTGACGGCTGCACACTAACACATTTAAGGTTTGCCGATGATATTGTGTTATTCGCAAAACGCCACGAGACCTAAACCTAATGTTAAACGAACTTGCATCTGAGAGTGAAAAAGTAGGACTAAAATTAAATCCCGAAAAAACAAAAGTGACAAGGACATAAAATCAGCATAATTGTAGGCGATGCACAAATTAGTTATGTTGAAGAATATGTATATCTCGGACAGCTGATTTCACCTAAAGAAAACATAAACAAAGAAATCGAAAGAAGGATAGCAAACAGTTGGAAAAGGTATTGGGGCCTACGGGAAGTAATGAAGGACAAGAACCTACATATAACAACAAAGAGCAAACTATTCTATGTCTGCATCTTACCAATTTTAATGTATGGAAGCCAAACATGGTCCCTAACAAAAAACACAACCAATAGAATTGCCATTTGTCAACGAGCAATGGAGAGAAGTATGCTAGGAGTAAAGAGGAGGGATAAAATAAGAAGCATCAACATTAGGAAAAAGACCAACATGCAGGACGTAGCCTTAAAAATAAAAAGACTAAAATGGAAGTGGTCAGGACACATGATCAGAGGAAAGGACAAGTGGAGCAAAATAATAACACAATGGTACCCAAGGGAAGGTAAAAAGAAAAGAGGTAGACAACAAAAACGATGGGACGATGATATCAGGCAGGTTGCAGACATAACATGGAGTAGAGTGGCCAGAGAGAGACCAGAAAGGAGTAGGTTGGAGGAGGCCTTTGCCAACTGGCAAACGGACCTACAAAAAGTAAAGAAGCACCAAATACGCGAATAATTTTAATTATGTAAAATATATACAACAGTGCATTAGTACATGAAACGAACTGTATTTTAGTGTCCGAATAAAGGCTTTATTATTATTACTAGCTTCTACCAGCGGCTTCGCCCGCGTGAATATCGGAAGGTTTCCTGATTTGTATCATACATTTTTTACTCAGGAAACACCTACCCTACCCTACACTACCCTACACTACCCTACCCTACCATACCCTACACCTACCCTGCACCTACCCTACACCTACCCTACACTTTCCCTACACCTACCTACCATACACCTACCCTAACCAGCCCAAAAGATACTATGACATGTTTCTGGTCTCCTGGTACTTGATGTTTCTGGTCTCCTGGTACTTGTGAATCTGAAGTACTAATGCAGCAGCGGCTCTAAGTTTCCACTTCCTCCTCAGTCTCCATTAATCCATGCCACTTACCGGGATAAAAAGTAGCCTATTTTTAATTCCAGGTTATGAACTACATGTGTGCCAAATTTCATCCAAATCCCTTCAGCCGTTTTTGCCTGATTGTTACACAAACATACAAACTTTCACCTTTATAATATTAGTAGGATTATTATTATTTGTACGCCATATTATGGCAGGATATGTTGGAACCATTATCATACCACCTATTGTACCATATTCTGATTAATATTTGATTGATTGATTGATTGAAACTATTATGAGCGGTAAAGACTCACAAACCATCACGAGATCAGAACCGTGGAAATTCCGGATGGAGACAGCAAGATAGTATTTTTTTTAAATTTACATCTAAACCAATTCTAAAGATCTCTACGCAGACGAAGTCGCGGGCAGAAGCTAGTATTGAATAACGTCCCTAATTAAAGATCAGATCGCGAAAAAAAAATCATTGCTTGTAACATCTAAAAATCCTACTAATATTATAAACGTGAATGTTTGTATGTTTGTATGTTTGTATGTTTGTGTAACAATCAGTCAAAAACGGCTGAAAGGATTTGGATGAAATTTGGCACACATGTAGTTCATATCCTGGAATGAGACATATGCTACTTTTTATCCCAGTAAGTGGCATGGATCAATATGAAGACTGAGGAGGATGTAGAAATTCAGAGCCGCTGCTGCCTTAGTATTACAGATTCACAAGTACCAGGAGACCAAAAACATCAAGTACCAGGGAACCAGAAACATGTCATAGTATTTTTTGGGCTGGTTAGGGTAGGTGTAGGGTAGTTGTAGGGTAGGTGCAGGGTAGGTGTAGGGTAGGTCTAGGGTAGTTGTAGGGTAGGTGTAGGGTAGGTGTAGGGTAGGTGTAGGGTAGGTGTAGGGTAGGTGTAGGGTAGGTGTAGGGTAGGTGTAGGGTAGGTGTAGGGTAGGTGTAGTTACAATAAATCAAGAAACCTCCCTATTTCCGATTTTCACGCGGGCGAAGCCGCTGGTAGAAGCTAGTCTAATAATAATATGCGGTATGACTGTACTTTTCCCATTCTCTTGTTTGTAGGACGTTCTGCTAGTAGGTTATTTTGCGAATAAGACGATTTGCTAATCGGTAATTTTGCGAATAGGACGTTTTGATACGGAGGCGTTGTGAAAAAACTAGGCAATCCTAAACTTTTTCTTAAAAAGAGAAATAAAAAAAGGTTGCCTGTAAAACAAATGGAAATCGCAACCATGTAGGTAAGATAACGTTTTTGTTAAGTAACACCAGTGCAATAATAGTTTAAGGGAGGTAGTTCAATAAAATTATGCAAAACAATAATATTGTCATGATCACTGTTGCTAAATGTGTTGATATTTAGTAAAAACGTGAGTTATCCAAATGAATCTAAATATGAAATGAAAAATGTACTCATAAATGATTAAAATATCATCCGATGCATTTGTAAAAAGAAGCATTTGCCAAATAAATGTTTGTAAAACGAGTGTTTTTAAAATAAAACATTTGCGGAATGAGTTGCTTGCGAAATAAATAGTACCTATACGAAATGTTTCATAAAGTAAAACTACTGGAAAAAGCAGGATAGCAGGCCGTCTGTCCGTCTGTCGAGACCCTTTTTCTCAAGAATGCCTGGATGAATCAGCTGAAATTAATATCAAATACTCAAGTCTACTACCCCTTAGAGTAATGAAAAAATTCAAACTTCTAAGTCAACATAATCTAAAGATAATGCTGTTTATGCTCCGTTTATGGCGCATGTCCGTGAGTGGTGAGTACCTGCGCGCTGCGCCAGGCGGAAGGTGAGTACGCCCGCCGCGCCGGGGCGCCTCTCTAGCCACTCAAAGATCGACACCTGCCTCTGTAATTATTTAGCCACGTCACTTCAGGCCATAATAAAGTTTATTAAAAACAAGTTTATTTTCTACACAAATTTGGAGTAAGAAACCTAACCATTTTATTACACAATTGAAGTCAAGGTACCGGTAATCTCTGGCCCCTAGGCCATCATGGTCAAGCAGGTTTAGGTAAGTTTTGGTGGTTTCTAAGTCTCAAAAGAATACAATCGATTTTTTTAAGGTCTAATAGAACAATGATTGTCAATTTAAGACCAAATTCAGAAAAGGGTCAACCAGAATAACATCAAAATGGCCATCATAACATGCCACTAAAGTGGTTCATCTACAGAAAATTATGATAACTTTTATGAGAAAATAAAGCAGTGGTGACCCATTGGTTACAGCCCCGAGTTATGGATTGAAGTTGGGTTCAGCACAACTGTTCTAAAACTGGTGGTTCCACACTAGGCCTGGGCTGATCTTGCTCATAATATTACAGGCTGATCTTGCTCATAATATTATAGGCTGATCTTCCTCATAATTATATAGGCTGAGCTTGCTTATAATATAATAGGCTGATCTTGCTCATAATCATCTCTTTTAAAGTTTACAAATAAAGGCCTCAAAGAACCAGCTTTTTTTTGAGCTGATAGCTAATAATTACCTGGTTTTGAGTGAGCGTTTAGGCATTGTAGATGTTTTTATTGCATATTTGCCTGTGACTAAATGAAATCATTCAAAACTCTGAGTCTTTTGCTCTTTTCTGCAATAAACATAAAACTAACGTTAAAAATCAATACTTTTGTGTAGTAGTCAACTAATCATACAAACATCATTTAAAATCATAATTTGTAGGTACTTACCTTCGGCAGTACGTTCCCGGTGGCTAGTGAAAACTTGGTCAGTGGGTTGTCTTAGCTGTTCTCAATTTTTGAAATTAACGTAGCCTGTAAAGAGGAAAGAAGTAGTAAACTATTTTGTAATGTTCTGTAGTACGCTAGAAAAACAATAAAGGAGATTAAGGTCAGGAATTCAAATAGCAATCCACTATTATATTATTTATAATTTTAGATTGCTTTTACGTTACCTTTTAACTAGGCGAGCGAAACCAGTTATTTTTAAAAGAACTGTACAGTACTTTGTTGTAAATACATTTTTTACTGAGTTGCAAATGGATAAGGCATAAATACAGTAAATCTGGTGAGGCTCCCAAAAAATAAACAAAGAAACGAAATACAAACGGTGAAACGAGGCATATAGGTATTAATCTACGAACCAAAGCCAACATTCAACATTTTCTTTGGTGGTCTTTGATGGTCAGCACTGACATGACACACATCACAGTATCACATGGTAATCATGGTATCACAGCACTGAGCGTGAGCAGCACAGACAGCACAGGTTGACAGTTGACACTTTGACAGTGACAGAGTGACTCACTTCCAAACAAAAACCACGTGAGATAGTACCTACCTAATATGAAAGCAGTTGATAGGTAGTTAGGCCCGGGGTGTGTTTAAGTATAGTATCCTGATGTCAGATTGACAGCTGTTTATTGTCTCCGCTCCGGCCCCGGCAATGACATATAAATAGTATGGACTGGAAACATCTACAAAAACAGGGTGCCGGTTTTTGTCTCAAAATGTCTCTAAAAATGGCTGCCAATACTAGGGTTGTGTCAATCAGAAAGCATAGTGTTACTAATAACTAATATCGAAACTAGTACTATATAATAGTATTACGAGTCTTACTATATATCACGGTTGAATCATAATTACAAATATTCTTACAGTTCGTTGTAACAGAAAACAAATCGTAAGTTTACTTGCCTTCTGATATCTGAGAATAATATTAATTTCTAGTGTTTTTCTGCATAGAATTACATGACGTTTGCGCTTTTGCTTATTTTATATCTGGTCTGTAGATTTTGGTAGGTATACGGACCCTAGTGAAAACCAAGTTCTTCTATTATGTTAAAAGACAGGTGGAGTAAAAATAAAACAAGTATTTTTTTTAATTTGTTCATTGGTGTTGTGACTGTCTGTCACTCATACCTATATAATAACAACATTATATTTATTTCAAAATACTGTCTGTGTGTGTGGGTGTGAAACTCACTTAACTGTGCTACAGTAAATTTATGGGGTACATAAGTTAAGGAATAAGTTGAAATGAACAAGTACCAATCTATACAATACAAACTTTATTAAAATCAAACCTTAGGCAGGTACCTACATCAAATGCACAGGTTTATTACCTTATCCCTAAACCCTGTAACACAATTCCAATTCTGGATCCCGTCTTCGTACCGAGGGTACCAGAGTGGGAAAATGTGCATGAGAAGTAAAATATATAAAATCAGGGTCGCTTGAATGGATTCTTGAAGTGAACCGCTAGCAACTTCTAGCTCAACCGAATAAATGGTTATGGATATATCTAGTTGCGCTCAGTGCAAAAAATGAACATGTTATACTTAGTGTAGCAACCATTCAATTACTAGATCTCTATATCCTTAAGTGAACATAAGGTTCACACTCTCTCTCTCAAAACGTAACTTGACATAAAAATAACTTCTAGGTTAGCAAGCTGGTAATTAGCAAGCTATATATCAGCGCTGGCGAGTCAGCCATTTAGCATTTAGCGTTAACGTTAGCGTTAATCTTTTAGAGAACCATCAAATCAGCGGCACAAAGACCCCTTGGCATCGGCTACACGTGACAAAACACGGGTAGACCACACGATGAAGTGTCCTGCAGGGAAGGATGTTGATCCGGAACGAAATAAAACAAACGACGTCTGTACCTGATGATTTCCATGGACGATGATCTGATTATGTGTATCTTTCCACATGGGTAGGTACACTGTCCACCTCCTCAGGTCTACCTTCGGAACACACCAAGACGTCACGTCTTTCAGCGTCCGTCTTCAGGAATTCAGGCTAGTTAAAAGAGCCAGATCTGAAACAATACAACCCCCTAATCAGAAACACGTACGAGAACCTCGAGAAGGAAACAGAACAGAAAACCACGTGGGTCTTACCTCGGGCAAATCAGGATCGAAACCTAGATAAAGGCAATATTAGCAGCAATTTTTTTATTTTTTATTGTGGAATGGGCTTGCTCTTGACCTCGATCACGCCTGATGGAAAGCGATAGATAAGGTCTTTTGGACCTCATTTAGAATCATCTTAAAACACTGTGGCACGGTCTCGGTGCTGTGAACCCCGGGGCGGACCTAGCAAAGTTACTCGAACCGATTAGCACACGCATTATAGCGATATCGTTTCAGCACAGCGAAGGAACTAGTATTGGAAACTATTACGGCACCGGTACAACACTATTCCACCATGACATATTATTGTAAACAAACGAATGAAATTATAAAATATTAAAAAGGTCTGTTGGACGGAAATAAACCCAAATATGAACACTTTAACCATAAATTCATGATCACATAGCAATTTCTTTATCGAAAGTTTATAATATTAGAAATATTGCATGAAAACCTGCAACTAACCTGTACAAAGACGACTGACGTTGATAATCCTTGGGTTTTGCACCACACTTCACAATATTAACGCAGGAGCATGTTTAACTGCTGTTTTCCAGCATATAAGTGCAGTTTTAAACAGAAACTTCTCGTAATTTTCTCACAAATGTTATTAATATAAAAATTAAACAACCATTTGACAGCACAACTACCTCGAAACTACGTAACTAATATAGCAGATTCGGCACCCACCTACAACTGTCACAAATTGTTGACAATATGAGCAACAACTGAAACATTGTTGTCTCTTTTATCAAATACGATTACCACATTAGAAAGAATGAAACAAAACGATATTTCACATTCTGTTTTGTAATTAACCCTGTTTAGAATATCGCGGCGCCTCCATATTTTTTCTATCTCAATGGGCCCCGGCGACACACCGGTGTGTCGCGAATTAATCGCGAATTTAATGTTTATTTACCTATTATATTTTTTTAATTATATTTTTTTTTTTTGGGAATTTTCACATGTCGGGGCCGCAGCGGATATTTCGATTCGCGCCGTATGATTGAGGACACGAAATATTTTAACGAGATGTTACTCATGGAATATTACTGTATTGTGCGTGGATCATGGCATGGATGAAATAATCATGCAAATTGTTGTAAACGAAAGGGGTAGAATGATTGACAGATTGAATGACAGCTAACATTGAAAAATACGTTTGACTACGTTCAGCGAATCCTCGCTAGTAAAATTTTTATCCGGCGACAATTTCGTCGTCTTACTTAAACGTAGGTACCCTTGAGCTGCAGTCACTCAAAATCATGTTTGAAATCTGTCGCTCACTGAAACAATATTTTCCGGACATGGATAATCGTCAGTCCAGCTCTTACCGATGATAACATTATTAAAGACGAAGACGTGGCAGCCAAAGTTGAATTTCTTGGACTACGTGAGAATGCCACCTGCAGAGTAGAATTTCAAAATTTCAATCTCAGCACATTTTGGCGAAAAGCTGATGCCGAATATCCTGATCAAGCTAACCATCACCAACTATAGATGTGAGAGTGGTTTTTAACCTTTGGTTACTCTTAAAACAAAGGCCAGAAACCGTCTCAATGAAAGCTAACATAAAAAACTTGCGAATGCAAGACAATACCAACTATCAAACTATCTATTATATTTGATTCATAGCCGATCTAGCAATACCACGAAATTCCCAAAAAGACAATGACAGCTGACAGACCGATTATCGCAAGGTGGTTTAAGGTAGACGGCGAAATTTTCGCCGGATAAAAATGATACTAGCGAGGGTTCGCTGGACGGAGTCAAAGGTTTTTATCAATGTTAGCTATCATTCAATTTGTCAATCATTCTGGCCCTTTCGTTTACAACAATTTGCATCATTATTTCATCCATAATCCACGCACAATATACATAATATTCCATGATGAGTTCAGTTCGCGTCAAATAACTGTGCCCTTCTGAAGCTGCTACGAGTGGCTACGTAGTAGTCAAAATTACGAACAAACGGCAACTGCTCATGCGCGGGGCGGCGATTATGGCGGCGCGATTTTATGTCTCAGTCGCTCGTTTACGTTCGACGCATGCTTGCGTCCCGCTAAAGACTACAATAGTATACTGGCTATAGACAGGCAACTCTACCTTATTTTTTAAGACTAGGAAGTGGTCGAACTCAGCGCCATCTAGTTTTTAGTTAAGGGAACTAATTTATATAAGTAAATGTATAGGTTGGTAGGTGTATGGCTGCTGTCTGATCCTTTATGATATTAGGTAGAGAGATGAGTGTATCCACTATATACTACAAACATACGTACATACTACAGTACATAAAGGAAAAAAACCACATAATTGAATATCTAAACCATTTTATTTAGAAAAACATCACACATTTTACAATAAAATTTGATGTTCGCCTTTTTCGTCCCTTATGATTAGGGTTGTGCCGATTAGCCTTTTCTTTCATTGAATCGTTAATATTCCAAAAGGTTATTTGGCCAGTGAGAACATTATTGATATCTTTGCACCAGTTGTTTACAACAGCAACGCACACAACACAACACGAACGTACGAACGAATTGTAACGCGGCTCAACAACATGGAGAAACGAAAGCTCAACTCAACCTGCAGATACACTAGCGAAACAACAAAAATTATTGCAAAAGGAAAATAAATGCGCACGAGTAGTAACACTCTCACGCAGCCATTTGCTAATCAAGTGTGAACATTCAAAAACAAACTTTTGCACGTTTAAATACCAAAATATAACTTCTTCACTGTTAAAGCTCATAATAAAAACCTAATTATGTACTAATTCATATATTCTATTATTTTATATAAGAAGATCATGAAATTATATTATTTTACTTGATTAATGTTATAAAGTAACTCCCAGAAAAAAAAAATATATTTAACCGTAGCAACACCGCAATTTGTTTCCCTTAACTAAAAACTAGATGGCGCTGTTTTCAATAAAAAAAAGGAATTTTAATTTTGTTCTAAGTTGCCATAGCATACGTCCCGCTTTCTCCCGTCTACGTGACTGCACCTGCGCGATCTTTACAAATGGCTAACATCAGAGGGGCACAGTTAGTTGACGCGAACTGTAACTACTCTTTTAAAAAATATGACAACAAAAAGCTGTCAATTTGACAGCTGGATAAAATTTAGCGACTTTAAAAGGTCGCTATAATTCATCCTAGCCAGGCGAAAACTTATACCTATACTCGGAATTATAATTCGATTCCACATTTGACATTAGCTACTGTCATTTTGTAAAATAATGATACCACATATAATAGTGTAGTGATGAACACAAAAAATCGATAAATAATCGCGATTTATGTTTATGTAATCATAATATTGGTGTGCCAATTAAAGACAAAATTATTGATTTTTATTTAAATAAATACATAATTATTCATAATAATTATTTATTAAGTAGTAACCGCTGCTTTATTTAATAAAAAGTTAATATTTTTGTTTTTTTATATTAAAAACAAAACTTATAATAAAAGAGAACTCATAACTAAATTATCCGTTCAGAAATATTTAATTTCCTGATATACCTACTTAGTTTCTATTAAAGTAGTAGTTGTTTAAATATACTACTATAAACGAGAGGAATCGATCCGGAAATATTCCGTTTCGTTTTGACGTTCCGTTCCGTTTAGTACTTGTCATAAGCGCTAAACTATACAACGATTTAAATAAGAAACTTAACATCGTTTCATTATGTAGACGTAAAGTTAAAGTAAAAATTACTGAATGGCTTCTACAACTTGATTATCAAACAACCGAAGACCTTCTTAGCTATCAAATATAAATCCCACTAATTCAAGTTATCCACTCGTACACACAAACACATACACTCCCTCACACACACACACACAGACACAAACACCCACCACGACACACTATCACCACAGACTCACATATACTAACACAATTTTGAAATTTTAAAATTTAAAATTAATAGCGTAATTTAACTTAATAATCAGCAACCCTATGTACAAACAGTATTGTGTACCTTTGCTGCGACTGAACACTGTCTCCCAAGATACAGGCTCCTGGCCTAGTTTGGGATTCAGCATCAGTACATATATTTTGCAACAAACATCCTAAGACTGTCCAAAGTTAAGTAACAATGTTGAAATTTTTGTGTCAATAAACAATTTTTATTTTTTTTTTATTTTTTTATTTATTTTATAACGTTGCAACACTGAAATTGTCAAATCTGGAATCGAATTAAAATTCCGAGTATAGTTTCTATCAGTGGACGCCATAACGCCCGTGGAGAGGGGAGTTTGACGTGTCGTCAGTTTATACTGGACTAGATTTCGCCCGCGACTTCGTCCGCGCGGATTTAGTAGGTACTCCACAAACTTCAACGCCCCCTATAAAATGTTAGTTTTGGAAAATTAAGCACAACGATTTTCATTAATTACTTAGCCATTTCTACTTATTCTATGATCTCAGGAGGCCCTCAACTATTTACCATTTAATTAACGAATACGTCTGTCGAAATGTCAAAATGTAGGAATTTGGTCACATGACATTTCGATAGCATCTGCCAATCCCATACATTTTTGACGTATTGACAATCGCCTATGCCACGCCCGCCACCGTTGACAGAATCTCACTTGTCTCGAGCCCAGGTTCAGCGCAACTGTTCAACCCGTCAGGGGTTGATTATGCAAAAATTGTTAGGTACATCAGTCTGTTTCAAACTTTCAATTAAGTATCCCGCTTTTAGTTTGTTCATAGCATTCCGACGTAATTGAAGCCAGCTATAATGTCCTCCCCTAAAATCTTAATCACTTCACTCCTTTTTATGTATGTAGTTATTTTTTTTTTTTTAAATCCAAACATTTGTTATTCTTATTGTTTGATCGAAATCATTTAAATGCCGTGGTGTTTCAACTTCATCGGACCAAGTATTGATACGATTCTCCCCAGTTCGCTCAAACCGCGACATTTTGCTTACTCCGAGCATATTTATTAACCGTCGTAACTTTTGATCGAAAGGTCCGATTTGAATAATTTAAAGTGTAATTTACACGGACATAATCAACCTTAATTTTCAAATTATTTAAATGGATAAGGATTAATACTATCATGATACTAAAATGACCATTTTTTATTTCACCAGGGATTTGCTTGAATAATATGAACAAAAAGCGGTCATGGTGACTTATCCATAATAGTTAGACATACTACGGTATCGCGGACTTTTTTGTAGATATTGATTGTGACGTTGCAAAATTGTAATTCATGACGGCTAGCGACATCTCTTATGATTGAGTGATTTTTCAGTATTGACATATCTTGTACCTCATCGTTAAGCAAAGAGATGGCGCTTGAGTCGTAAGAAATTAAGGAGTAAATAAATTCAATTAATTTCAAGTTTAATATTGTGCCCAGTGAAACATTGAATTGGTTTTTAATGTTTATAGATTATAATTTGTCACAATGATTGAAATATTGATTTGGTTTTGAACAAGATATAGACAATTTGTCTATGGATTACTGAAACCTATTGTGGGTAGGTTGACTTGTTTGAAAGAGGAGAATCGGAGAGCCGCGAGTGGGGACGGCTGCGCGCCGCGCCTCCGCCGCTGGCGGGAAATAAGCTCGGGGCATAAAAGCACGAGGTTTCTGCTGTAACGCGAACTCGTAGCTGGCAGCCGATGCAGACGACGAAGTTGCTGCTAATATCTCAGACCAACAAAAAAAGGTAGACAGCGCACCGCGAACATCAAAAGTGAAGCCACAAAACCGTGCTCCTTCAAGTAAATACACAAGCTCACCCACACACGTACACTAAAACCATGCTCATCGCTCTTAGTACTTCACGAGCCATCGTCTAGAAAACATTAATAGAAAAATATAATTATGCCTTCCTGTGTAGTAAAAATTTGTAAAAACAATAGCAAATCACATAAAAAGTCTCACGGAATCAATTTTCACTTGTAAGTACTTGAAATAACATCGTTTTTATTATAAATTAACTATGAATTTTAGGTTACTTGGGATAAAAGCGTCAACAAACAAAAGCAGTGACATAAAGTGTGAGGGTTGCCATAATACGATTAAATATTTCCCCATTCGATTATACAAATATATATGATTTCTTTCTTCGAGTTATATTCCTATTTTCTTTTTTTTATATATAAAATATTTTAGATTTGAAGTTTTTCAACACATTTGCGAGAAAACAGTACAATAGGTAATGAAATAACTTTTAGTTTTTGGATAGTCAGAAAGTCGCAACAATCTTTGACGTTTGTAGTATGAAAATAGCGCGAATTTGCAAATGGAACTACACCTTTCGTCTCATTTTCTCTTTAGTATTAAATTGAGACAAACGTATTGTGCAAAAGCGCTTCCAAGTAGGTTCAATCATTCAGCTTAATATTTTATTCTCGTACTTATTTATACTCCCATAAGAAAATTAAAAAAAAAATTGTAAAGGATACGTACGGCGCTATTCAACGGAGTATGCGGTAAAATATGTACTTAGGTGAGATAAATGATAAATGATAAATGATATTTATTTTGTAAGTAGGTTAAACATAACACTTTTACACGTCAATATTTTTTGGTCATTTTAAGCTAGATGAGGCCGGTGTTTCCTAGCTGACTACCCTGAGAAGAAACACCGAAACAAACTCAGAGGTCACAGTCTCTTTTGAAGTCCATACAAATTGTACTGGTCAAATCATACGAGAACCATGTAGGGTAATGTCTGAGGTGGCCTTTTGAGGAAAGTGCCACACAGATTTGAGTGGACCTGTCCAGACAGTGCAAGCATTTGTCAGTTATTGTGGAGCTCAAACTTAGAACTTTAAGGAGCTCAACGATTTGACGAACAATACCAAAGTAAGGACATTTGGGTAGGCCGCATAAAAAAAATCTCAAACTGCCAGACATTTTTGACTAACATGAAATGGATCCCTATCATAGCGATCTGCATGGTCCCCAAATTCACAATACGATATGAGGATCATGCAGATCAGTGTCTGAAATGGTCTTTTGAGGAAAGAACCACACAGATTTGAGTGGACCCGTCCAGTCAGTGCAAGCTTTGGTCAGTAGTCGAGTAGCTCAACTTAGAACCAAAAAGGAGCTCAACGAACCGACGAACATGCCAAAGAAAGGACATTTGAGTAGGCCGCAAAAGTACTCAAACTGCCAGACCTCGTTAAAAATACTTCGAAGAAGAAGTATTCTAAAGAAGCGAAAAATAAGAAGAAAATAACCCACATAGTCCCCATATTCACAAAACGAGTTAAATAATAAAAAAATAAAATATAATACTTTTCAAAGTAAGTATTCATGTCAAACATAATAAATTGAAAAAAAATAATAATAAAAATAAAATATATTACTTTACAAAGTAAATATTCCATGTCAAAAATAATAAAAATAGAATACTTAATAAAGTAAACATTCATGTCAAAATTTGCAAACAAGATGAACGAAAAGTAATAGCTTAAAAAAATGACAATGTCTAAAAATTAAAAAGGTATAATAGATAAATGTAATATTAGGCCATGTACATCATTGAAGCAGCTCAATCCCAAGCCTTTTTGTCTTCAAGATAGTCTTTAATTGTGTAAAAAGCTTTCTGGCATAGCTTACGTTTTATAAATAATTTGAACTTATTCATACTAAGGTCTGAGAGTACCTATTTTACCGCACGTTCCATTGTGTGGTGCGTTATATTTAACTTTCGAATAATATATAGTCTTCGTAAATGCATTTTTTTGAGCAAATGTGTTGAAAAAGACTTATTTGTTCATGATAAATAACATTTATTTTGTAAGCATGTTAAACATAACATTTACACGTTATTGTTTCGTTTGTTATGTTTCATCTTGATATTACCTACTTTTTCTATAGTCAGTGATTTTGCTATGGTGGTCTTTTTTAATTTATTAAAAATGTAATTACCTATTTTATTTTAAAACAATTTACATAATGACTTACGCTTGTTACGCTTCGACAACCTTTTAAAACTTAACTAGTTTACATAATTGAATGTAGGTATGTGTGATGTAAAAATTTGTTTTTTAGCTTTCTAAAAAACTAAGTTACAATATCTTACTTGTGCTGACTTGCACAATATTAGCTTACCCATAAAATATTATTTCCCAAGTTATAGGGAAAAAAAATAAAAAATGGCAACCCTTCGAGACACACATAGATAAAAAGATAATATAATAATATAATAAATAATGGAATCATCTTTGATATTCGCAGTGCGCCGTCTACCTTTTTTTGTTGGTTTGAGGCTAATATTCCCTATTTGTGGGTTTCGATCCGGAATTTGCCCGAGGTAAGATAAGACCCACGTGGTTTTCTGTTCTGTTTCCCTCCCGAGGTTCTCGTGCGTGTTTCTGATTGGGGGGATTGTGTTGTTACAGTTCTCGTCAAATAACTTTGCCCCTCTGAAGTTAGCCATTTGCATAGATCGCGCAGGTGCAGTCACGTACACGGGAGCAAGCGGGACGCAAGCATGCATTGAACGTAAACGAGCGACTGAGAACTTACAGTACTCTTTGGACTGAGACATAAAATCGCGCCCCGCCCCCATGTATCTTACGCATGCGCAGTTGCAGTGTGTTCGTAATTTTGACTACTACGCAGCCACTCGACACAACTTCAGAGGGGCAAAGTTATTGGACGAGAACTGTACAGATCTGGCACCTCTTTAAAACTATTGTACATCACTTTTCTCTATTGTCAATAGATTCCGCAGCGTACCGGATGTAAGGTTTTTTTCTCACACCTTGGGTTACATTATCGAAGTTTTCATACAGATCCCTAACTTTTTTGAAAATACTCTATAGCCTATGTCCATCACCGATAATGTAGGATTCTACTGGTGAAAGAATTTTTCAAATCGGTCCAGTAGTTTCGGAGCCTATTCATTTCAAACAAACAAACAAATCTTTCCTCTTTATAATATTAGTGTAGAAGTGTAGATAGTTGACTTAAACGCACCCCATTGTCGGTCGTCAAAATTATTAATAATCTGTGCTCGTGTGTCCGACGAATGGCAAACGGCACGATCCTTTGATTGTTTACGAGTGCCGTGATCGACCGTCAGCGCTGAACGACATGTGTAAAATTCCGGGGCCGACGAGCGGCAGGCGTGAACGGGGAAACCAGTCGTGGAGCAGGCGCGTCCAGTAGCCGGGGACATGTCGGATCGTGGTGGAGTCCGGTCCAGCGCGCGCCTCAGCGGCGACAGCTCGGCGGCGCCGGCGGCGGCGGCAGCGGCGGCCCCGCCAGCTCGCGCGCAGGGTCGCGGCCGCCCCGTGTCCACCACCGCAGCGGCCGCGGAGCGCCGCGCGCGTGCCGCCGAGCGCGCCGCCGAGGTGGAGGACAGCCCGCGGGTACTGCGCGACAAGTGCCGCCGCCTCGCGCGCGCTCTCCGGAATGCCAAACATCTAGTGGTGAGCACTTCTCGACAATTTGTTGAGAATATTTAAATGCCAGGGCATTTGAATGTTTTCAACAAATTTCAAATTCGAAGCACCACATTATTATGGGCTCATTTCCGCGACTTTTCGCCAACTCGCTCCATCATAGACCTCATCTGTCTCTTTCCATCAGGTGTGATAGAGGTCAAGAGCATTTAAAAATATTTAAGCCTGAGTAGGTGGGAATTAGTGTTATTTTATTTACCTGTCGAGTGACCACAACTACCACTAAATTGACCGTGTTGCAAGTTTCTGTGCAATGCATGGGAAGACAAGGTGCAATGAAAATTTTAGCAGGATGAATATCCTCTTTCTCAGCGAGGCATCTACCCTAAACATTATTTGGATTAGGCAACTATACTTAAAATGGAATCCCAAAATTTAGAGGTTCTGTAAAAACGCCAATATTCTGGAAATAAACACTGATAATGTTTATTACTTCTATAAATTTGAAGATAAACCAAAGTACAAAAAGCCATTGTACAAATAAAGTATTTTGTTTTTTGTACTGAGAATAAAAAGTAATTTCAAAATGTGTGGCAACTATCTGGCTTTGATCCTATCAAAACTGTGATAAATACTGATGAATCATGGCCACTGGTCAGTCATGAATTAAAATTTAACAAAAAAAATAGCTAGATAATCATATTAATCATTGTTAGATAGATATTCTGAATAGTGAACATATACAGTTCTCGTCAAATAGCTTTGCCCCTCTGAAGTTGTGTTGAGTGGGCTGCGTAGTAGTCAAAATTACGAACACATTCATGCTTGTGTCCCGCTTGCTCCAGTGTACGTGACTGCACCTGCGCGATTTTTGCAAATGGCTTACTTCAGAAGGGCTGAGTTATTTGACGAAAACTGTAAATTTTATTAAAATGTCGGAATGTGTGGGCAGGTAAATATTTGTGTAATTGCACTGTTTTGTTCCAAAATTATCCAAAGAGGCTATACACAATAATACACTATGAAAGAATATGATTGATTATAATATCAAAGTTGAGGTGGTGCCCAACAAACACCAATGTGAAAACACTTCCTAATGATGTACGTTTGCCCAGCATGGCCCCCCAGAATTTGCGAATTAGGTGTGCACCAATGCAATGTACTCGCCTCTAGGCGTATATGTACCGGTTTCTTTTTCAATGTACCTCTGTACTTTTGAAGAAATATGCAAAAAAAGGGGGCCGTGCCAGCCAAACGTTTTCAGCACGGCCCTCGTGTAACGTGAAAAATAAATAGCGTATTCAAAACTTTCTTAAACTCAACGAATGTACCCTATTAACACATTATATGTGCCGCAACAGATACTGTGAATTCGTAATAACAAATAATATATAGATGTAGATAGGGGGCTGTGCTGGAAATAAGGAATATAAGGAATTATCTAAAAAAGACAAGACAACCTTAGCCAAAAACTATTAAAATATAATTGATGTTTGGCTAGTAACATATGTAACGCATTGGTGTCTCATACAACTCGCTAAATTTGAAAAATAAACCAATTTTAGTTCATTCAGCACGGCCCTCTATATTTGCCTATATTTTTTTAAACATGGCATGTTTCTTTACAAAATTTGACTACCTGAATTATGTGCAGGAGTACATTCGTGCACATAAATTGCGATTCTGCTATAACAGTACTTTAAAAGATAAATTGGATCAAACATATCACACATTACAACTGATGGGGTGACCATGATTTCATATATTAGGTAGGTACATATTCTGTATCTATATTAAATTATGTGACTACATTAAAATAAAAATTGTTTTTTACATATTGTTTTTTTTTTAAACTTGTCGTGTGCAGTCGCTATTAGTTCACTGAAGCTACCGTAATTTTTGAAGATGCGCTGGTATCGCGGTTACTCCATGTTGCACTCAAGTGTTTATTGTTCAAGTTTTAACTGATATAATTCCTTTACAAGATGTCATCGATAATATTAAATTCGAAGAAAAAAAACAAATTGTAAAAAAGGGTTACCTATCATAAACCCGAAAAATATTTGACCGAATTTCATTTCACTTAAAACTTTTCAACATAATAGGTGAAAAAGTTTGTCGTTTCGTTTTTTTTTTACTTCATCGAAGTCACGTTTGTCACTATCAGTTGACTATTATCAATTCCATTTTTTTCGTTACTCCAAGGTTTCATTTGGTCGAAAAAATTTTACCAAGTTACACTTAGCCGAAACAACATTTGTTCGAAGTATTATGTTCCCGAACATTCAAATTAATTATTTAATTGTAATGGCACTTAATAAAACAGTTGATTATGAACAAAAGTGGTTTTAAGTGGTTCCAGTAAGAAGTATGCAAACAAGGATGCAGCGTACAAGCAGGCATGCAGCATGCAAGTAAATAAATAGCACAACATATTGACTTTTTATGACACTGTTTTAATTTAATATTGAAAATGCTACCAAGTACCGGCTATATATTTGTGACCAAATAATGTTCCGTAAAATGTTGTTTCGGTGTGGTGAAAATCTGGCACATGAAAAAAGTTCAAAAGAGGCTTCCGCCAATAGCAAAAAGTTAATTTGTAAATCGGCGAAAAGTGATTGCTCAGTTTTCTTCTGGCCGTGGTTGCGCATGAAAACATTTTGTATCATAGCATAAATTGGATATAAAAGAGAGGTGATGTCGTACTGTCAAAGGACATAAAAAATATCCATTTATTTTGTGGGGTTTTTGTAGTTTTTTTGATTTTATGTTCAGTTTTGAGGTTAGTTTTGTAACAAACTTTTCACCAAAAAAACAGTTCTTTACAACAATGTGATTTGAATTCAGATAAGACTACAGAGCACAGTTTCAAGAAACCAGTTAATGATCCCAAATAAATAATATTTCATAGGTAGGGCATGCTAAATGTAGGTTTGTACATTAAATAAAGCAAGTAGAAAATAAAAAATGCTTGAATAGAGCATAGTTTTATTGATCAATATTATCATATTCATAAAACATGTCGTCTAAAAACGGAGCCGGCGGCGGATCAACAGACCTAAATTGAGCCCAACTTAGATACCGCAAAATGGTAACATAACGTGAGCACAGCATCCTACTGTTCGATTTTCACAGTACAATCACAATGGTCTTCAAAAGTGCTTCTGAAGACTCGACTGGACACGGTCTCAACACAATGACACAGATTAAATAATAGTTCGCAATGATAAGTTACTTATTAGCACAACAAACTCAACTACTATCAAATAAAACCAAAAGTTCGCTGCCGAGTGCCGACAAGATGCTTTGTTTGATAGACATGTTGACAGTAGGAATGAGCAAAAAATATCGATATTTTTAAATATCGTTATTTTTTTTATCCAATTATCGATATTTTTAATCGCGATACATCGATATTTATTTTAGAGTATCGAATCGTTTCAATTTCGATATATTTTTAACTAAACTCTGGTTTCGAGTTTAATGTTACAAGATAGGTACTCCTTGCATGCAGGCTCCTCGCGCATCGTCAACTTAAAAAAAACCCGCCAGAATCTATATGAAATGCATTATAATAACAGTAAGACTCTTGGCTGCGTGCACAAAAATACTATCTAATACTATTATGCCATCTAGTGTGAGACGTATATGACTCTGAAGTTAACAGATAATTAACAATAAATTGTCGGATTTTTTTTAACAAATCAATTACAAAAAAGATAGAAAACTAAAAATAAGCACATGTAGAAATAAAAAAAAACAGTTGTTTTAAATATATTTTTTCTATGTACGAATAATCATGCCAAAACTGACGATATATTGATATTTTTCACTCGATAATAATTTACCGATAGTGTTTAAAAATGTTAAACGATACAATAAATATCGATATATTTTTTTCACTTGCCCATCCCTAGTTTGTTAGACAAATATTGACAGTAGGTGACACTTTTGACAGTTCATCTTTCACATTGGCCGTGATAATGTTATCAACAGCTAATCTAAATCACCCCTGATCGTAACTGATTTGTCAACTCAAGAAAGATTCAACTAGTTAAGTAATACCATTTAAAGATGTTATTTAAAAATAAACTATTTTCATTATTAACATAATTAATAGAAATATTAATAAGGAGGAAAAATGTTACAGTTCAAATTATTTTTGAAACTCGTAGTCTGTCCGTTAAAACCGATTATGGGGAGGTTTTTAAAATTGGCTACATTGCTATGACAAATATACGCCATTTAAAAAAGTATGCAATAAAATCCAATAAATGTCTAATTAAATACAAATATTAAACCCCACATACGATTTCTACCAAATGAACTAAGAGAGGCTAAGAAATTATCTTATAATTTATGCGTATATTTTTAAGGTCATACTCTTCTTCTTTAAAGTGATACTGCTGGTGGTCAATGTCCTTTAGCTCAGTAAAATAATACCTATGCACATGATACTTCGATGATCTAAAAATATGTCAAATAACGCATACGCGAAAAAGACATCGGTCAATAGTTTTCGGTAAAATGAAATTCCAACAAAAACAATTTGGAAAAGTGATCGGTTCCCGTAAAAAAGAATGTTTATTTTAATGTAGTCACATAATTTTATTAATATAGGTATAGAATATGTACCTACCTAATACATGGAATCATGGTCACCCCATCAGTTGTAATGTGTGATATGTTTGATCCAATTTATCTTTTAAAGTACTGATATAGCAGAATCGCAATTTATGTGCACGAATGTACTCCTGCACATAATTCAGGTGGTCGAATTTTGTAAAGAAACATAACATGTTTAAAAGATATAGGCAAATATAGAGGGCCGTGCTGAATGAACTTAAATTGGTTTGTTTTTCAAATTTAGCAAGTTGTATGAGACACCAATGCGTTACATATGTTACTAGCCAAACATCAATTATATTTTAATAGTTTTTGGCTAAGGTTGTCTTGTCTTTTTTAGATATTTTCTTATAATCCTTATTTCCAGCACGGCCCCCTATCTACGTCTATATATTATTTGTTATTACGAATTCACAGTATCTGTTGCGGCACATATAACGTGTTAATAGGGTACATTCGTTGAGTTTAAGAAAGTTTTGAATACGCTATTTATTTTTCAAGTTACACGAGGTTTCAAGTTATAAAAATTAACTTATTATTTTTTTATTAGATACCGCTTTTGCGCTTAGCACGGCAGAATTGTAGGTCTATGTGCTAATTGCTTGCCAGTTAATGTCAGTCAGTCACAATTCCTCAGGACTTTGATTTGTTTCATTGATCTCTGTATCACTCAAAGGTGTGCGGGGAGAAATCTCAACTTTAGGTTAAGCTCGTCTTTGTACTTGAAGTTTTCTTCACTGTAAAATTTAATATCAGTTGCTATGGTATACAATAAAGAATTAAGAATTGTTCAGCCAATCGTTTATCGAGTTGCAGTTTACCTCTGCTGGTAATACTTTGTTCCTATAAGTAGAATACTGTAGGTGCATCAACCTCACTTAGATTAAAGTTTTTTTTGCATTCCAAATTTTGTAAAACATTTATTTGAAAAGAGTAAATATGGAGTTTCTTGACCTATCTTCTCCATAAGATTTTACCTTTGCGAACAGACAGTAGAGTCACTTTATATTATTTTAAATGTAAATGATGACATTCAAAAGTGCCGTTTAATGACCTAATTGAAATAAACATTTTGACTTTGACTTTGACAATCTCTCAGTGATAGATATAAAACAAAAGTAATTTATTCAAATTAAATAAATACCTTTTTTTTACAATTCATTAAGCTGTTTAGATTTCAGAGTGTGTCTAGGAAATAGAAATACAGGCATATAATTAATATGTTGTAACAAAACACTTGCTCTGGGGCAGGTTAAAAGGGTTTCATTCATTTCAATACAGACATTCCTTAGTCAGACCTGATTTGGAAATGTTCAACCAAATAGCTGAAACCACCATCTGTGGTAGCTATCTGTGCAGGATTAATGTTTGTTGCAACAATGAGAACTTAAATCTGTATATTACTTAACCGAGAGATCACGACTATACCATAGAGATCACAACCATATTAATAGCTTGGGGAAAAAGTTTCTTCGCATTTTTTAAGAAAATTCAAAACAATTTTTGATAGGTACAGTTTATTTATATTTAACTAAAGTATGTAAGTACCATTTTGTTCGATAACTTTTTGCCATCTTGTAGGTAGGGACATGATCCCATTGCTATAGAAATTTTGAACTTTTGATCAAAATACCGCGACAAGTGGTTTTGGCAGTCCTTTCGTGATGTTAACCTGACACTGCCTAAAGAATTCTGAAGAGACCGAAACAGGTGGAAATCTGAAGGTGCAAGGTCAGGACTATGCGGCGGATGCATTAACACCTCCCAGCCAAACGCTCTTAATTTTTACTGAGTGGCTAAAGATGTGTGAGGTCGGTTCGGAGGTAGCGTTATCATGATGAAAAACCACACCCCTTCTGTTGATTAAGGCCGCTTTCTTTAATCTCATCAGTTGTTCGCAGTAGACTTCAGAATCTATGGTCCTGCCTGGTGGTAACAGCTCATGATGAATAATGCCCTTCCAATCCCACCACACACACAGCATCACCTTGTTGCGAGTTAACCCGGGTTTCGCTACAGTCTGTGAAGGCTCACCGGCCTTTGACCACGACCTTTTTCGCACGTTCTTGTCGTACGTGATCCACTTTTCATCACCAGTTATCAGCTTCTTCAAAAAATGGTTCGGTTGCATTACTTACTTCGTAATAAAGAATCACAAATCAGTACACGGTTCATTAGGTTTCTTTCAGTGAGCTCGTGAGGTACCCAAATATCGAGCTTTTTTGTGTACCCAGTTTTTTTTCAAATGCGCCGAAACTGTTTTGTGGTCAATTCCCAGTTCTTCAGCCACGTCGTAACTACTGATGTGCCGCACTTGCTCCACTTTTTGAAAAATGGCATCCATTTTATCCGTACCGTACCGTAGGGCGACCAGAGCGACGTGCATCTTTGACATCAAAATTTCCGGATTGAAAACGCTTAAACCAAATTTGTGCTACTCTCACAGACACTGCACTAGGTCCATAAATATCGCAAATTTTTTTCGCGGCTTCCGTTGCATTTTTACCTTTTTGTAGTAAAATTTTAAAATGTATCCAATTTCTTCATTAGATTCACTCATTTTGACAGTACGAAAAACAAATGAAAATCACACATTTTCCTAATTTGAATTTGGGAATTATGTTCTTTAAAATTTAAACTTTCAATGGTACCAAAACCAGCCAGATACAAATAGTATAGCCAAAGAGATTTTATTACAAGTTCATACATACTATAATGCGGAAAGACTTTTTCCCCAACCTAATATGATGAATATTACACAGGTATACACGGGCGCAGGCATCAGCACCGCTGCCGACATCCCCGACTACCGCGGGCCGCACGGCGTGTGGACGCGGCTGCAGCGCGGCGAGACCGTCGGGTGAGTGCGAGCCCTATCATGCCTCTGACCGTGCGACCGCGACCGATCCCGGGATTGTTTTACACTTCTGGACACATCTATTGGCCCACCTTGTATTTTCAGTTTCGTTTGGTCCTAGCTAAAATTTTATATTAGGTCGAGCAAAAAGTTTTTATGCAGTTTTGAACCTGGCACATTCACAATTTCATTCAATAGTCTTTTTTTGAATTTCGAACACAGAATTTAAAGAAACAAAAGACAATTTGGAGCCTGTTTGTTGATATCAAACAATCGAATACTAAGAAAACTTGGTTTTATTGGTTTACTTGGATTTAATTCTTGAAAAAGTGATTGATATCTTTGGTTTTGCAACAAACATTACTTATTCTTAACATTAAGGTGAGGTTCTATCAATAATCTATGGATACTTCACCTGAAGTCGCCGCCCAAGCTGTGGCACTTATTCAGGCCGGACACAGCCAAAGAAACGTGAGTGCTCAACTTAATTTAAGTCGATCTGCGGTCCGAAATGTTTATCGGAGGTACCTAGAGACTGGCGGCTTTGTTCGTCGCCAAGGAAGGCCACGATCTCGGGTCACAACTGAAAGGCAGGATCGATTCATCGTGACGACCAGCTTGAGAAATCGTCATCTTACCTCCATTGAGATACAAAACCAACTTCGCGACTTCCACGGAGTATCTGTGAGCGCTCGAACTGTTCGGAGAAGGTTAAAAGAACGCGATATGGTACCACACAAGCCAGCTAATGGGCCCAAACTAACGCGAGCCCACCGAACAGCGCGCCTTCATTTCGCACGCAGTCATTAAAATTGGACACAGCAAGATTGGAGCCGTGTACTCTTTTCTGATGAGTCTAAAATTGTGTTACATGGCAATGATGGAAGGAAGAAGGTCTATCGACGTAAGGGAGAGCGTTTCGCACAATGCTGCTTTGAAGAGAGGGTTGCTTATGGCGGTGGCTCATGGACTGTCTGGGGCGGTATATCCGCGAGCGGCAAAACTCAACTTGAGGTTGTTACAGGACCACGGCTGCCAACATTAAATGCTGAAAGGTACATTCGTGAGTGCTTAGAACCTCACGTGATACCATACGCGGACTATGTGGGCCCAAATTTCCTTTTTATGCATGATAATGCAAGAGCCCATGCGGCCGGCATCGTCAGGGAATATCTTCGGGATGTGAACATCACAGTTATGGACTGGCCAGCCAGAAGCCCAGACATGAACCCCATTGAGCACATGTGGGACGAGCTAAAAAGACGTGTTAGGGCTCGTCAGCCAGTTGCCCAGACGATGCAGGAGTTGAAAACTGCCATAGAAGAGGAATGGGAGATGATCCCTCAAAATTTCATAGAGCGGTTGATAAACTCTATGCCTAATCGTATGAGAGCTGTGGTAGATGCCTAAGGAGGCAACATGCGTTATTAAATTAAACCTTTATTTGATAAAACATGTTTTTTATTCAAAAATCAATTGCCTTTAACAAGGCGCATATCCGACTTGTTAGGCGTAGCTCCATGTAGTATGGTATTCTGAATTCAAATTTAAAACAATACGATCGAAAAAGATGGTAAAATGTATCAGGTTTAAAACTGCATCAACAGTTTTTGTTCAATCTAGCAATCATATTTCGGTAGGGGCCATCGAAACCTAAACTCTAAGGTGGGCCAATAGATGTGTCCAGAAGTGTATATTCTAAAACTATGAAAAAAAAACCGGCCAAATGCGGGTCGGAGTCACGCACGAAGGGTTCCGTACCATTATCTATTAAGAACGGCAAAAAAGCACGTTTGTTGAATGGGAGCCCCCCTTAAATATTCGTTTTATTATTATTTATTTTAAATATTTATTCATATTTATTTTTAAAGTGAACATTATTATTATTATATTATAATTAAATATTCTGTGAATATTTCAAGCGTCTACCTGTTACTGTTATCAATATCGAGCAAAAACGAGCAATAAAATCACGTTTATTGTAAGGGACCCCCTTAAATATTTATTTTATTGTTTTTTAATATTTGTTGTTATAGCGATAGTGGTAACAAAAATACAGCATCTGTGAAAATTTCAACTGTCTTAACTGTAATTTTTCCCTTTGGGTACAGAACCCTAAAAATGCTTTTGAGACCCTTTCTTTATTTAATCTTTTAAAGCAGTACCCACTGCTTTAAAAGCTAGTTTGTGCTAGTTTTCGTACAAAAAATGTCGAACCCCTTTTAGGCTTTGTAGTTTCGGATATAAAGGAGGCCTTATCCAAAGCTATACATATAGCCTAAAAAATTTTTTGGAAAGAAAAAAAAAAAAAAAAAAAAAAAAAAAAAAAACTTGAATGGTTAATTACTAATATAATAATGACTTACAGTGTCCTTCAACACACAACTATCGTGCCTATATAACGTCTACGCTTAGATATGGACTCATTTATTGGGGGCATGCTGCAGACAGGGAGAAATGTCTTAGAGCTGTTTGTGGCATACGTGCCCCAGATAGCTGTATGCCATATTTTAAAAAGCTTAAGGTTTGAACCTTTCCTGCCCTCTACATCTATGAGGTGGCTACATTTGTAAAAACCAATAAGGAAAAGGTACCCCGCATTCCCCTCGAGGACCCTGCATTCCCCTCGACACCCCGACAAAATTGCAAATATGCTTTCGAAATCAGCCCAAGTAGGGCTGATTTCCCCACCAACCGTGTCTCCACGTTGCCGTCGTGGTGGGGCTTGCGTGTCTCAGTGATCTTGGGGGCTTTGCCGGTAGAGCCACTCATGCCGGAAGGTCCCAAGTGAGAGACCAGACCAAGAGAGACACAAGAGGGGCACACCGTTCGGAGACTTGAGCAGTGTTCGGGTCCTCGGACGGTGTGCGTCTCATTGGCTTGCTCGCTGCTCTCTGGTACGCGTCTGATCATCAGACGTGACTGTGAGGGCAGCGAGCAAGCAGTGAGAGAGAGGGAGAGAGGAGGGGAGATAGGGACCGCACCCTCAAAAAGGAAATTATGGATAGTAGCAAAAAAGAGATATTACCCCAGGGCGGTACGGACTGCACAGCAGTCCGGGAATCCGCCACGCTTTATGCGTCAAGCCCCTCGTATTCTGGGGGGGGCAACGCTGCTATCCACCATCCGCTTGCCAAGGGCAACAGTGGCCGAGGAGGCCCCCGATCCAAGCCGTCCTTCGAGGACTTGATCGGGTTTGGTTTTAACTCGCCCGACAAAGCGTCGGTCGAGCAGAGCGCGAGAAGAGGCGCGTCATGTTGGAGAGAGGGCTTGCCTGAGAGTCACGCGGGTGCAGAGTCGGAGTCCGAGTTGGACTCCGACGACCTGGTGACCGTGAGCTCGGCAAGCTCTGGACCCGAGGGGGCGGGGACAGGTGCGGAGGACTCTAGGTCCTTCCGCAAGCGGCCTAGACCGGAGGAAGACCGGGGGTCGTCTGGCAGCGAGGAGGTGGCCTCTGCTCGCAAGAACCCCACCAGCAGGCGGGGCAAGGGCCGAGAGGGAGGCAAGGGGCGATTGCCCGCCTCCAAGGTGGCTGGTCAGCGAGCCGAGGAGCTCGCCGCTGACGGACGACCCCCCGTAGAGGGCGGTCGCAGGGCTCCTGGTTCGGAGTCCTCCGGCGGTGAGCCGGATGACTCCGGACAGGAGCGTGTTCGGAGGGCCGGGTTTGCGGAGGTTGTAGAGGCCGCGCTTCGCGATGTGGCCTTGAAGAGGAAGTTGTCCTCCAAGAACAAGGCCATAAGCGAGGCGATGGCCTCCATTCTGGCGGCAGCGGAGGGTAACCCAGGGGGGCCTCCGCGGGACGAGATGTCCAAGCTGCGGGCGGAGGTCGCCCGCTTGGCTGCCGCCACGGAGCGCCTCCAGAGGGAGAATGCGGGGCTCCGAGCAGACCTGGCCAGGCTCCAGGGAGCCGGCCCACAGGGGGCGCCTGAAGGGGGGCGCAGGGAGAACAGCCAGCCCGTGCCGCAAGAGGGCCAGGTGCTGGACCTGGTGCGGCAGGAGATGGCTGCCTTCCAGGCGCGGTTTTCCGTCCTGGAGGGCATCGTCCTGCGCCCCCCGTTAGCGGCGAGTGGGAAGGCTCCAGGCAAGAAGGCGGCGTCGTACGCGGCCGCCGTGGCTGCCACACCGGGGTCGTCCGGCCAGGACAAAGGGTCCGGGCTGGCACCCGCGAAGCCGGTGCCGGGAAAACCGGACCCGGCCCCGGGAAGGAAGAGGAAGGGTGGGGTTGCTGCGCGGACGGCGAAGGCTCCTGCGCCGTCTGTGCAGCAGCTCCCCCCGGCTTCCTCGCCTTCTGCTCCTCCCCCGGCTCAAGCCGAATGGCAAGTGGCCGGGGAGAAGAGGAAGGCGGGAAAGGCAGCCAGGGCGGCCAAGAGGCGGGAGAGGAAGCGGCGGCAGAAGGCGCGAAGCGTCGCGGCTGCGCTGCGCCCCCCGAAAACCGCGGCTGTAGTGCTTACACTGCAGCCGGACGCGGCGAAGAGGGGCGTGACGTACGCGGACGTGCTCACCAAGGCGAAGGAGTCAGTGAACCTTGGTGAGCTAGGCATCGTGGGGGGCCTTCGGCTCCGGGTCACCATGACTGGGGCCCGGATGCTGGAGATCCCCGGGGCAGCCAGCAGCCCAACCGCGGACGCTCTAGCCGAAAGGCTCAGGGCGTCCCTAAGCGCGGACGATGCCCGAGTGTCCAGGCCCACCAAGCGCATCGACATGCGCATCTTGGGCCTGGACGACTCCGTCACGGAGGCGGAGGTGGTGGCCGCCGTCGTTAGGACGGGGGGGTGCTCAGCAGAGGAGGTGAAGGCGGGCACCCTACGTCCTGACAACACGGGCATGCGCACCATTGTGGTGAGCTGCCCCGTGTCGGCGGCCAAAACCATATCGGAGGGCCGAAGGTTTTTGGTGGGTTGGGTTTCCGCGCAGGTCAAACTGCTGGAACCCCGACCTCTGAGGTGCTTCCGGTGCCAAGTGGGCCACCATGTGGGAGCTCAATGCACCTCGGAGGTGGACCGCAGTGGTCTTTGTTTCCGCTGCGGTCAGCCTGGTCACAGGGCCGGCTCTTGCGTCGCCGCGCCGCACTGCGTAGTCTGTGCGGCAGCTGGCAAGCCGGCCGACCACTGGGCTGGGGGTAGGGCCTGCGCCCCACCCGCCAAAGCCGGAAATCGGAGAAAGCCCTCCGCCACCGCCGTCTCCGCCGCGACCGCCGCCACCGCCGCCGCTTCCTCCGCCGCCAAAGCCGGTTCCACTGCGGCTGCTGCTACTGCAACAGCCGCAGTAGAGCCCCTACAACGGGCTCCGGAGGGGGCTGAAATGGAGTGCCAGTAATGGCCCCATTTCACCCCCTCCTGTTGAACGTCAGCCACTGCGCCGCCCAGGAACTGATGCTCCTGGGCATGGCGCAGTGACTGATGCCTGTGGACGGCGAGCAATGGGTAGCTCGCCGTCCGATCAGAACAGGCCCGGGTTGACGGCGCGCTGTGTTCTACGCGCGCCAAGCCAGCAGTCGTCAGCATGGGTCGGGGCCCGTTAAGGCCAGAGCCTACCAGGGTTGCGGATTTGTTCGAAAGAGTTACCGCGGCCCTGGGAAGAAAGGCACTAGGAGGACTAAAGGGTGGGTTTTAGTCAGTAAAAGTCTGACACTCCCTGCCGCTCCACCCAGAGCGGGAGGGGTCATTTGATGATTTCCCATCCTAGAAAAAAAAAAAAAAAAAAAAAAAAAAAAAAGTAGGGCTGATTTCGAAAGCATATTTGCAATTCTAAAAGTTTCTACGGAATGTCTTCACGAATTATAATAAGCTTCTTAAACAAATGAGAAATTGAAAACATTGTTTTTTTGAGGAAAAAATTTAATGACTTGGTAAATATACCATATTATACTGGCCATGAATTTCTGTCCGACCGATTCGTTACGAGTTAGTGCCAAACTGTTTTATGTTTTGATGCAAAATATATAGGTTTATTCCAATTAAAGTGTCTATTTGAACTAAAAGTATTGTATGCCTAACATGGTGGAGCAGTGCAAAAGCACACCAAAGTAATTTCAATAACAACTCTGTAACCACTGTCTCACAATCAATCAAAGATCTTTGACTGACAACAAGCCAATCTCAACTTTATTTCGTTAGTCGCAATAAACATACTTTTGTGTAAAAAAGTAATGATTTGACTACCCATCTGTAAACGCGTCCTTAAATGGGAACTGCCGCAGAGCCGTTCAGAGCTCGCAGTGCGCGGAGAGAGCCCAGTATAGTAGTGTGTGTGTGTGCGTTTCAGGCGGGTAGAGGTGTCGCGCGCGCAGCCCACGTTCACGCACATGGCGCTCACGGCGCTGTGGGCCCGCGGCGCGCTCAAGTTCGTGGTGTCGCAGAACTGCGACGGACTGCACCTGCGCGCCGGCCTGCCGCGCCGCGCGCTGGCCGAGCTGCACGGCGACATGTTCGTGGAGCTGTGCGCGCCCTGTCGCCGCGTGTACCTGCGCGCCTTCGACACCACGCAGCGCACGGCGCGCCACGCGCACGGCACGCGCCGCCTGTGCCACGCGTGCGGCCAGGAGCTGCGCGACTCCATCGTGCACTTCGGGGAGCGCGGCCGCGCCGCCTGGCCGCTCAACTGGGCCGGCGCGCTGCGCCACGCCGCGCGCGCCGACGTGGTGCTGTGCCTGGGCTCCAGCCTCAAGGTGCTGCGCCGCTACCCGCGCCTGTGGCGCATGCAGGCGGCGCCGCGCGCGCGCCCCGCGCTCTACATCGTCAACCTGCAGTGGACGCCCAAGGACTCGGTGGCGGCGCTGAAGATCAACGCGCGCTGCGACGTCGTGATGCAGCAGGTGGCGCGGCGCCTGCGCCTGCGCGTGCCGCGCTACCGCGGCGCGCTGGACCCGGTGCTGGCGCACGCGGAGCCGCTGGCCGAGCCCGAGCGCCACACCACGCGCCGGCCGCCGCTCGTGGCGCCGCGCTCGCCGCCCGCTGCCGCCGCGCACTGGGAGCCGTCCTCGCCGTCCGCCTCGGACTCGGACGAGGAGCTGCCGCTGCGCCACCTGGCGGCACGGCTGCGCGGCTGCAGCCCCGAGCGGCCCGAGCGCCCCGAGCGGCCCGAGCGCCCCGAGCGGCCCGAGCGCCCCGAGCGGCCCGAGCGCCCCGAGCGGCCCGAGCACCCCGAGCCGCCGCCGCCCCCCGCCCCGGCGCCTGACGACAAGGATCGCCTGCACTCCTTTCAGGTAACGAGTTGTTTTATCCGCCGACGCCTCACGAGTCACGAGCGATCTACCGGCCGCGGCATCATAAAGCCAATACATGTAAGTAGGTAGGTGGTTCGTTCTCGCAATAGGCTCACTTGTTACTGCTGTAGTTTAAAAATAACGCGAGGCGACAGTTTACTGCTAAAAATGTTTTTTACTTTAACATTATTTTTTGTCATTTTGATTCAATTGCTTGTACAATACCATAAAGTATTGTAGACCACAGAACTAAGTCCTGCGGTCTACTTATCAAATATTATAAATAAAACTCCTGTATTAACTATTTTATCATGTAATGGAGCACCGTCGCTCGGGGAGTCGAATAACATCTGACTACTTAAACAAAAACCGTTCTACCAAATTCAAATATTCTAATTGTTACCAGCCACTTCCAAAGGAGGTATGTACAGCCAGATGCTGCGCAAAGAGGCTCTCACAGTATATAACCACCAAGGAACTTCTACTACAACCTGGAATGTGCACAGGCTGTCGATACGCGGTCCGAGGGAGATAGCTTCGCGAGAGCCCTCTGTCCCTTTCATTAGGGTGACCAACCCATATAATGTAGGTTGAGACTATTAAAATAGGATATAATATATTAACATTGGTTAATATATTATATCCTATTTTAATAGTCTCATAATAATATTATTAACTTGTAAAATCAAATTATTGAATTTGATTTTATAAGTTAATAATAATATTATGCTTTAAGGATGGATTAAAGTAAAACGCATTAAACTATGTTTTATAATATCCTGGGGCCTGAAATGAAGACTGCAAATAACGTAATAATTTTTGATATTTGAATGACTTGGAATGACATCAAGCCATTTTTTCGCCGTGATTCTTCTCCAGGCAGTCTGAAATTATATTTTTTAAATTTATTTCAAATATACGAAGTAACACACCTAAATCAGCGATTAATATGGGAAGTTGAAACTTTTTTGCCATTTCCCTACAATGTTCCTCGGGAAATGTGAAATTTCATGATCACGTCTTTTAAGTATTCTGTACACCATTCCATATAAAGTTTTATTATGCTTACGTTGAAGACTACCTCCTATTTATATGCTGCATTGTGTAAATAATCTTATAATTACGTTCATTATGGGGGTGCCCATAATGAACGAAACGAAAAACTTCAAGAATTGCAATATACTTACTTGAAAAAAGAAACACCGCTTCCTGCATAGGATTCGCTTTTGCAACCGAACAGCTTTTGAATCGCACACTTTTTAACCATTTTTATTACATCCGAATAAAGAAATTGATTGTTTTACAACAAATAAATATGGCTGGTGGGTTACCAGTCTAACTTATATAATTATATATTCTACTAATAATCTTTTCTTTTTTAATTACATTTCAATACAGTATCTAAATTATTGCTAAAAAAAAGTTCTCATTCTAACAGATAATTTAAAAATATTAGAAATATATCAGAACGAAAGTAATGTTTTTTTAATAAGACACGACAATATTATTTTTTCCTACCATTCCTACTAAATTCGGGAATAATCCTCCTGGCAACACTTTAGAAAGGGACACAGGGCTCTCCAAGCGCTTTCTCCCTCGGACCGGATTTCTCTTTGACCAAGTGATTGTCTGTAATAGAACTTAGCTTCATAAACATAAGGTTTATTTTTATATTGGTGTCAAATTGACAATGCTCATTCCAGGTTGTAGTAGAAGGTCTAGTGGTTATATACTCTATGGTATTGTAAAAGCAAGCCTAATAGGCCGATTACTCTTAGGCGCACGACTCGACGACGCCGAGGAAGAACGCGCGGCTGCTATTGGTCAGTTCAAGGTTCAGTTGCGTACGTATGCCCACGTTAGGGCGGCTTGTCTTGATTAAGGGCAAATATTCGTTATCGATAAAATGAAATGAATTAATTTGGTGAACTTACCTACCTATGTTTTTAGAATTAAAGTTTTAGGGTCCTGATTGTTCTTTGTAAAAAATGATAGACGAGCGTCTAAATATTTCTGAATTATTTATGCATCTTGCTAATTCAATTAAATGATTTGTTGATTAAATTTCAGTTTAATGATAATTAATATCCGGGGATAAATTTGACTTTTCCAACATTATAACAATAAAAACAAAACGATAAGTACCAAAATAGGCAAAAACATCGTTGGTATCGCTGAACTAAATAAACGGCGGCGTTGTTTGAAATTAATTGCATTGTGGCCGTTCGCAGTATACACACGTGCTCGTTAGCAGTATTCATTTTACCTACGCAATAATAGTGACCTTCTTTGGTATTTTTATAAGTGTGTAGTTTATTAAATAATGGAAATATAGAAATAGTAAAATGGATAACAGCCCCGGTAGTCGAGTGCAATCCAATGCCTCGCCAGCAAAAAGCGACCAGTCTAACTTCATAATAGAATTTGCATCCGCACCCGAAATCCAAAAATGGATATCATACATTCAGCAGAAGTTAAATGAGGTTTGCTCTATTGCCACGGATGGCAAACTCAACTCGAAGCAGAAATTGAAGATTACTAACCTATGCCGTAAAGTAGAATCTGACACCTCGCAAATGGCAGTCCTGTATCAGGCTCTGAAGCAGAAAGCCCATCAAGCCCTCAACATTATCGATGACCTGAAAGAAAAACGCAACCTCGCAGAACAAATTTCGGACCTCAAACAGTCAATTAAGGAATCTGGTGCTGTGGGAAAAGCTTTGTTTGCTGATATGGTGAAGAAGGGATCCAGTGAATTCGTTCGACCAAATAATCTCAGTTCCGTAGCAGTTTATCCCAACGATAAATTGAAGTCGAGTGACGAGACAAAAAACCTAGTACAAAACATCATACGCCCTGACGAAATGAAGCTTCATGTACGTGGTGTACGGAAAACCAAAAATGGAGGTGTTATAATCAGCACCGAGACCAAACAGGATGCTGATAAACTCAAGCACGCAGTCCAGACGTCTACATCAAGACTCACCGCCGACGAGCCCAACAAGCGCAAACCACGGATCACGGTTATGGGAGTGCTGAAGATCAACTGGCTGATGCTGACGTCTTCAGGTTCATGTATGAGCAGAACATCGCCGATAAGTTTCCAGCGATGTCACTGGAAACCTTTTTGGCCGAAGTTAAATTTAGCCACAAATCCGGGAAGAAAGATGCATCTACCTGTAACTTTGTTGTCGAAGTTCCAGCCAAGATACGTAGAGCCTTAATATCGCAAGCAAGACTTTTTATGAATTGGACTTCCTGCCCTGTTAGGGACTTCACCTTGGTTACCAGATGCTACAAATGCCAACAATTTGGTCATGCAGCAAAATCATGCAGAGAGATAAACCCTTCGTGTGGTCACTGTGGAGAAGCAGGACACTCGATGTCTGAATGCGCAAGGAAAGCGGACACACCTAAATGTGCAACGTGCTCGCGGTTTAAGAAGCCCAACAATCATAAAACGGGAGATGTTGAGTGCCCTGCTAGGAAATTAGCAGAATATAGGTACACTAGCTGTCTCCCGCGGCTTTGCTCCCGTCAACTGGCTAGGTAGCCAGTTGACGGGAGCGAAGCCGCGGGGTAAGTGTAGGGTAGGTGTAGGGTAGGTGTAGGGTAGGTGTAGGGTAGGTAGGTAGGTACCTACCTACCCTACGCCTATCCTACACCTACCGTACACCTACCCTACACCTACCGTACACCTACCCTACACCTACCCTACACCTACCCTACACCTACCCTACACCTACCCTACACCTACCCTACACCTACCCTACACCTACCCTACACCTACCCTACACCTACCCTACACCTACCCTACACCTACCCTACACCTACCCTACACCTACCCTACACCTACCCTACACCTACCCTACACCTACCCTACCCTACACCTACCCTACACCTACCCTACACCTACCCTACACCTATCCTACACCTACCCTACACATACATGCATGCAAATAATTCTATTTTATTGAGGTATTTCTCTCCGACTTGCTAGACAAAAGTTGTGATAGCTCGGTTAATATACATGTTATAAAAATAATTTATAGCCTATAGCACTCAGGAATAATGTAGCTTTCTACCAGTGAAAAAAATTTTAGAATTGGATCATTAGTTCCAGAGATTACCCCCTACATACAAACTTACAAATTTTACCTCTTTATAATATTAGTATAGATCAACTCCATTGACTACGAGGGCTAGGCATAGACTTCCGCGTTGAACGCATTTAGCTGACACAAAAAACATACCACTGTGCTGACATACTGACCATCGATTTATTTTAATGATTTCGTTGTCTAAGCACATTAGTTGCTAGGTGCAAATACCGAATATAAACAAGAGTGCCTCGAATGTGTTTTTGTAACTTAGTAACCTAGTTTATAATTCTGCTGATGCAAATACTTTCCTGTAATAATTCTGTGTTTAGTTCTAAGTTAGTAGAGTATAAGTTAATTAAAATAAGTTTGCCATTATGTAATGTTAGTTATTAACAAAAAAAAAAAGAATGTCCTACAGCATACTGCTTGAGCTCCTGCAGCCTGTGATACAGGGTTATCCTAGTACAGGCATCTAACATTATTATACCTACATTTTTAATTATAGATTCATATTGTATTTTACCTTTTAAAATTCTGAATAAAGATTTATTATTTATTAAATATTCAAAACAATCGGGGCGAAGTGCCTTGAACAAACCAATTTTCCCTATTAACCTTATCTAAAATCTCGGAAATCTAAAATGAATCCGAAATTCCGATTAAACACATCACTACTCTGATCTTTGGCATGAGGCTCTCCGTGATATTGATTTTCCTAGTCAGTTTACGAAACGTAGTGATAAGTTATGTAATCATGAAAAACAGATTATTTATTAATGGTATGTATGAGCAAATTATGTATGTCTTACAGACAGACGGCTGCTATTTCGAGCCATAATACGTTTGTTAAGAATAAGAATAGATTTATAGCGGGGTGGAATAAACGTGAAAGAGGTTCATGCTCGGGCGCGGCTTGGGTTTCGAAGGAGGGTTTTGCATGGAAAGCCTACATCGGGGGATAAAAGTTGGGGAAAAAGTTTCTTCGCATTTTTTATTAAACCTAGTTTGTTTAAAGGACATGGCTAAATGGAGAATGGACGATTGCCCTTAGAATGTATAAATATGGTACCTAGCAATATATAATGCTGAATAGCTCATTATTAGTATTTCGTTTAAAAAATGTTTCAGGAACTGTTTATATCTTTGCAATCCTGAAAATAAAATCATGTTACTCCTACGTCAATACGTATTGAAAAAACTTCAAACAAACGGCATTGCTATGAATTTTTTGCGTAGGCGTTTGAATGTATCTGCGATTTTATTGATAAATTGTATTTTGATATACCGAGCGACCCACCCCGATTTCGCACGGTGGAACTTACTTACCTAACCTACTTGAGTAAATATCTACAAAGGGGTAATTGCACCAAAAAACATGATACAACTTAATTTCTGCAATCCGCGAAAATACGCTCCTGCTCGCGTGTAGGTACACGCGAAATATTAAACTCTCGTAAAGCCTTATTACTTATCCAAATGAGTTGAAATAAAGACCGTTTTCACAGACAATTTTAATAATGGTTAAACATATTTGAAAAGATTAGGATTAATATTAACTGACTCAAACAAACTAAAGATTATTGAATTTGAGGTAAGTAAACAATTCTGCAGTAGGTAAGTACTTTATCAAATATTACTCTCGTTTTAACCGGTCAGGCCCAACATGTGAAAATTCCCTAATATAAAATAAATCTTATGTAATAGGTAAATAAACATTAAATTCGCGATTAATTCGCGACACACCGGTGTGTCGCCGGGGCCGGACAGGTGCTGCACACGCAAGAAAAGCCCTCAGGATTTTTCTGACTTGATTTACATTCAATAATACCTACACGAATGTACACCTAAACCTTCCGGAAGAACCAATCTACCTCATAAGCAGTGACAACCCCATCAAAATCTCTTTCTACATTCGTACAGACAGAGAAACGCGCCAGGGGGACTTAGTTACCTAGTATGTGTTGATTGATAAATCCAGCCTTAACAAGATAACGAACGCACTGAGTAACCAAGGAAATAAAAGATTACCTATTGAAATAAAACAGCAAAAATACGATTTATTTATTTATTCAATATTCTGTGTGTCTTACAAGAACATTATCAAAAAATGGAGCTGATAATGTGTTCTGGTGTACAATGCGATTCAAATAAGAATAGGAACGTCAATGACCTCTATCTGTCAAATGTCACTTGAAAAATACGGTTAGCAAAGAAAACATGGCATTTCAATAACGGCTTATTTAATATTTTTTTTTAAAGTTTTACATTAAATTTAAATAAAAACGTTCAATAGTAAGAAATTAGCTAAATTTAATATTTAATTATTAAGTAATTATTAGTTTTTTTTTTTAATCATTACAGAACCTATTTTATTTTCATTGTTGGCACCAATTCACAAATACATTTTATTTAAAAAAAAACTTGTTTTGCTCACCCTACCGAACTGGTTTGAGTTGACAGCGATGACGTCACAAAATGGCGCAAAGTCGATCCTATTCTCATTTGAATCGCATTGTATCGCCCATCCTCAGATACCAGCACTGTCATGACGAATATATCAGTATTAGTTAAGAGATTAGTAATATTCTATGGATTCACGTATTAATAATTTGACGATCTGATATATGCTTGTAGGCGACATTAATATCGCCACAAAAAATCAACGCAGCAGAATCAACAAATGAGACTCGCAGCGCCATCTATCTCGACAGCTTCGGACTAACTGGACAAAATCCTAAATCGCGATATCAGAGTTTACCGTGCGATTAGAACATATGCAAAGCCCGAATATCAAAAGTTGGGCAGATGCCCACCAAACACAAACAACCGTCTGGTCGGAGATCCTCCCTTTTAAACGGAGGTATGTGGGAGTTAACTCTCTGTTCCGCTACCTCCAAATGCTAATATACATTCACATAATCCATAGATTACTAACATGTACACAATCTTTATCATAATGTGAGATTCCATTTACTTGGCACAGATCGGCGGGATCGGATTCACTCAATCACTCTGACATGTAGTCGAGTAGTTCTTTCTATGGATTCACGTATTAGTAACCCGACGAACTGATATATGCTAATATTTAATATTCACATAATCAAAATCAATCAAAGCAGGTTTGCTCGGTGCACTGACGAGGTAAAACTGACGCTCTTCAGAGCATACTGCCAGTCGTTTTACTCGTGCAGCTTGTGGTTTAGGTATACGCAGAAGGCTTACAACTAGAGATAGGGCTATACCCGGTAAAAACCCAGAATTTTGGTAAATACCAATTTATACCCATTTTTAATTTATACCGGGTAAAAAATAAAATCAGTTAATTTTAACTAATTATTGTATTTTTTAATAAATACTTCGACAAATTTGTGGAATTTACTTTTATTTGGGACCGTCACGCGTCGTCAGCACAACATATGCGGACGTTGTCAAGGGGTTGGAAGTTAATTGACAATACATTGGAACCAGTTCAGACTACTCCCACCTGTACCGGAAAAACTCCTCATATATTTTTTTACAATTTAAAAATGTACTTACACCCTTTTTTTTAAGGATGGGAAATCATCAAATGACTCCTGCCGGTCTGGGTGGAGTGGGTCAAACTCTTACTGACTAAAACCCATCTCTGCTCCTCGTAGTGCCTTTCGCTTTCCGCCCTGGAAAGCGGTAACTCTATCGAACAAAATCCGCAACCATAGCAGGCTCTGACCCTAACCGGCCCCTACTCCTATGCTGACATCATTTGAGGCGCGCAGTGACGCTCGCCGTCCGCAGACCCGCACCTACGGTGGCCGGGAATCGCCCTGCGACTCCCGACGCGACGCCCGGTGCGTCCCTCTATGTTGCGGCGGCTGGGGCGTGAGGGTTTTCTTTCCCTCACGTGGCCCGCCTCCTCCTTCACTAGCATTACAGCTTCGCAGGAGGTGACGGCTTCCCATGCCTCCTCGCTCCGGACCATGGATAGAACCAGGGCCGGACGCGAGAGGTCGCCGCCGCCGGTCGCCTCGACGAGAACACGGCGGTGCTCCGCCAGCAGGGCAGACCTCCAACGTATGCTCCACCGTGTCCTCCAGGCGATAACATGTACACCCTACCTAATGCTTAATGCGGCTGCAAATAACGGCGGCGAACAAGCCGGATTCCGAAAAGGCTTCAGCACCGTAGACCACATACACACGCTGCGGCAGGTTATACAGAACACCAAATAGTATAATCTGCCCCTCTGCTTAGCGTTTGTAGACTAAGAGAAAGCCTTCGATTCGATCGAGACGTGGGCTGTGCTGCAGTCTCTCCAACGGTGCCAAATCGGCTATCGGTACATCGAGGTGCTAAAGTGTTTGTACGTAAATGCCACCACTTCAGTCCGACTTCAGGATCAGACTTCGAAAACTATCCTCCTGCAGCGGGGTGTGAGGCAGGAAGGCGTAATTTTTCCAAGGTTTTGGACTGGAGAAGGCTAGTTATTAATGTCAATGGCGAGTACATGACTCACCTTCGATTTGCCGACGATATAGTCGTCATGGCTGAGACCATGGAGGACCTCAGTATAATGCTTGATGACCTCAGTAGAGGTTCCGAAAGAGTGGGTCTTAAAATGAACACGGACAAAACCAAGGTCATGGTAAATACCCATGTAGCACCCATACCAATCAAGATTGGAGGCTCTACACTCGAAGTTGTAGACGAGTACGTCTACCTGGGACAAACGGTCCAGTTAGGTTGAGCTAATCTCGAGAAAGAGGTCAACCGTCGAATCCGGCTCGGCTGGGCGGCGTTCGGGAAGTTGCGTGGTATATTCTTGTCTCACATCCCACAGTGTATCAAGACAAAAGTATGAGCAGTGCGTGTTGCCAGTGACCATGACCATGACCCATAGACTCGAAACGTGGTCTTTCACAGTGGGCCTTATCAGACTTTAAGTCGACTTTAAGGCCTTATCAGTCACCCAAAGGGCAATAGAGAGGGCAATGCTCGGAGTGTCCTTACGTGATCAAATCAGAAATGACGATATCCGCTAGAGAACCAAGGTTACCGACATAACCCAAAAGATCGCCAAATTAAAGTGACAGTAGGCAGGGCACATTGCTCGCAAAACAGATGGTCGATGGGGCCGAAAAATTCTGGAGTGGCGACCGCGTACCGGAAGACGCAGCGTTGGAAGGTCTCGGGCAGCCGATGGATGCGAGACGCACAGGACCGGTTGTTGTGGTGACACTTGGGGGAGGCCTATGTCCAGTGGTGGACGTCTTTCGGCTGATATGATGATGATGTGTCTACCAAAGGACGGCTCGGAAGGTATCCGTACTCGAAGTCAACGTCAGCAAGAGACGGACTAGAGGCGTTTTGGAGGTGCAACACCGCAGACTTAGGAGGGCCAGTTGCCGACCATGGAGGCCAGCCCATCCACAGCAGCTCCAGCTTTGCAGCACCAGACTTTGGTGCTCTGATGATGATGGTCCAGCTGGAGCAGGCCATTCGGTTGGAAGAACAGCTCCAGCGTGACAAGGAGGAACAGGCCCGTCCGCGTCGGTTAGAAGAACAGCTCCAGCGTGACAAGGAGGAACAGGCCCGTCCGCGTCGGTTAGAAGAAGAGCTCCAGCGTGACAAGGAGGAACAGGCCCGCCGGGAGGAGGAACAGGCCCGTCCGCGTCGGTTAGAAGAACAGCTCCAGCGTGACAAGGAGGAACAGGCCCGTCCGCGTCGGTTAGAAGAAGAGCTCCAGCGTGACAAGGAGGAACAGGCCCGCCGGGAGGAGGAACAGGCCCGTCCGCGTCGGTTAGAAGAACAGCTCCAGCGTGACAAGGAGGAACAGGCCCGCCGGCAGGAGGAACAGGCCCGTCCGCGTCGGTTAGAAGAACAGCTCCAGCGTGACAAGGAGGAACAGGCCCGCCGGCAGGAGGAACAGGCCCGTCCGCGTCGGTTAGAAGAAGAGCTCCAGCGTGACAAGGAGGAACAGGCCCGCCGGCAGGAGGAACAGGCCCGTCCGCGTCGGTTAGAAGAACAGCTCCAGCGTGACAAGGAGGAACAGGCCCGCCGGCAGGAGGAACAGGCCCGTCCGCGTCGGTTAGAAGAACAGCTCCAGCGTGACAAGGAGGAACAGGCCCGCCGGCAGGAGGAACAGGCCCGTCCGCGTCGGTTAGAAGAACAGCTCCAGCGTGACAAGGTGGAACAAACCCACCGACAGGAGGAACAGGTGCGCCGCCAGGAAGAATAGATGCTTCTCATGAAGGATCTTCGCGCGGTCTTTGGGGAAAGACATGAAGGAGGTGAAGGATAAAGTTGCTCAGCATGACAACCGCCTGTAAGAAATTGAAACCCAGATCAGCAAGTTTAATGACGTTATTGCTGATGTGAAGAAAGCGTTGGTGTGTCGATTTAAAAGATATTTAATTCCGTTTTATTTAAATCAATATTTTATCTTCAATGATCAATGTTAAAACTAATATGGTAGTTCGTAGTATTGTTGACGAAGCCAATTAAATAATATAAACACAGGATTCATTTCATGACAAAGCTATTTAAATAATATAAAGACACCTACTAATTTTTACCCGGCATTTTTATTAATACCCGGTAAAAAAGGGTATCTTTTCTTTTTTACCTATTTTACCCTTTCCTTCCAATTTTTACCTTCCCATTTTTTACCCACCCGCCCATCTCTACTTACAACGCTCTGCGCGTGTAGTATAATAATTCGCTGAGGATATTGCTGGGGCTGCCCCGGTTTTGCAGTGCATCGGGCATGTTCGCGGAAGCGCGAATAGATGACTTTCATGTCATCATACGTAAACGGTGTGCATCGATGTTGCGGCGATTCAGGGGTAGCCCTAACAATATTTTAGCTACACTGGCGGACAAGGTTGACGGACCATTTCTTAGACTCTGGGCTGGCAGACATGTGCGTGCACATGTTCATGTAGCCAATTAATTTAAGTTATTGTTATTTGTTAATTACTAACATAGGATAAGTTCATACTAACACTATATGGATCCAGTGGTCTGAAATAAAATTTTTGAATTTGAAAACATGTAGGTATGTCAAACACGGAGATGAAATTTTTTTTTACATCAATATCGATATTGAGTTATCGATATCATCATCTGTTACAGGTAACAGCACAGATTTTTACGATAAACCAACAGAGGGAAAGAAAGAGATAGAAGCATTAGAATTGTGTGATGAAAGAAGGAGACTTTTCCAAAAGACATCAACGCGGTGTGCTTTTTTTCCCAGCCACCATTTTAACTAGACTCCTGAGGTCGCTCAAATCTGATTAAATCAAAAATAATTTTCGTACTGTTTAGAGACCCAGTGCCATCCTTTTTGTAACTAGTTTTTATGGAATGTTTCCCACACCACTTTACCGCGCATGAAGACATTTTGATGCGTTATAATTGCTTAAAAACGTTATCAAAATCGAAATAATTTAGCGTGCACACAGGTCTAACACTTGGACACACACAACTAAAATCAATCACCAGTACCGTTGCCAATATATAGGCGACGAAACACTAATCGTTTTCGAGCGTTGGGGCACTGTATGCGCAGTCAAGTGGTAGTCTTTGTACAATACCAATTAATGGACTTTATCTGAAAGACAAGTTTGCTATTTGTTGTTATAGCGGCAATAGGAAACACTGGACATTTCATCCGTCTACCTAAACCGTAATGGTTTATGAGATACCCGCTGATACACGTGTGGACGGAAACTGATGCATTGTGCTGTGTATTGGAGCTATAGCAATAAGATTATTCGAGTCTTCCACTTCCAGGTCAGCATGCAGTCCGGCGACGCCACCATCATGCTGCGCGCCGCCCACGCGCCCGCCGCCAGCTTCCCCCCGCGCGCGCGCTCTCCGCTGCGCTGCCGCACCGCCGACCTGCGCCGCTTCCGCATGGCGCGCCGCCCGCTCAACGGGGCCAACGGCGGCCTGGGCGACCGGCTGCGGCGCCTGCTGGACCTGCAGCCCGAGCGCGCGGAGCTACAGCCCAAGCTCGAGCCCAAGGACGAGCCCAAGGAGGAGCCGAGCTCGTCGGAGTCGAGCGGCGGCGGCGACTCGGGCGCGGAGGGCGCGGGCTCGCTGGCGGCCGCCATCATCCGGCGCGCCGTGCTGCTGTGCCGCGCCTCGCTGTACCCCGGCCTGCACACCATCATCGCGCAGCCGCCTGCGCCCGCGCCGCCCGACTGCGCGTGGTGCGCGCGGCACTTCGCGGCGCGGCGCTGCCTGTGGTACGGGGCGGCGCGCGAGCCGGCGCTGGCGGCGCGCGTGTGGCGGCGCGCGCGCGGGCGCCGCTACCTGTGCGCGTGCTGCGGCGCGCAGGACGAGCCGCCGCGCAGTGCCGCCGACGTGGCGCTGGACGACGGCGGCTGGTACGGCAAGGGCTACCGCAAGGGCCGGCGGCGGCGCCGGTAGCGCGAGCCGGACGCCCGGCCCGAGCCGCCGGGCGTCGCCGACTGACTGCCGGCTTCTGACTGACTGCCGGCTGCTGACTGACTGCTGACTGACTGCGCTCGTCTCCTGTGTCGACTGACGACTGACAGTGCGAGCAGCTGACGAAATAATAATTGTGAAATGTTAAGTAAACATAATTTATTATGGAACATATTGCAGTGTTTCTACCTTATGAGATCAAATCGTTATTCAATACAAAATCTTACTCGCGGAGAGGAGTAAAATGATTATAAATAAAATGTAGAAAAGGTTGTGATGTGAGTGCTTACAAGTAACCCGCGCGAGGTGTGAGCTCGGAGAGGCGTGGAGTGCAGCATGCTTCCTCAGAGGACGACCAACAAGCACCTTGTCCGTCTCAATTTACGAAGTCACAAAAATATTTTAGGTAATGAGTAGTCGAATAATAATGCCGTGTTTTGACTGAACTGAAATGTGTGCAGTGTTACTGTTGACCAATGATTGTGAGTCGACCGCAACACTGTGTAATATAATAAATGTGCTGAAGTGAGAATGTCGGGCTTGCTGTTCGGTTGCATATTGTTAAGTTGTGCTGTGTGCCGGCGCCGGTGCCGCAGAGCTGCAGCCAAGTCGATGGCGTGTTGTTCACACTGTTTATTTGTAAGTTTTAGAATAACTAGGTAATATAAATAATGGTCTAATTTAATAGTGAAATATTAAGTGTAATGATGTTGGATTCTGTGTGAATGTCGATTGAAATAATAATAAATTGTAAACAAATAAATTTGAACAATGTACACCGATTATAATTTAGAATTAGCCGGCTGCCGGTCATTGATAAGCCTGGCCGGCAAGCTATCTATATCCCTTAATCCCTATCAATTCATCCAAAACAGAAGCTTCTGAACTAAACAAGCTAGGTGTGTAGCGTGTAGCTGCACCTCCGCGCACGTGGCCGACTGGCAGGTGTGTTGCGTGTAGCTGCACCTCCGCGCACGTGGCCGACTGGCAGGTGTGTAGCGTGTAGCTGCACCTCCGCGCACGTGGCCGACTGGCAAGTGTGTAGCGTGGAGCTGCAACTCCGGCAACGTGACCGACTGGCAAGTGTAGCGTGGAGCTGCACCTCCGCGCACGTGGCTGACTGGCAAGTGTGTAGCGTGGAGCTGCACCTCCGGCAACGTGGCCGACTGGCAAGTGTAGCGTCGAGCTGCACCTCCGCGCACGTGGCCGACTGGCAAGTGTGTAGCGTGGAGCTGCACCTCCGGCAACGTGGCCGACTGGCAGGTGTGTAGCGTGTAGCTGCACCTCCGCGCACGTGGCCGACTGGCAAGTGTGTAGCGTGGAGCTGCGCCTCCGCGCACGTGGCCGACTGGCAGGTGTGTAGCGTGTTGCACCTCAGCTCTCTCCTGACATAAAATAACTTGTTATAGTAATATATATTTTTTTTTAAGGATGGGAAATCATCAAATGTCTCCTTCCGGTCTGGGTGGAGCGGCAGGGAGTGTCAGACTTTTACTGACTAAAACCCATCCATGCTCCTCCTAGTGTCTTTTACGTTCCAGGGCCGCGATAACTCTTTCGAACAAAATCCGCAACCCTGGCAGGCTCTGACCCTAACCGGCCCCTACTCCTATGCTGACATCTCTATCGTCTCTGCTAAATAATACAAGTTTTATTTTTATGTAAAACTTGCACTATTATTCGGCATGTGACGATGCACAGCATCGGTGAGAGACGTGTTTATAACTCCTGGTGACCACAACGACGCTATGTGAGAATATGATAAATATTTACTGAAAAATAAAAACCAAAATTACATGTCAACATCTATTTATTGCAGATCAGAATATGGTACCTCTAGCTTTACAAAATTACAATTATAGTAAGGTACCTAGAAATATTTTTATTTCTAATAAGGACATTTAATATAGTTAAGGAAAATGTAATTATCTGGAAAACAAGAATCAAACAGCTAAACAACGATAGAGAAACCATCGATTTTATCTTATACTGGTTCAGAATTATTCGAGAGATTACTCGGACTTAGTGTAGTGACAACTTTACCTATAATCTGTTTACAATAATATTATATTCGGACTGCGCCAATTACCACGAGACAGGATATCTTCAATTGGAACATTTTCATACCACTTCAAGGAAGCTACGGCTGAACGCATACTTCCAGGTGATGCAGATATACCTGAATCTTAGTAGGCTTTTAATCCAATTACCTATCACAGTTCGTGATGCACTTTGTGTGGGGCCCCGAATACAAACAATGAATGGTTACATTCGGCTGTACGTCTCGGTCTTCCCAATTCCAAAACCTTCTTTAACCAATTAACTGGACATATATTTTCGTTAGCGTGACGAGATAGTTTCCAGCCTGATTGCCTGTACGCAGCAGTGTCAGTCTTTGACCCAAACACGGGATAAAGAATGATATGATCACCCTGATCAATATAGTGACTTGACGAGACACTGAGTAGAAGACGTAGAGTAGGAAGACGAGTTCATGACCTTAGTCATGAACTCGTCTTCCTGACGCTAACAACAACAGACAAGCCAATCGTCGTGACGCTTTGAATAAAGTGATGTTACTAGGAGGATTCATCTGCATCCAGGCAATCAGTTCACCTGGATCCCAAATAGGAGGCTTCTCTGCTCTAGGAGACTGGAGGGAGATAGCTTTAAGAATATGTTGTACTAAGAAGTCTGAATTCAAATTTTCGTTACACGCCGGTCGTCCAATGGTCAGAACTACTGATTTATGCAACAATATGGTAGGATAAGCTAATCTTTCCTCAATGAATAGGAATGCTAAAAATCTTGTCAAACTAATATTATTAGGACAATTGAAGTCAAAATTGTTATCTTTACACCATTTGACCCACCGGGACCAGGCCGGTCTATAAGTTCTAAGTGTGGACTCCCTCCAGCTAGATCGGAGCAGGGACCATTCAGCTTCCGACCAATTACTAGTTATTTCGCCCCACCCGCTATCTTCCAAACGTAGAGCTCCATGTCTTGAATGCCAGGAGGTGGCAGGCCCGTGCTCCGATCCAGTAGAACTCGAGCCAGGTTGGGGATTCTCAAGGGTCGGCAGAGTGCACGACGTCGCAGGTCCGGTAACCAATAAGCTCTCTTCCACATTGGAGCCACGATCAAGAAAATGCCTTGAGCCGAGTTCAGATGGTGAAGAACTCAAGGGATCAGGCTGGGAGGCGGAAACACCCACGCCAGCTGAAATAGCCACTGACGACTGAAGGCGTTGCAATATTGAGCTAATGAGTCTGAACAATCTTTGGAAACATACTCCCTCACAACCCTGGTTTCCCTGGTGGCGAAGAGGTCTATCTGGGGAATTCCAAATTTGCGAAAAACATATCTCAGAGCTGGTCTTAGTAGCTGCCATTCTGCCGCCTGTTTCCCGCGAGAAAGCCTGTCTGCCATATCGTTGAATCTCCCTGGAATATATTCCGCAGTCATGTAAATTCGTTCTCTGTCTAGAAGACTCAAGAGATCGTAAGTCATGCGAAGTAAAGCCGCTGATCGTGTTCCGCAGTGCGCGACCCCGTGAATGCGTTTATTCTACCGCACGGTAGAAAAGCTATTTGGCTGCGCCAAAAATGTTTAATTCAGCCATTTAATTGGCTGCTTAGCCACTTAATTAAACTGCGCCATTTAGTTAGCGGCCTAAATGACATCCCGACATTTAATTGAACGGCTTGGCATATGATTTGGCTCACTAACATTTAATGGTTTGTTTAGCCATGTTCCATATTAGTTGTCCTATACCTTATACCTACCTAATGATAATGACCTAATGCACAAGTACCTACACCACACATCACACAACTTGAAACGATGACCTCATGCGAGCGAGAGGGCAGCAGGCGGCAGGGTAGCGCTCTGCGGTGTTTATACTAACGACGAACTAATAATAGAAGCGCGTCTGTTGTTACGGGCGAGTGCGTGCGCGCGTGTAGGCGGCCGGACGCCGCTATCTGCAGGCGCAAAACTCGCAAAGCTTCCGCCGCCACACAGTGCCACAGCACTGCCAAGTTCGCGAGCCGCTCCCGAGCTGTCGTCCACGCACTCACGCACTGGCGCTGGCGCTGGCGGCGCTGCTCTACCGGCTGCTGTACGCTCTCACTTGCTAACCAAGTAGGTAAGTAAATACCTAATCACTCTTATCCACTTAGGTAGGTATATATGGGCGCAAAACCATAATTTGCAATGATTTTGTTTGTTTTGATTATCTTGTAGCTGGTTTGACTTCCGTGTTAAATTGGATTAAGTAGGTACTTAATGTTAGTGTTCCGTCTTATTTAAAAAATATTGTAACATTCTGTTTAGTTTCTATACGGATTTAAGTTGACCACTTCCTTTTATTTCTTTTAAATAGAATATTGCTGTGTCCTGCAGAATTTATATAGATTTAATTTGACTAGTTCCATTCAAATTATTTAAGTCAAGAGTAGTAGGTTACAAATTTTACTTTATCGTACGTAATAAAACATGTTCAATTAGCAATTTTACGTAACACTACTGTTATTACAACAAACAAGAAACTTTACAATATTAAATCTTGGATTACTCCTGGCCTGATTCGGTGTATAAGACACAGAGATAAACTCCATCAGACATGTAGGAGAAACCCAGGTGATATTATCATTAAAACCACATATACCAGATACAGGATTTTTTGTTACAATCTCTTAAAGAGCTTAAAAAGAAATTACGATAAAAATGAATTACATAGAGCAGCAAACAATAGTAAACAACTTTGGAAACATATTAAAAACGTCACTTATAATGTCAAAACAACGTGAATCAAATTCGAGTTTATTGCCTACTAATCGTTCACCTCTTTTATCAGCCAACCGTGTCAATAACTTTTTCGTGAATGTTGGGAAAACTCTTGCCGAACAGATTCCTATGAATCACTGTGTTCATCCATCTTCCCAAGAATTGAATAGTAGGCGCGCACTACAGTCTTTCGGCTTGTGTGTGTTTGGCTTTGAACCAATTTTGGACCTGCTGTAGGGCGTTATTTACGTCGTCCAGATTTGTAGAACGTCTATCTATCTTAAAAATTAAGGATGTATCGTCAGCAAATAACACCATTTGTGGTTGATTTTTTAAATGATGGAGAAGATCATTTATGTATACTAAAAAGAGGAAAGGACCCATGACATATTGAGCCATGTGGGACCCCCATTTTGACTTTTAACCCCTTGATTTAACACCTTTTATTTTAACTTGCTGCTGTCTGTCATTTAAATAAGACTTAAGTACCTATGCTGAGTGCAAGTTTACCTAGTCCGTAATGTTCAAGCTTTAGGAGTAAGGTTTCGTGATTTACGCAGTCAAATGCCTTGGAGAGGTCACAAAGATTCCTATGGCATCTTGCGCCTCTTCCCACGTCGTATAAATGTGTTTCAACAACGTGACACCATGCAGCGTCAGTCGTACAGCGACCTTTGGTAAAACCATACTGTTGATCGTGTAAGATTCTATTGATGTTAAAATGAATGAGCATTTGATTGAGCATAAACCTTGCTGAAAACCGGCAACACGGAAACAGGTCTATAATTATTGGTGTCTCTACTGTCACCGGATTTAAAAAGTGGTATAACCTTACTGTATTTCATTACATCTGGAAAGAAAAGAAAGAAAAAAAAGAAAAGAAAATCCTTTTATTAATTGAATATTAAAGCCAAGTATGGTGCTATGGTCTCAATTATGGACGTGCACACTTTCATAGACATTCCCCATAAGTCTTCGGTCAATTTGATTTTGATTTGCCGGAAAGCTTTGATAACTGTCATAGGGTTGATATGTTTGAATTGGAATTCAACCGTACAACCTGAAACGTTTGCTTTTCATAAATTAAGTGAGACCTCGGGTGAAGAATTTAAAGCTTCAGTAGTTTTTAATGGTATTTCGGAGAAAAAAATTACAAATTCATGAGTTACTTCTAAATTAGAGCTTATGGCACCATGTGCAGTCTCCAGTAAAAAATCAGCGTTTCGTACTTTATTCCTACTTGTTTCATTAAATTATTGATAACTTTCCAAACTGTCTTTATTTTATTATCTGCCGATTTGATCTTGTTGCTAATGTAGAGGGCTTTTGCTACCTTGCAAGTATTTCTGAAAACTTTAGAACATTTGTTTACATACTTATTAAAGGATTCAGTGTTAATGAAAGGCTTAAGGCCATATTATATGAGTTATATGGCCTTTCCCTACTTATCCTAATACCTTTAGTCGCCCAGTCACTAAATATAAACTTAGTGAAAGTTTCTTTAGACTTCTTTTCAAAAGTAGAGTTAAATTCCTGTAGTACTACTGAAAAGAAATTATTATAAAATTTATTTGTATCCTCAATATTATGTTGTATTGTAATTGGCCTATATTGTATTTGAATTTTTTGCAATGTAGCTTCATACTTAAATGTTACCAATTGTCCACTATGATCCGACGGGAGGTAATTAACTATGGCTTTATCTAAATAATCACAATCGCAGAATACATTATCGATACAGGTTGAAGAAGTCGGTGTTACCCTAGTAGGTTCAGTAAAAACATTAGACAAATTAATTGATTTAAAAAGGCTTAAAAATCTGCTGCTGTTCGAATTACTTTCTAAAATATTAATATTAAAATCTCCACAAATAATCGCGGATTTGTTACCTGCTGCAAGTTTCGCAAGGATATCCTCCATTGTTGATTCAAATAAAGCAAAGTTTTGGGGGTTTGGGGGTCTGTACACGCACACTTTTACATGCGTATCTAGCTCAACACAGGACAGTTCAATGCAATGCTCCATTGACAAGCTGACAATGTTATTACGTTGCTTAAATTTTAAGCATTTTTAACAAGGATGAGGGAACCACCGCGCAACATAGATTTGCGGTAAAAACAACTGGCCACACTATAATTTTCATAATTAATTAGCATCTGGTAATCTTTCAACCAATTTTCACTAAAACATACAATGTAATATTTTGGAAGAGATACCTTGAATATTTTGATGAAATAATTTCAAGGCTTGCTGCTGACCCCCTTTTTGACATCTCTAGACATAACTATTCTGTTACGGGTATCCTCGCCCTACGGCGCCCACTTAAACTGTAGTACACCTTGATATAGGTATAGGTAAGTTCTGAGAGGACTCAAAACAGCGTGCCTGGAGCAGGGCCAGTTTCCCGTTCAGTGGAAATCTGGACGTCTGGACCTGCTCAGGAAGGCGGGGCGCCCTGCGGACCCACTATCTCGGCGATATCACGAGTGAGAGTCCTGGCGGAGGAAGCGGTGTCCCGGGGCGGGGTGATGTTGGCGGTGTCCTTGGACATTTCCAACGCCTTCAACACTCTGCCCTGGAGTTGTATTCGGTAGGCACTATGCCATCATCGAGTGCCTCCCTACCTCCGCCGCGTCATTGAGGCTTATTTGGCGGAGAGGTGTGTCACTTATCTGGAACGTGATGGCATACACCAGCACCCTATGTCATGCGGTGTTCCGCCGGGTTCGGTTTTGGGCCCACCCCTGTGGAACATCGGGTACGACGGGTGCTGAGGGGCGAGCTCCAGCCGGGAGTGGACCTGACGTGTTACGCTGACGACACGCTGGTCACTGCCCGGGGGAGCTCGTACAGGGAGGCAGCGTTGCTGGCGACGGCTGCAGTCTCACAGGTAGTGAGCCGCATACGGCGCCTTGGCCTGGACGTGGCCCTCAACAAGTCGGAGGCCATAGTTTTTCATGGCCCCCGGCGGGCGCCACCGCCGGGATCACACATCGTGGTCGGTGGGGCCCGTATCGCTGTTGAGTCCACCATGAAGTACCTTAGATTGGTCCTCGACAGCCGGTGGGATTTCGGCCCCCACTTCCGACGGCTGGCACCCAGGTGGTTGGGCGCGGCTGGGGCGCTGTCAACGCTGCTTCCCAATCTGGGGGACCCGAGCAACGCCTGCAGGCGGTTGTACGTGGAGATCGTGCGATCGATGGCCCTGTATGGGGCCCCGATCTGGGCGGCTGACCTGACGGCCGGCACCATTTCTGTTCTGCGGAAACCGCAGAGGGTGATGGCCGTCAGAGTCATCAGGGGTTATCGTACGATCTCCTACGAAGCAGCTTGCGCACTGGCCGGGTCTCCGCCCTGGGACCTGGAGGCAATAGTACTCGCGTCAATGCATCGGTGGCGCGAGAACGCGCGGGCGCCCGGTGAGCGACTGACCCAGCGACATTTTGAGCTGCGTCGGTCGCAGCTGCGTGAGGTCCTGTTAGCGGAATGGCGGGACAGGCTCTCACGCCCTACCGCCGGCCTCGTCACTATCGAGGCCATCCGGCCAGTGCTCGACCTCTGGCTCGGGAGAAGGCACGGCCTGTGGCGTTTCGTGCGACACAGGTCCTCATTGGGCATGCCTGCTTCGAGAGGTTCCTGTGTCGACTCGCATAGGCAGGGAGCCGGACGCTCGGTGTCACCACTGCGTCGACTGTCGGAAGGACTCGGCGCGGCAAACGCTGGCAGAGTGTGCCGCTTGGGAGGAGCCGCGCCGTGTCCTCGTCTCTGTAGTAGGCAGTGACCTCTCGTTGCCGGCCGTAGCCCGATCTATGGTCGGTGGCGAGGAGTCCTCGGACGCGGTGGTCTCCTTCTGCGAAACAGTTATCGCGCAGAAGAAGGAGGCTGCGGGAAGGGAGAGGGAGATTCGAGTGCTTTCCCAGCCCGCAGTAGACGCACTGGGCGTCGGAGGAGGGCTGCGCTGCTTTACTTCGGCCCCCCTAACTGGGTCCAGGAGCGGCGGACTTGGGGACGTCCGTCGCCCCCCATTCATCCGGACCCGAGGTGGCGACGCGTGGTGTTCCCGTGCGCCCCTCTGACGTCGCGGGGTGAGTCAAACACCTCACTCCCCCCGCTGACGAGAGCTGGCCCGCAGAGGCGGGCCGGCACCAGCCGGGATTACGGAAGTCGCTTCCATTCCCGCGATCCCCGGGGCAGGTGAGAGATGGAACACCGGGGTGGTTTTAGTCAGTAAGAGTCTGACAGATCCATGAGGATTTCAACCCGTAAAAAAAAAGAAAGGTATAGGTAAGTTACCTTGGTATTACTTTTATCAATTCTCGAAGTGTAAAGGTGCAGAGGGAACAATAAATTTCTAGTACCTACCTAGCTGTAATAGCTATTCGATTAAGGCGATGCCGCATTATTTATTACGTTTGTTTTCAGTTTCGCTGAGTATGCGCGCGCGCTGGTACCGCGCGTGGCGGGCGGGGGGCACGGGGTGGGCGGCGCGCGCGCTGCTTGCGGCGGCGGCGCTGGGCGCGCTGCAGCTGCGTGCGCTGCCGGCGCACGTGTCCTCGGTACAGCTCCTCCCTGCGCATAAGCCCAGCGATGTCGCACACCACCTCGCGGACTTCTCCAACCAGCCTGATGTGTGAGTAGCTTCCAGTGGCGTGCACAGAGACAGGGTAGGCAGAAAATTTTAAAAGCCAAAAATACTTACTGCATGTTGGTTTTTGGCCACCTCAAATATTCATAGTTTGACTAGTTTTTTAGACTTATCAATTTACGGATAAAGACAAAAATATTTCGGTTCCGATCAACTTTCGCGTTATGTCGGTCGCAGCTAACTAGCATAATCAGCCGTTTCATTCAAAGTCTAGCTTTTTCATAGAACTGCGCCGTTTAATCAGCGACATAAGTGACATGAGCAAGTCATTAAACGATATTGATCAAAAGACTCTACATACAAATTTTCTATCTTACTTACTAATTGCGCTAACTCTTCTGAAAATTTGCTGGCCTTAGAAATTATACACTTAAATTTACTATATAGGGCTTTAATTAACTTCGCTTATCTTCCCATCAAAATTTGTGCCTTTCCGCCTACCGGGACCTAACTTAACAATAGATTCTCTCAACAACTTAAGCCTTATAAATAGTGATGTTAATTCAACTTCCATTTAAAATTAGAGTCTCTAAATCGATGGACATCCACAAGCACTATCGTCACTACACTTAAGTTCAAATCGCTTACTCACTCACTTCTCCCGTCGCTCCATTTGCTCCCGGTCAAGCCATCTGCACGGCTCGCTGAACTTCTCGCTGATTGATCTTCTCCTCGATCCAACCTTGATGACACCTCCTGTACAGCCGGACCGCCACGCCAACGATGACTACCGTTAAACACACGGCAATGAACAACAGCATCGCGTTAATAGTCGAAAGCTGTTCCTGCGTAACCGTTGCGGTATTTGATCCACCCGACGCCATCTGGGCGATAATTACTTCTTCCTTAGATGACGTGCTCCCCATGGCTTGCGATTACTTCAACCGACGTGTAACTGACTGGAGCTGACTGGAGTGTTCCTGACTAGCCCCCGACTGGGCAACTATAACGCCGTCCAACCGACTGGCAGGGTCGCCATGCGATGTGGGGGGAAGGAGGGGTTAAGTAAACACAGTGTTGCGTTCATCTCCAACTAACGTATCCTCTTTAATTGTTAATGTACGGTATTATATACATAGTGCGTGCGTGATATTATTCTAATAAGACTGTGAACACAACATATTCATTCACCTTAACTTAAACTACGTGCTAAACGTGATATGTTGATAGTACGTGACATCTCACCACACACTTAAGTCGCTGAAAAATCGGCGCATTTATATGAATAGGCTAGGCAACCAATCCAACGGCTCATTAAGCTAATTGGCTGCGACATGACTATCAATATCGATTTGTATCTGAGAATTTAAACGCGTCTCAATACGATTTTTTCCAAAGGTGTGATATTTAAGGGAAGCTTCTAGGGGTTTTTCAGATTGTTCACGTTTTTTAACTGCAGTAGGAAAGTTCTGAATATCGATGTAACCGTTCGTTCCAGACCGTTTTATTGTTTGAAAATAGTAGACAAGGGAAACAGAATAACCTATGGCTGTGTATGCAACCTGTGAGCCAATAACATGAATCATATTGTTTTATTGAATTTACGATTGACTTTACCTTTAGATTGTAATAATTTCAAATTCGGTATAGGTACAACGACCTTTTACAATCACTTGTTTTTTATCACCGAATGATAGTTTTGAAAACGCATCATTTTTAATTTTCTCTATACACACACCACCTGAACAACTTTCACAGTGAATATTATCCATTTTTCACACTATTATCGACGTTATACTCTTAAATACCAAATAATATAGCTCACAAAACAAATCAAAACAAATCAAGAAACAATATGGTGAAAAATAATACGACAAAAAGACATAGTGTGAGTTATGATGCAATATAAATGAAGATATTGGGCAGTGTCTTTCTCACTCTATGAACCGCACGCGACTGGTAGCTTCCATACATACCATTATTTTTTACCCTGGCCGTCAGAAAAAACAGTCACATTTAAAAATAATATTTAGGTCATATTGTAGTCTTCGATTTAGGTACTAGCTGTGCCCGCGACTTCGTTCGCGTGGATGCTCGTGACTTAATATTTAGCAGTACCCATTTTAACATACCGAGATTCCTTCGTGCCTCGGATAACATGCTAAGTCGTTGGTCCGGCTGTAATTTGTAGGTCTTTGACAGATGTTACGGATTGCCAGAAGCCAGAAAATCTGACACCAGTCTTGCCAAGAGGTAGAGGTGTATCGCAGTTATTAGTTTGTGAAGGTCATACAGGAAGTCGCTTCACGTCCGGTTTGACTGGAAACCAACCCCAGTATAGTTGGTGAAAAGCTAGGCAGGCGATGATTTATCTTAGTAAGTACTGAATTAATCGCTCCAGTGAATCGTTATATCACCCTAGAAAACCGAAATACGTTTTTTTTTAATTTCGATATGCGCTAAAAAAATCGTTGAATGTGCCCAAAACCATTATCAGAATTAAATACAATTTTACACATAATTACTCAAAAACTCGCGGAACTTGTGGATATAGGAAATTAAAACAAAGTTTTGTTTTGATTTTTTAAGTTTTGCTAATTAACCGTGCTCAGTTGAATGCCTATGCCAAAAAAAAAAGTTAGTTGGTGTAGGAATGAGCGAAATTGAATGAACTTAGATAACGTATTACACCTTTATGAAACATAAAAAAAACCGCCTTCAAAAAAAAACAAACAAAAACCGTTCCCACTAAAAAGTTGAAAATAAATATTTGAATTACTGAAACATAATTTAAAAGTAAACTTATTTGACATTAGATAATATTTTGCAAATATTTAAAATTTATTACTTCTTTTTGGAGCCGGTGCCAGCAGCTTTATTGTTGGAACTTGATAAGTATCTAGTTATATTTAATATCCCGTGCCATTGTTTTTTGATCCACAATGACAAAATTTAAAAACAGATGCATAAAGACAATGCTAAAAATGTCAAAGTACTTACTTAAAAAGTGGCTGGAATTTTTTATAAGTATATTTTTTTCGTTTAAAAGAAATTATTGTGCATATTGGTTAAATTTTTTCGAATTTAGTCTAGTCCGTATTCGTCTTTTAATTAATATGTGTATGCAATTGGTATCTTGGTAGTTTTATAGTTAAGTTAGAGGTAGTTTTTCTAGGAATTATTGCCTATTCGTATTTCCTTGCTTTGGCTGGCACTGACTCCAAAAAGAAGTAATAAATTTTAAATATTTGCAAAATATTAATGTCAAATAAGTTTACTTTTAAATTATGTTTCTTTAAAGTAATTCAAATATTTATTTTCAACTTTTTAGTGGGAACGGTTTTTGTTTGTTTTTTTTGAAGGCGGTTTTTTTTTGTAATTTTTTTTTTTATTTCTCGCCGGTTAGTGTTTTTTTTATTAAAATGAAGGCAACGAAGTTAATATCGTTCCTACATTGAATATTCTTATGAAAAAGGTACCATGTCGTAAATATTGTACACTGTTTTTTTTTAAACGTTTTATTCCCGTGAAGGGATGATACGCCGCATAAAATACCTACTATCGATGTGTCTATTTCAAACAAAAAAAATGTCCTTTGTTACAAATTCGAATTAGTTCTCGTCTTACGAAAAACCGAAAAACTAGCAGTAGGTACTCAGTAGGCATTTTTCTCACCTTAACACTGCTAGAATTCATTGTTTTATTATGAAGTTCCCATGCCTACCTTCTACCTTCCGGTTCCATCATCAGAACAGTCTGATAGTACCTTATAGCCAAAGTGCATCTCATGACAATTCTAATAAGCCCAAACACGGCTGGGATACATTGATTAATTACGCAGTTCCGGTGCCTACCATCCAGCTCCATCATCATCAGATCAGTTCGATGATACCATTCTCAACATAACTATTCAGAATCATTTGTTTATTTGCATTGTCATAGTTGCATTGTGATATTTATGCGAGTGTCAAGTTCCGTTGGCCACTGGTTTCTGATCTTCTCCACCAGTTCCACTTCATCAAATGTTACTTTTTGACTGTAGGTGCTTAAGTTCTCGATGAAAATACCAAAATAACTATATGGTTGCCTATTATATTTTAGGAGTTCCCTCGATTTCTCATAGATTCCATCATCAGAACTGGATTTTGAAAAAAATGGGACCAATCTGGAAGCATATCAAGCAAGGGGAAAAAAAAATTTTGCAAATCGGTTCATAAACGACGGAGTTCTGAGGTAACAAACATAAAAAAAAATACAACCGAATTGAGAACCTCCTCCTTTTTTGAAGTCGGTTAAAAAAATATATATACCTAGTGTCTTAAAAACACGATAAACACTATTGAAAATTGTCTTTTGAACAGCTGTCAATCAAGTTACTGAATACCTACCTACAATAAAAAGTCGAGCTAAGCAAACAAATATTAGGAGAACGTCTTTCTTTCGCGCGATTCATTAAATTATGTACTTACATCAAATCTCAGACCAACAAAAAAAGGTAGGTAGACGGCGCACTGCGAATATCAAAGTCAAAGTCAAAGTCAAAGTCAAAGCATTTATTTCAAATAAACCATTTACAGGTACTTTTGAATTGTCAGAGTCAGTCAGTCAAAAACATGAAGCTATTTACACGTTCCAAAGCGTAGATCTCTATGGAGAAGAACGTGCAAGAAACTCCACGGACACTCTTTTAAACCATTTTATGATTTACAATAATCCTGGTTACATTATCTTTGTTGCTTCTATATGTGAGAACAATGTAAAGCAAGAGAAAAAAAAAAGAATTCTAAGTATCAAATAAACTATTGAAATAAGCCAGCGACAGCTAAGAGATGACCAGTCACCACTGATGGCGCCCGTTCACGAACATGACGCGTGCATCAGCACCATTCAGCTCAACCATTTTGAAGGGAACCGAATGATCCGATACACGCGCCACCATCAGCGAGACATTCGAGTGAGCATGACAAACCCTCAACTGCCCCTGCTCATTCATGTCAAACAAGGAAACCATCTATTAACATAAAAAGGCTCCATGGTCCTCACATTTACAGGATTCCAAAATAAAAAATGCTTCTACTTTATATAAAACTATAAATATCAATTGGTAAGAACAGAAAAGTAAAAGTGTATTCCAAACATTATAGAAATGTGGAATATTATTATTATTAAACGTAAAAAGTAAAATAAAAAAGGGTGAGCATCTCCTCCATATATAAAATCCTAACTAGTGGAACCAAGCGGCTGAGGCTGTGGAGCAGGACCGGCATTTAGCCAAGCATTTTTATCAAGGATATAATCTTCCAGTTTATAATATGCCTGTCTACATAGTGTGCGTTTAATGCATGTTTTAAATTTTCTCTCATTCAGTCCGAGAATATCATATGGTATTTTATTATAAAATTTAACACAGTACACCATAAAAGAAGTGTGTACTTTAGCCAATCTGAATCGGGGTTGATCTAATTTGTTCTTATTTCTAGTATTAAAATTATGCCTGTCACTAATCTTACTAAAAAGATGGAGATTTTTCCGAACATACATTATAATATTTTCGTATATGTATTGACAAGGTACCGTCATGATGTTAATATCTTTAAACAGTTTCCTTAGGGAATCGCGCCGACCCAGATTATATATGGCTCTGATGGCTCTTTTCTGCAGAATAAATATAGATTCGATGTCTGCAGCACGTCCCCATAATAAGATACCGTAAGACATGATACTATGAAAGTAACTAAAATAGACCAGCCTCGCGGTATCTATATCAGTAAATTGACGGATTTTTCTGACAGCATATGCTGCTGAACTTAGCCGTCCCGCAAGAGATGTTAAATGAGGACCCCATTGTAGCCTTGAGTCAAGCGTGATCCCCAGGAAAACCGCGTTTTCGACGAATTCAAGTTTCTCTTTGTTCAATACAATATCGCAATTATTACTTTTGACATTCGGTAAAGCAAATCTCAAAGAAAATATCAAAGATGAAGCCATCTTTTTATCTGTGTCTCGAAGGGTTGCCATTTTTTATTTTTTTTCCCTATAACTTGGGAAATAATATTTTATGGGTAAGCTAATATTGTGCAAGTCAGCACAAGTAAGATATTGTAACTTAGTTTTTTAGAAAGATCTATACCTAAAAAACAAATTTTTACATCACACATACCTACATTCAATTATGTAAACTAGTTAAGTTTTAAAAGGTTGTCGAAGCGTAACAAGCGTAAGTCATTATGTAAATTGTTTTAAAATAAAATAGGTAATTACATTTTTAATAAATTAAAAAAGACCACCATAACAAAATCACTGACTAAAGAAAAAGTAGGTAATATCAAGATGAAACATAACAAACGAAACAATAACGTGTAAATGTTATGTTTAACATGCTTACAAAATAAATATTATTTATCATGAACAAATAAGTCTTTTTCAACACATTTGCTCAAAAAATGCATTTACGAAGACTATATTCGAAAGTTAAATATAACGCACCACACAATGGAACGTGCGGTAAAATAGGTACTCTCGCCTAAGAACATATTTTACCGCATACTCCGTTGAATAGCGCCGTACGTAACCTTTACAGTTTTTTTTTTAATTTTCTTATAGGAGTATAAATAAGTACGAGAATAAAATATTAAGCTGAATGATTGAACCTACTTGGAAGCGCTTTTGCACAATACGTTTGTCTCAATTTAACACTAAAGAGAAAATGAGACGAAAGATGTAGTTCCATTTGCAAATTCGCGCTATTTTCATACTACAAACGTCAAAGATTGTTGCGACTTTCTGACTATCTAAAAACTAAAAGTTTTTTTCATTACCTATTGTACTGTTTTCTCGCAAATGTGTTGAAAAACTTCAAATCTAAAATATTTTATATATTAAAAAAAAAGAAAATAGGAATATAACTCGAAGAAAGAAATCATATATATTTGTATTGTAGTGTTATGTCAGGGAAAATGATAACACTAGCTTGATGTAGCATAAGCATGATTTAATTCGCTCTATTTACATGCTAATTTTAAGGGACACAAGTAGTACTTAGGCGACATATACGAATAATTTAGTTGACCAATCACATCGCTTATAACTAATGTAAGAATATTGTTACGAACGGCGCAGCCGAACCAAATGCTCTGAAGTTATAAATATGGGTGCCGGCCGCGCGCGGTTTAGTCTGGCGGCGCGCGCGGTGGAGGCCGCACGCGTCGAACATGTGGCGATGGTATGCTGCTACAGTGCTCCCCCCCTAGCGAAGCGTACTGGCATCTTGATGAGTCTGCCAGATCTGGTTCTCGGTGGGTCAATGGAGCGGTCATCAGTGGTAGCAGGCGTCGAGTTATTCGTGTAGCTGCTGTTATGATTGTCCGTGTTTAAGGTGTAAGCCGGTTTCAGTCGGTCGATCGATATATTGGCAGTACGTCCTGGCAGTTGTAGCTTGTAATACTTTTCATGCTTCTCGACAACCAAATACGGACCTTCATATGGGCGCTGCAATGGCTTCCGGACTGCATCTATGCGTACGAATACAGATTTGCATGTCTTCAAGTCTTCGTGCACGAACACAGACCGCGCGTTGGAATGCGGTTGGTATGTCGGCGTAAGTTGCGCGATGACGTAGTGTAGGTGTTCGACATAAGTATGGTTCATCTTCACTGTACACTTAGATGATGATGGAGTTATGAACTCGGCGGGTAAACGTAATGCTTGTCCGTACGTTAATTGTGCGGCACTAGTATTTGTGTCGGTTCGAATAGCTGCCCGTAGACCGAGTAACACGGTAGGTAGTTCATCCATCCATTTGTTATTATTTGATAGTCGCGTCATAAGTGCAGCCTTTAGCGAACGGTGCCAGCGCTCAACTATCCCGTTACTCTGCGGATGGTAGGCAGTAGTACGAGTCTTCTCTGCGCCCAGTAATCTTGCGAGTTCGTTAAATAACTGGCTTTCGAACTGTCGTCCTTGATCAGTCGTAATTTTGCTAGGGCACCCGAAACGGGCTATCCATGCTTCGTATATTTTCCTTGCGACGGTTTCTGCTGTGATTTCTCGCATTGGTATCGCTTCGGGCCAGCGTGTTTGTCGATCGATGATGGTAAGTAAATACTGATGTCCACATGCAGACGTGGGTAACTTTCCGACGATATCAGCGTGAATATGGAGAAATCGCTCACTTGGTGGGTAGTGGTCACTGTCGCTATGTGTGTGTCGCTGGACTTTAGACTGTTGGCACGGAGTACATGATTTTGCCCATTTACTGACATCTTTGTTCATTGACGGCCAAAAAAAACGTTGCTGCATCATTTTTCGTGTAGTTCGTATTCCTGGGTGACTGGTATCGTGAATAGCGTTGAATGCAATGCGACGATAGTCATCTGGTAGGTATGGTCGTATGTTTGTTGTTGACGTTTCGCACCATATCAACTTGTTTGTTCCGGGTGCGACGATTTTCTTGAGTTGTATGTTTTTTTGTTTTAGTAGCGTAGGTAACGATGAGTCATTTTCTTGAGCTTGAGCTAGTTTGTTGTATTCGATGATCGTAGGAATGTCGATTGTTTCAATGCGTGATAGTGCGTCGGCAACCACGTTATTCACACCGCTTACATGTCGTATGTCCGTTGTAAACTCACTGATGAACAAGAGTTGACGCGTTCGTCGCTGTGTATCGCTATTGGACGGCGGCTTGTTTATAGCGTATGTGAGCGGCTTGTGATCGGTGTAGACTATCAGTTCTCTTCCTTCGAAGGTATTTCTGAAGTGCTTGATGGCCATATAGATGGATAATAATTCCCTGTCGAATGTGCTATATCGCTGCTGAGTTTCTGAGAACTTCTTGGAGAAATAGCCGAGGGGAAATCCACTTGTTATTGACGCGTTGCTGTAGTACGGCTCCTGCGCACGTATTAGTTGCGTCGCACATGAGTGACATCGGTGCGGTCGGTGATGGGTGAGCGAGTAAGGCTGCTTTTTGGATGCTGGCCTTACATGACTCAAAAGCTTCTGTTGCTAATGCAGTCCAGTCTATCTTGGTCTTGTCACGCTTTTTACAGTTGTGTAGATATGTATTGAGAGGTGCTTGAATATGTGCGGCGTTTGGAATGCTGTCTCGATAAAAATTCACCATGCCCAAGAATCGACGTAGGTCATCAATGGTTTCTGGTTTGGGATATTCTGCGATGATCTTGATTTTGTCAATCGGTGGTTTGATTCCCTCACTCGAGACTTCATAACCCAGGAACTTGACGCTTTCTTTGCCGAAGTTACATTTTGATGGATTTATTGTAATTCCATAGTCATCTAATCTGCGTAGGACAACTTCTAGGTCTTTCTTGTGCTGTTCTTCGTTTCCTGATGCGACGATGACGTCATCAATAAATGGAAATACATAATCCAATCCACTTAGCACACGGTGGATGAATCGTTGAAATGTTTGTCCTGCATTTTTTAAGCCAGGGCACATTCGAGGAAATTCGAATAATCCGAATGGCGTAATTATGGCTGTCTTTTCAATATCAGGCTTACAAACGGGTAGTTGCATATATGCACGGTTGAGGTCCAATGTTGAGAAAATCTTTTTATCGTGCAGGTGGTTGGTAAAATCCTTGAGACGTGGTACTGGATATCTGTCTGGTATAGTGATGGCATTTAATCTTCTGTAATCGCCGCAAACACGAATGTCACCATTCTTTTTGGGTACGACGTGTAGCGGGCTGGACCATGGGCTTTTGCTTGGTCGGCAAAGTCCTTGCTGCATCATGATCTCGAACTCCTTCTTTGCTGCTAAGTATCGATGTGGTGGTAAGGGTCGGGCTTTGCAGTGAAGTGGTGGTCCAGTGGTTTCGATATGGTGTTCAACATGATGTTTGGGCGTTTCTTTAGTGCACGATGGTCTGGTGATGTCGGGGAAGTTGCTGAGCAGCTTGTGATACTGCTGTTCCACGTCGATGCTTCGTACTGTTGGCTCGGAGGAGTACGAAATCGGTGCCTTCACGGTGAGTTTCGTAATTTTGTCGATGAGACATCGGCCGGCGATGTCGACTAGAAGTTGATGATGCTTTAAGAAATCAGCGCCGATGATAGGCTTGCTGACTGCAGCAATGACGAAATTCCACCTGTAAGGTCTTCGTAGATTGAAATCCAGTTGTAGTGACTTCTCACCATAGGTGGGTATGGTGGTATTGTTGGCAGCGTACAGGTGGAAGTCGGTTGGCGCTGCTTTCATTCCTGCTTTTCGTGGTATGACAGATATATTCGCGCCGGTGTCGATTAGGAATGACAATCGTGAATTTCGATCTGTTATGAATAGGCGGTATGATGTATTTTTTGCGCCGGGTCCCGCCTCTTCCAACGCTGGTTTTAGTTTTCCGGGGCAGTGGGCGAATTATCAAAACTGCACGGCCGCGTACATCGTTGTGATTGCTTTCCAAATCTCCGATGATAATAGCAGACGTCTGATTGGTCGGCTCGGTGCGGCGTCTTGCTGCGGGACGCGCGGTGTGCGCGTGGTCGATTGGGCGAGCTCCATGAACGTGATCTTGAACGGTAGCGGTGAAATGTTTTTCGACTGTGATGCGTGCGTTGTTTTGTTTTTAGTTCTGCGATTTCTTTCGTAAGCATGTCGATTTTTTCTTCCAGTGTTGCGTTACTACGAGAAGGTTCCTGTGAGCTCGTGGAGACGGCGGATACGATGGCTTGTGGCTGGGTCTGCTCCAAAATCTTGTCTGCCATCATAGCGAGGTCATAGATGTCGGATTTCTTGGCAATGTTGTCACTGACGGCAAGCACTGCACGAATTGATTGTGGCAAGTGATTTGTCCACATAATCCTGAGCGCCGAGTCGGAGATGTTTCCCGGCGAGGTTCTTCATGCGACGTAAAAGTTGCGATGGTTTCATGTCGCCCAGTTCCATTTCGGAAAGTAAACGCTGGACTTGACGTTGCTCGGATTCTTCATAAACTTGCAGTAGGCGACTTTTCAGCATTTCATACCGCTTCGTCTCAGGTGGGTGGAGAATGATGTCGGTGATTTCATCTAGGTCCTGCCGTTCGAGTTGACCGATGACTAGCTCGTACATGGCTTGATCGCCTTTCTTGTGTGGAGACATGATTGCTTCGAACTGTGCGAACCATAGCCGTATCTTATCTCGCCAGATTGGCGGGATACGAAGCGCAGTTGAGACGCCCGAGAGTTCTTGTCCTCCGCTGGTCATGTTGCGTTGTTCTTTTGTCGGGGTCACCACTGTAGTGTTATGTCAGGGAAAATGATAACACTAGCTTGATGTAGCATAAGCATGATTTAATTCGCTCTATTTACATGCTAATTTTAAGGGACACAAGTAGTACTTAGGCGACATATACGAATAATTTAGTTGACCAATCACATCGCTTATAACTAATGTAAGAATATTGTTACGAACGGCGCAGCCGAACCAAATGCTCTGAAGTTATAAATATGGGTGCCGGCCGCGCGCGGTTTAGTCTGGCGGCGCGCGCGGTGGAGGCCGTACGCGTCGAACATGTGGCGATGGTATGCTGCTACAGTATAATCGAATGGGGAAATATTTAATCGTATTATGGCAACCCTCACACTTTATGTCACTGCTTTCGTTTGTTGACGTTTTTGTTCCAAGTAACCTAAAATTCAAATCAAATCAAATCAAATCGTTTATTGCAATCCATAATGTACAAATACAGGTGGCAAATATAAAATGGAAACAATTATGGACCCTGTCGGGCACAGCAAATTTTTAAATAAGTAGAGAGAGGAAGAGCGCTTTCATAAATTAAAATAAAAAACTATGAGAGAGGGGTCTCAGGGAAACCACAGTTTGTATACGGTAAAGTTTAATAGGTAAATCACAGAGGGTTTCAGAACCCTAAAAATATTGATGTTCGGTAACAATAGCACGATTATTATTTATCTAAGACACGGGCACGTGGCGACGGCGCGACGACTGGCGCACAGGTAAGCGTGTGTGTCGCGGATTGTCGCGCCACGCCGCGGTTCAGTAACGGCCGTGCGAGAGTGAGACCAAAATTGTTGTCTCACTCTATGTATCGCGGCGGCAAACGACCGCGAGAGGCCCTGATTGGCCGGCACGATTTGAGGGTTGCTATATACTCCCCCTCCAGTCCCGGAAAACGTCCCCGCTCCTGGACTGGCACTTCGACAGCAGTATTAGCTGGGCGTCCGCGTTTCCGCTTCGGGATCACGGGTTTTGGTACGGGGTCGACGGTACCTCGGTAACGTGTCAAGTCCTCGGGGTGATATTTCCCTATATTTACATTGTCTTGTTCCGTGCTCGCGAGGATGTAAGTAGTTGGACTTACCTTTTTAGTGATCTGGTAAGGGCCATCTCGGCGAGGGTAGAACTTTGAAGTGAGGTCTTTTGACCCTTTGCTCAATAACTGAGACTTAAGCAATACTAAATCACCTACCTCGAAGGTGTCAGATGGTCGGCGTGAAGCGTCAGCGTACTGCTTTGTCTTGTCCTGCTGGATTTCGACGCGTTCCCGGACAGCTGACAGCGAATGTAAGAAGTTTTCGAGGTAAGGGGTAACTTGATTTTCTCAACAATAAACTATGAATTTCTGGACTTTTGTTATTGCGGATAATGCTGAGAGAAAACTACTGTCATTGTATTATTATTATTGTATTGACTTTGCATCTGTGACATTGAACTTTAAAATTGACTAATAATTATTATTTTGCATGCAATTGATACATATCCTGTATAGCTAAACATGTGGACTTTAGATTAATATCTGACTGTAACAACTTTATACCATGTTTAAGGCAAATAAAGACTTATCTTATCTTATCTTATCTTGTGGGACAAAGTTTTCTTTATTGCTTATGGCACGAAGGTCGTGAACAACCTCTGTGGGGGACCGCATTTCTCTGCCAAAGGTCAAATAAGCTGGTGACTTGCCTGTTGTGCGACATTTTGCACTATTCAGGGCAAAGCGAATCACCGGCAACTTCTTCGGCCATGAGGTGTGGTCGTCTGCCACGAGATGTGCCAGCATTGCTTTAAGGTCGCGGTTTTTTCGCTCGGCAGGATTAGCTTGTGGATGATACAGAGGAACGAAATTCTGCTTAATGTCTAAGACTGACATACATTGTCGCATGACTGCAGAAACGAACTGGACACCGTTGTCCGAAATAATCCTGCGAGGTAAACCGAACCGCATGAAATATTCCACGATGAGGACATGAGCACAGGCTTCTGCTGTGGCTTCTTTAAGGGCAAACAGCTCTATCCATCGAGTAGCAGTGTCTTCAATGAGAAAGATCCACCGCTCCCCGTGGTCTCCTTCCGGTAGAGGGCCGAACAGGTCCATAGCCAACACCTCACCCCGCTGGTTCATGACCGGTGTCTGGAGCAGACCTGAGGGTTTGGCGTTGTTAGCCTTATACCGCTGGCAGTGGATGCAGGCTGCTACATAATCGGTGATTATTCTCCGCATCCCTGTAAAATAATAGAGCTGTGCTACCTTCTGGTAGGTTCTTTGGTTACCCAGGTGACCAGCTGTTGGGGAGTCGTGTAACTCTTTTAAAATAGCTGCCACTTGGCTGGCAGGTATTACTAGCTGGGGAGATTCACTCTCAGAGTCTGGGTTGTAACGGTACAGGACTCCTTGATCCATGAGGTAACCTCTTTCTAACCATCTTTGAGAGGCAACATCATCAGGTCCTTCTAACTCTTTAATAATCTTTTCCACTTCAGGGTCCGAAGTCTGTTCCAGGCGTAGTTGACTAGGTGTCTTCGTGGGAAGGTCACAGATGACTGAACAAACACCGCACTTGTCACTCGTGTCGCCAGAACAAATCGGTCTACTCAGCGTGTCTGCCACGACATTCGCTTTCCCTGGGGTATATTGGAACTGGATATCAAAAGATTGGAGTTTTAGAGCCCAACGGACTAATCATTCATCATCGGCACTCACCTTCCCTGGGTCGGTGGAAACACCTTCTTGTGTAATGACGTGGCCGAGATATTTAACGCTTTCACGAGCAAAAGCGCACTTCTCCCTATTCACATGGAGGTTGAACTCAGCCAGACGTCTGAAAACTACCTCGAGGTCATGAAGATGCTGTTGGTATCCCTGCGATATTATCAACAGATCATCTAAATAAGCTAATAAAGTTACATCTTGTAAAGCAGAACAGGATCGGAGACGATCAATGAGACGCTGAAAGGTAGCGGGCGCGTTCCGGAGACCAAACGGCATTCTCTTAAAACGGTAGGTACCTAAAGGACAAACAAAAGCCGTTTTATCTCTATCAGCTTCCCTTACCTTAACTTGCCAATACGAAGATCGAAGGTCTAGCGTACTCATGTAGCAGTCTCGTTTTGTACTCTGTAGTAACTCGTCGATGCGTGGCATCGGATATGTGTCAGCTTTGGTGACTGCATTCAAACGCCTGTAGTCGACGCAGAAGCGGATACCACCGTTGGACTTCGGCACCATCAGCGCCGGTGAACACCATGCTGATTCACATTCTTCTATTATATCATCTTGTAACATTTTACCTATTTCAGATTTCATTAGCTCTTTTTTCGAAGGATTTAGGCGGTAAGGAGGAACAGCAATAGGCGGATGCTCACCTGTGTCAATGCAGTGTTCAGTATATGGTGTTGGACCTCCCCCTGCCCCCCCCCCCCCGCCCCTGCTCCCGTGCGTGCCTGGTGAGGAAGTCAGCAAGCGCGTGTCGCTCAGCTGGTTTAAGGTGAGTACCTTCATCATCCCTAAGTACATCCGTAGAGGCGCAGGACACGTCACGCGAGGTAGGTTCAAAGAACAAGTTATATTTTACCGTATCATAATTACTGAAGTACCAAACTTCTTTAAAAAAATCAATAACTACTCCAGCAGCGGTTATAAAATCGATACCTAATAACGTCTCGTTATTTGTCGCATCGGGAAAAATAAAAAATGGAATCGTGATAACTTTCGTTTCTAAGCACACCTCTAGGGTGGTAGAAAGTACATCCATCGTACGGACTACACCGTCGGCAAGCTTAACTTCGCGTGTCGAAGAGCTGAAGGGATTTTTTTTTTTTTTTTTTTTTTTTTTTTTTATTGGATGGGAAATCATTAAATGACCCCTCCCGCTCTGGGTGGAGCGGCAGGGAGTGTCAGACTTCTACTGACTAAAACCCACCCATGCTCCTCTTAGTGCCTTTACGTTCCAGGGCCACGGTAACTCTTTCGAACAAATCCGCAACCCTGGTAGGCTCTGGCCTTAACGGGCCCCGACCCATGCTGACGACTGCTGGCTTGGCGCGCGTAGAACACAGCGCGCCGTCAACCCGGGCCTGTTCTGATCGGACGGCGAGCTACCCATTGCTCGCCGTCCACAGGCATCAGTCACTGCGCCGTGCTCAGGAGCATCAGTTCCTGGGCGGCGCAGTGGCTGACGTTCAACAGGAGGGGGTGAAATGGGGCCATTACTGGCACTCCATTTCAGCCCCCTCCGGAGCCCGTTGTAGGGGCTCTACTGCGGCTGTTGCAGTAGCAGCAGCCGCAGTGGAACCGGCTTTGGCGGCGGAGGAAGCGGCGGCGGTGGCGGCGGTCGCGGCAGAGACGGCGGTGGCGGAGGGCTTTCTCCGATTTCCGGCTTTGGCGGGTGGGGCGCAGGCCCTACCCCCAGCCCAGTGGTCGGCCGGCTTGCCAGCTGCCGCACAGACTGCGCAGTGCGGCGCGGCGTCGCAGGAGCCGGCCCTGTGACCGGGCTGACCGCAGCGGAAACATAGACCGCTGCGGTCCACCTCCGAGGTGCATTGTGCTCCTACATGGTGGCCCACCTGGCACCGGAAGCACCTCAGAGGTCGGGGTTCCAGCAGTTTGACCTGCGCGGAAACCCAACCCACCAAAAACCTACGGCCCTCCGAGATGGTCTTGGCCGCCGACACGGGACAGCTCACCACAATGGTGCGCATGCCCGTGTTGTCAGGACGTAGGGTGCCCGCCTTCACCTCCTCTGCTGAGCACCCCCCCGTCCTAACGACGGCGGCCACCACCTCCGCCTCCGTGACGGAGTCGTCCAGGCCCAAGATGCGCATGTCGATGCGCTTGGTGGGCCTGGACACTCGGGCATCGTCCGCGCTTAGGGACGCCCTGAGCCTTTCGGCTAGAGCGTCCGCGGTTGGGCCGCTGGCTGCCCCGGGGATCTCCAGCATCCGGGCCCCAGTCATGGTGACCCGGAGCCGAAGGCCCCCCACGATGCCCAGCTCACCAAGGTTCACTGCCTCCTTCGCCTTGGTGAGCACGTCCGCGTACGTCACGCCCCTCTTTGCCGCGTCCGGCTGCAGCGTCAGAACTACAGCCGCGGTTTTCGGGGGGCGCAGCGCAGCCGCGACGCTTCGCGCCTTCTGCCGCCGCTTCCTCTCCCGCCTCTTGGCCGCCCTGGCTGCCTTTCCCGCCTTCCTCTTCTCCCCGGCCACTTGCCATTCGGCTTGAGCCGGGGGAGGATCTGAAGGCGAGGAAGCTGGGGGGAGCTGCTGCTCAGACGGCGCAGGAGCCTTCGCCGTCCGCGCAGCAACCCCACCCTTCCTCTTCCTTCCCGGGGCCGGGTCCGGTATTCCCGGCACCGACTTCGCGGGTGCCGGCCCGGACCCTTTGCCCTGGCCGGACGACCCCGGTGTGGCAGCCACGGCGGCCGCATACGACGCCTTTTTCTGGCCTGGGGGGGCCTTCCCACTCGCCGCTAACGGGGGGCGCAGGACGATGCCCTCCAGGACGGAAAACCGCGCCTGGAAGGCAGCCATCTCCTGCCGCACGAGGTCCAGCACCTGGCTCTCCTGCGGCACGGGTTGGCCATCCTTCTTGCGCCCACCTTGCGGCGCCCCCTGTGGGCCGGCTCCCCGGAGCCTGGCCAGGTCTGCGCGGAGCCCCTCGTTCTCCTTTCGGAGACGCTCCGTGGCGGCAGCCAAGCGGGCGACCTCCGCCCGCAGCTTGGACATCTCGTCCGGCGGAGGCCTACCTTTGGTATCCTCCGCTGCCGCCAGAATGGAGGCCATCGCCTCGCTTATGGCCTTGTTTTTAGAGGAAAGTTTCCTCTTCAAGGCCACATCGCGAAGCCTCCACCACCTCCGCAAACCCGGCCCTCCGGTCATCCGGCTCGCCGCCGGAGGACTCCAAGCCTTGAGCCCCACGAACGCCATCTTCGGGGGGTCGTCCAGCATCCTTGGAGGCAAGGACTCTGCCCTTGCCTCCCTCTCGGCCCTTACCCCGCCTGCTGGTGGGGATCTTCCGGGCCGAGGCAACCTCTTCGCTGCAAGACGACCCCCGGTCGTCTTCCGGCCTAGGCCGCTTGCGGAAGGACCTCGAGTCATCCGCTGCAGTCCCTGCCCCCTCGGGTTCAGAGCTCGCCGAGCTCACTGTCACCAGGTCGTCGGAGTCCAACTCGGACTCCGACTCTGCACCCGCGCGACGCTCGGGCGAGCCCTTCTCCCAATGTAGCGCTCTTCTACCCGCGCTCCGCCCGGCCGACACTTTGTCGGGCGAGCTTAAATTGAAACCGATCAATTCCGCGAAGGATGTTCCGGATCGGGGGCCTCCTCGGCCCTTGTTGCTATCGGCAAACGGTTGGTGGACAGCCCTGTTGCCCCCCCCAGAATACGAGGGGCTTGACGCAAGAGGCGTGGCGGATTCTCGGACCGCTGTGCAGTCCGTACCGCCCTGGGGTAATGTCTGTTTAGCAGGCCTGTCCATGATTGTCCTTTTTAAGGGTGCGGTCCCTTTCTCCCCTTCTCTCTCAGTGCTTGCTCGCTGCCCTCACAGTCACGTCTGATGATCAGACGCGTACCAGAGAGCAGCGAGCAAGCCAATGAGACGCACACCGTCCGAGGACCCGAACACTGCTCAAGTCTCCGAACGGTGTGCCCCTCTTGTGTCTCTCTTGGTCTGGTCTCTCACTTGGGACCTTCCGGCATGAGTGGCTCTACCGGCAAAGCCGCCAAGATCACTGAGACACGCAAGCCCCACCACGACGGCAACGTGGAGACACGGTTGGTGGGGTGAAGGGATGACCTTGACGTAGAAGGAGAGTATATAGCGTATGACCCGCAATGCAATGCTTGGCGGCCGTATCTATCAACGCGATATCGGTAAAACCCAAAATTTTTATATTAAAAATAGGTCGAAACTCGCGACCAATAGCGGGTTCCGTATGACTCGCACGACCGTTACCGCGGGGTAGAACATCGCCACTATAAATACAGTTATCACTATTTACATATAAACACATATTCTCATTATTATCAAATTGTGACTTAACATACTTTTCATTACGAGAATCAATACACAAAATATCGTTATGATATCGGTTATTACCGTTTTGTTTATCGGATGTGTTACACGCTAAATCGTTAGAATATTGGGAGCTATTACCCTTTTCATTATTAAAATTATTACACAAAATATCGGTATATCCCGTGGTATAACCGTTGGTAGAACATAATGGGTTAACGTTACCCTTTTGTTTACATACATTTTCTGTTTGTGAGCTATGAACATTTACGTCAATAGAATTTGAACATTTACACATATTTGTTACAAATTGTGAGTTATGACCCGAAGTATTATTATAAGAAACATTGTTATGGCAACAAGTAATAATATCTTTACCAATGTCTTTAACTGACGCAATGTTTTTATTTGAAAAGCACTGTTTAGATTCAATTATTTGCGATGAAAAGTTTTGTTTACAAACGTCGCGAGATTGAACACAATAAAAAGATTGAGTTTGGCCACTTTGTTTTTTATCAGCGTTATCACTTATCACTTCCGCAGAGTTATTTTTGGATTTTGACTCACCTTGGGTCTGCAACTTACGACACTGGTCCTTTGTGTGGCCATATCGCTTGCAGTAGGTGCAGGAAACTCGTTGCTTCGCCGGAACCGGGGCGGGAGGCGCGTGCGGAGCGGGCGGGCTCTGCGCGGCGCCGGGGCAGCGGGAGCACTATCGCGAACGGGGACACGATCGCGGTTGGCGGATTGTGTAGACGGCGTCGAAGTGGACGGCGGCGGGCGCGTTTGTGTTCGACGCTCACTCACCGTCGGCGTCATTTTGTTTTTCTCGTCGAAGGAATCTTCTATGTTTCGTGCAAGGCGGAGTAATTCATAGAAATTATGACACTCTTCTCTTCGCAGTGTTTTCTTTATTCTGCTGTGGAGGAGTCCGTAGGTCATATCTAATTGGGCCGACTCTGTTACGTCACCTTTAGGTAAGCGCGCAAAAAGATTGAGACGTTGGTTCGGAACTGTGTCCAGGTTATGCCAAGCATTCTCCTCCAGCACCACATTTCGAGGGTGTCTATCTTCTTTTTCTCGCTTTCTCTTAAAGTCCATGTCTCAGCACCGTAAAGAAATATGGGAAACACTAATTCCCTGATACGAGTAAGTCTCATTTTAGTGGCCTTTGTGATGTTTCTGCTTCTCCATATTTTTCCAAGCCGATCCATGGAGGACCTGGTGATAGCCATGCGCCGTTCGATCTCGTCCACACATTCACCGCTGTTTGATATTAGTGCCCCGAGGTAGATGTATGACTGAACGACGTCACAATTTGCAATTTTAGTTACTTCGGGCGAGTTGTTGTTAGCTCGATCAACAATCATGATCTTCGTCTTGCTGCGGTTTATCTTCAGACCAAAATCAAGGCTAACTTGTTCCATTTTACTCAGCAGGGATTCCAGATTGTCAACACTAGTGGCAAATAATGTGGTGTCATCTGCATATCGCAAATTGGAAATTTTATGGCCTCCAATGGTGATTCCGTCCAACCAATTCTCGAGTGTTATTCTCATAATGAGTTTCGTATACGTATTAAACAGCAGTGGCGACAAGATGCAGCCCTGACGGACCCCGGCACTTGGATGAAAGTGATTCGACAACACGTCGTCTGTTATCACCGAAACTGTTCCCTCTTCATACAGTCTCCAAAGGTGGTGAACAAGATGTTTGTTATAGCGGCAAGAGAAATACATCATCTGTGAAAATTTCAACTGTCCCTAGTTATCACGGTTCTTGAGATACAGCCTGGTAACAAACAGACAGATGGACAGCGGAGTCTTAGTAATAGGGTCCCTTTGGGTATGGAAGTCGGTACCCTAATTAATGAACCTGAACAAATCAGAGATTTTTTACGAATTTGGACTCGTCTTCGAGAGTCTGTTCGAGACCCTATCAGAGACTTGAAAAAGTTTTATTGAGACAGAACGTTAAATACCTAGCGAACAACAATGATGTGAAAAATCGTGTGAGAGTCATAAACGATTCAGAAAAACGCGTCATCAGTGCAACGCCATCTATTTGACCATGTAGTAAACTAACAAAATAATTGGCAGAGGAAGACGTTAAATAAGGAGCCCTTATGTAAAATGTTCACTTTTATTTTACTACGTATTACAAGTTTCACAAAAAACTCAACAATGGTTTTGATGTTATTTTCATGCTTACCTGCATTTATCTTTCTCAATAGATGGCGCCTAAGAGTCAGTCACCGCAACGCTTAGCGCTGTATGAAGTTTCTTACTAAAATTTAAAATTCAATACATTTTGGTTTTTTTGTTTGATTTTGATGAAATGGACACCAATTAATGTTACTCGGGTTAACACTTAATATTTTTAAGAACTTAGCTTTTGAATCCAATCAGTGGTTTTTGCGTGATGCTGTCTCAAACATATAGACAAACAGACAAACAGAGAAAAATTTCAAAAATGGCATTTTTGCGTTTTACACCTTTTTCCTAACATTTCTCAGTTATTTTTATGCAAAAATATTCAATGTAGAGACACGGCAAGTCTACGATTTTATTATATGTATAGAATAGAAGATAGAATAGATTTGTAATGATGAGACAGCAGACAGTTAATAATACTCGGTTAACAGCATATCGTGGTGGGTGGAGGAGGACCGCAGCAACTACACGACATGGAGCTACTCCGTGGCATTCACGTGCGGCGCGCGCTGCCGGGGCCGTGCCGCCGTGTGGGCGCACGACGAGCCCGCGCGCGCGCCGCAGCACGGCCACGCCGCGCGCCGCCACCGCGTGCGCCTCGTCCGCCGCGTCTGCCACACGCCGCCGCTGCTGCCCTGGCCGCAGCTTTGCGGTACGTAGCATATTATCTGTGTGTTTGACGTACTTCCATGCTCGCTAAATTAAACTGTAATGCGGACTTTCGAAGATGTAAAGGTTACATTTCCTACCCTAGCCTACAATTTCATCTAATTATTTTTTATAATTAATATTGAATAGATGAAGCGGAGATGACGGCGGTGGTGTCGGGTTCGCCGGCGGAGGGCGCGCAGCTGCAGCAGAAGTGGCGCACGCACTGCAGCGTGCTGGGCTGGCTGAGCGGCGCGTGCGCACGCGAGCTGCAGACGCAGCACGACCGCGCCCTGCTGCGCATGCGCGCGCCCCACGGGCGCCACGACCAGCTCGCTTGAACACTCGCCACACAATACCACGCCCAATGGAATCTTTCCGCCTGTCTATTTCAATTATCCTATATTTTCTGGTTAATCTATCTTTTTTTTTGGTATTTCATTTTCTCCCATCACAGACAGATATGTTTAAGTTAGTATACTTTGATATATACATGTGAATGCTTGTAATTAGGTAATTTTAATGACCCTACTTATCTATGCATGACTAGCTGCTACCCGCGACTTCGTCCGCGTGGAATTCTGTTTTTATTCTGGTTAATTTATCTTTTTTTGGTATAATATCTTTTTCTCCCATCACAGACAGTTTTGTTTAGGTTAGTATACTATATAATACTTTGATATATACATGTGAATGCTTTGTAATTAGAAAATGACCCTACAGAAGCATGATATTATTCTAATTTAAGTTTGTTATGTTATTAGTATGTAAGCTAAAGAAAGTAAATAAATAAATAGTAGAGTCAGAAAGTCTAAGTACTAAGTTTTTTTGTATCCTCATCATCATTTCAGCCGAAAGACGTTCACTACTCGACATAGGCCTCCTCCAAGTGTCGCCACAACAAACAATGATTGATAAACTACATCAAAACACTTTTTTTTTTGGTTTTTATCGGAACTTTTAATGTCTTAAAAAAGTGATTATTTGATATTGTGACTGTTCCTAAATTACCCTAGGCTGATAAAATGTTCGTTTTTCCTAAATTAAACTACATCTGGTTGTTGTGTCGGCTTCCCCTGTGGGTAAGGAACCGGGCTTCTCCACCGCCCGACTCTGTAGGGCCCGTCTCCAAACCAGGGCACCCTCCCACCGATTATACGAAATGAATTCCCAAAACTACTGCCTTGTCCGACCTTAGAGGCTAGGGACAAGGAGGGGATACAAGGTGAAGTTAATGTAGGGAATTCATGATTAGTAATACATAAGTAGGTAAGAAAACAAGTATAATAAAATGGGTACGAAGTTAATGAGACGAGAGGACTGCAAGGTATATTATATTATGGTGAGGTGGTGAAGGAAACGTTACGCTTGCGCTTAATAAATTGATGATCTACTTCTACGTTAATTTATATTTTCACATTAGAACATCAGACCGAATAAACGAACTAGAACTCATTCCGTGACATGGAACGGTGGCCTTGTCGAACGTGTACTGTTAGACCTAATCGCACAGTATCACTATTTGAATACTGTAACGAAACTAACAGAACACGTTCCCGGGATTCTAAATAATTGTCTTACACAATCCTAAGACAAAGTACTGCGAAGTTCAGCTGTCATTGAGGAAGACAAGTCTATTTTTAGGTAGCTCAAATCGCGTCGCGTGTTAATGCTAACAACCCTTTTACGGCTGCCTATCTTAAGATAACACAAAACTAGCGCAAGCGCTCTGTAGACCAAGTCTGTAGCAGAGTTAATTGAGATAGGTATTGTTGCACGGCGAAGTGGTTCAATCACTTCACATTTCCTTAATTCGCCCCTTTCTTGGATATGCGGTGCGGCTCTGAGCGGCTACCATCCGAATCTCGTGTCTCGCTAAATAGTGACGATTCAGTAATAGGCCATACCATAGGCCGGGGTTAGTTTTAACGAGACACGGTCCCTAGCGTTGTGTATGTTCGTCCAACAAGCCCCACTCAATGCACTCTGAGCTAGACCATATAGGAAACAGTAATCATCAGCAACGCTTGCTTGACCTATAACCCAAATACGGGTCGACCATGAAGCCTGTTTTAAATAAGCTGTGAATATTAACGGTTCTGCCCCCCATGAATGTGGTGCGTCAGCTAAAAGTCAATAATGGCCAATAGTTGGGTGTGTTAGTGTGCAGTGTACAAGTAAGTATGTATGAGGGAATGTTAAGTGTAAAGGGGCCTTCGCCGTTTCCCTAAACCAAACATTACTGACAAATAACTGCCAAGGTATGGATTATAAAATGGATATAAAGTTGCGCCTAGCTGGAATAAATGATTATTAAATTATCCTCTCCGACACAACTACCAGCCACCTAGAAATACTTATAGTTAAAACTCACCCAGTCACACCAACACTTACACACACATTAAGTACTAAATAGTCTAAATTATATCTAACTTAACAGATAATACTTGCTACGAGTTACAACGGCACTACACACTCTGGTCTCCTAACTTATATATCCCTACCCTCGACTATAAGCGTCTGGACGCCCTTGCGATCCTATAACCTCCTCTTCCGTGAACCAAAACCCGACTGCCCTTTTTTTTTTTTTGGATGGGAAATCATCAAATGACCCCTCCCGCTCTGGGTGGAGCGGCAGGGAGTGTCAGACTTCTACTGACTAAAACCCACCCATGCTCCTCTTAGTGCCCTTTACGTTCCAGGGCCGCGGTAACTCTTTCGAACAAATCCGCAACCCTGGTAGGCTCTGGCCCTAAAGGGCCCCGACCCATGCTGACGACTGCTGGTTTGGCGCGCGTAGAACACAGCGCGCCGTCAACCCGGGCCTGTTCTGATCGGACGGCGAGCTACCCATTGCTCGCCGTCCACAGGCATCAGTCACTGCGCCATGCTCAGGAGCATCAGTTCCTGGGCGGCGCAGTGGCTGACGTTCAACAGGAGGGGGTGAAATGGGGCCATTACTGGCACTCCATTTCAGCCCCCTCCGGAGCCCTTTGTAGGGGCTCTACTGCGGCTGTTGCAGTAGCAGCAGCCGCAGTGGAACCGGCTATGGCGGCGGAGGAAGCGGCGGCGGTGGCGGCGGTCGCTGCAGAGACGGCGGTGGCGGAGGGCTTTCTCCTATTTCCGGCTTTGGCGGGTGGAGCGCAGGCCCTACCCCCAGCCCAGTGGTCGGCCGGCTTGCCAGCTGCCGCACAGACTACGCAGTGCGGCGCGGCGTCGCAGGAGCCGGCCCTGTGACCGGGCTGACCGCAGCGGAAACATAGACCGCTGCGGTCCACCTCCGAGGTGCATTGAGCTCCTACATGGTGGCCCACCTGGCACCGGACGCACCTCAGAGGTCGGGGTTCCAGCAATTTGACCTGCGCGGAAACCCAACCCACCAAAAACCTTCGGCCCTCCGAGATGGTCTTGGCCGCCGACACGGGGCAGCTTACCACAATGGTGTGCATGCCCGTGTTGTCAGGACGTAGGGTGCCCACCTTCACCTCCTCTGCTGAGCACCCCCCCGTCCTAGCGACGGCGGCCACCACCTCCGCCTCCGTGACGGAGTCGTCCAGGCCCAAGATGCGCATGTCGATGCGCTTGGTGGGCCTGGACACTCGGGCATCGTCCGCGCTTAGGGACGCCCTGAGCCTTTCGGCTAGAGCGTCCGCGGTTGGGCTGCTGGCTGCCCCGAGGATCTCCAGCATCCGGGCCCCAGTCATGGTGACCCTGAGCCGGAGGCCCCCTACGATGCCTAGCTCACCAAGGTTCCCACTCGCCGCCGCACTCGCTAGCGGGGGGCGCAGGACGATGCCCTCCAGGACGGAGAACCGCGCCAGGGGGTCGATTCTGCTATTGCAATCGTGTCTCAATGACCGGTCAATGATCGATTTTTGACGTATAACGTCAAACTTTTGACACATTTCCCATACAAAAACTGTCAAAGTTGTCAAATATTCGATCACTGACCGGTCATTGAGTCATAGTCATAGTCATAGTCATTTATTCATAAACAAGTAATTTGTATCTGAATTTTCACATAAAATTTACAATAATTTAAATTAACACAATTACAGTTTAACCAATAAAATAATTGCCTACATTTTTTATATTATAAATAAAATATAATAATTAATACAAAATAAAAATAAAAAGCAAATAAATCTGAATCCAATAAAAATTACAATTCAATAAAATTACAGTTCCTCTACAGCATATAGACACTTACTCAATAGGAAATTTTTTAGTTTTGTTTTACGGACTGGTATCGTGGACTGTGTTTAACAATTCTTAGGTTATTATTACAAAAATGTTTACTATTCAAGTCCAGTCTACGGGTGCTTTCCCTTATCTGCCTTTCTTCTACTGTCTCATAGTCTTGTATATTTTTGGACATATTACTTAAAAGTACCAGTACATAAAGACTTGGTACTGTAAGTATGCCCAAATTGATGAAATGTTGTCGGCAACTTTCCCTTTGTGAGATGCGGACCATGGTACGAATTGCACGTTTTGTAGTACGAAAGCTCTTCTACTATTATATTCATAGCTATTTCCCCAAAAAAGTATGCTATATCTAATTTTGGACTCCACTAGCACAAAATACACCATTTTCAGTTGTTCTATGCAGATTTCATTTCTCAGGGCTCTCAGAGCGTAACATGCAGATGATATCGATGCATCAATTGCTTTTAATTCTGATTTCCAGTTTAATAGTTGATCAATATGTATACCTAAAAATTTTACTTCGGCAACGAGCTCAATTGCGACTTCATTCAAGGCAACATTTAAATTATCTTTGTTACGGGCTGTAGTTTTAAATAACATTATTTGAGTCTTTTTACTATTAATAAATAATTTATTTGCTGTGAACCACACATGAAATGCTTGTAACGTAGCATTTACCCTTTCTGTCAACTCTACCATGTCATTAGCTGCCACTATGGCATTTGTGTCATCCGCGAAAATTACTAATTTAATGTCTGGTAATATTGTATTTAGATAATTAATCAAGTCATTAATAAATAATATAAATAAAATGGGTCCCAGAAAGATCCCTGTGGGACACCTGTTGATATTCGTACAATTTTGGATTTATATATTTTCTTATAATTATTCTGAGTTTTGTCAATTTCAACGTACATCCGCCTGTTTTTTAAGTAGGAAGAGAATAGTCGCAAAGCATTTCCTCTTATTCCATAATGTCTCATTTTAGTCAGAAGTAATTCATGGTCAATTGTGTCAAATGCGGAGCTTAAATCTAGGAAAATCCCTGCAACTCTACTTTTAATATTAATTTTGCTTATCACATCATCCAATAATGTATATATAGCGTCTGAAGTGCCAACACCCTTTTGATACCCAAATTGTCTTTTATTTAAAACTTTATTTACTCGCAAGTGAGTTAAGAGTCGAATTTTAAGTATCTCTTCTAATAATTTTGACAGCACTGGTAATAGAGAGATGGGTCTATAGTTTTTAGGGTCTGACTTACTTCCCTTCTTATACACAGGTATTACTTTCGCCATTTTTAGTTGTTCTGGGAAGATAGCCTCTTTTATACATTTATTGAAGAAGTCAGATAGAGGCTCGGCTAATATTTCAATGTGCTCCATGAACAGACAAATCGGAACTTCGTCGTACCCACAGGACTGTTTGTTTTCCATTCCTTTAACTATGGTACAAATTTCGTTTGGAGTGGTAGGAGAAATATGCATGTAACTGCTAACCTTTTCCGTGAATGGATGGAGAAATGCAGTAGCATGGTCTCCTTCATTCACATTAATAGCACCTTTATAGTCAAATTGATTCACTAGCAAGTTGGTTATTTCCTCTGGATCCACTACAATTCGTCCATCTACCTTAAGCCTAAGTTCCCGCTGAATCTCTTTCCCTTTATTAGTGCATTTATTTACAATTTTCCAAATTTCCTTACCCATATTTTTTGATCGGTTTATTTGAGACATTATTGCAAGCTTTTTAGCTTTAGAAACAATCTTTCTGTACAGTCTAACGTACATGTTTTTGTATTTTAAAGCACTTGGTTCAAGGTTATTTCCATTGCGTGCACATAAAACACGTTTCATTTTGCTAGAGGTACGTATCCCTTTAGTGATCCACTTTGATTGTGATTTATTCTTAAGGTTAGTTTTACATTCTCTCTTCCGGTAGCTATTGCGAAAAACTTTATAAAAGCTTTTAAGGAAAGTGTTAATACCCATACCATTCCAAGATTCTTTAAGAATACCCTTTACGAATGCTGCACTATTTTTACTGTTGAATACTCGTTTATTTATTACAATATACCGATTCTCATTCAAACATGGATTGGATCGATTTTCCAAATGAACCTCAGCAAAAATACCTGCATGCCCATCGGCCATACCATTGTGATCTACCTCACAACCCAAAACACATGCATCAGGCAGATTGGTTATGATGTTGTCAATACATGAAGTACTATTGTTACGGATGAAAGTAGCCGAAGAGATTAGATGCCTAAAATTATAACATTTCAACAAACTAAGAAATTCCGTACTCTTTTTATTGTCCACTAGCAGATCAATATTAAAATCACCGCATATTATGCATTTCCTATTGAATAAGTAGTCTAATAACTTCTCCAATCTTTCTAAGAACTGTTCGAAATTTTTATCAACAGGATTTCGATAGCAACAACAGATATAAAGACCAGTGATAGTATCTTTTGCACCACAAATTTCAAAACATTCCATTTTATACAATTTGTTTATCGGTTCACACATTTCAGTCTGTCTATCTACATGCCCCAAAATTAAACTACCTCCTCTTAATTTATTTTTTCTAGTGTTGTAAGCTACTAACTTATAGCTATTTAAAACATTTGCAGAGCACTCATTCAAGAAATGTTCACTTATACACACGTAATCCAGCCTTTTATCAAGAGTTTCCAAATATACTTCTAGTTCATTTTTCTTGTTCATAATTCCGCATACATTTTGATGATAAATATTAAGGGAGATATATTTACTGTGATCAGAAACATTTGTCAGGCTATAAGAATTAATAGGTAATTTAGGACCGAAAAAAATCATTTTCATCTGTCTGTGTGCCAATGCTATCTGTAACTGGTTTATGATGCTTTGATGAAGTTTCATTCTCTGTACGTGGATATCCATTATTATAACATTTTAATTCATTAGATTTATTTTTAACATATTCTAAATAGTCATTTCTGTACTTTAAATGAAGTATTTCCTTATGGATAAGCCTACTTGCTCTGATTGTATTTATGTACTTTGAAGCTATTTTAGTAGTAGTATAATTCAGATCCAGCGGCAAAAATGTCGTATTTTTAAAGTTCCTACATACCAGTTTCAGTGAATTATTGAGCATATTAACATAGAGATACTTATTTTTATAGAGTTTGCCAACTAAGATGTTTGCGTGTTTTACTTGTCCCAGGGTGTAATACAAAATTGACTGAAAATTCAAAGGATTAGAATCGTTGGAACCCCCGAGTATCAATATGTAGTCTGAGTGGGTAAACTCCTTACACATATCAACACATGAACTTAATACTTCAGCCATAGGGGCTCCTGGTTTAATCATCGAAGTAACCTGGAAAGAATTTCCTAGAAGCTCCTGTAGCACACCCCTCATATCAAGTCCTGTTTGGTCAGCAAAAATCTTAACCTGGTGTTTTCTAGCGGTTAATTGACTTGTTCCTGTATTCGATTTTATATTATTAGTCAAACTTAAGTGTTTTTCTTCTCGGTCTGAAATGTTTCTCATATCTATGGTCAGTGTTCCAACTGACTCTGTGTCAACTATTGTCCCCATTTCAATGTTACCTTGATCTACAATGTGTCGATAAGAAGGTTGGTGACTTATTTTCATGTTTTGTAAATCACATTCTGATGTTAGGGGCTGCCCGAAAAAGTAGGTTAAATTGTAACTTTCATTATATTTTTTACTATCTCTCACTGCGTTTAAATCTATTTCTTTAGAAGATGTTCTTGTTAAGCCTTTTCTTATACCAAATGACCTATATCGCTTGCGATACTGTGGAGAATAGAATTTGAGAGGCGAAGCAATCGTTTTGTCATTTTTATTCAGTTCTAAAGCGCCGACAGATTTGTACACATTAATTTTATGTTGGGCTAGTGACAACTCTTTTTTTAAGGCGCTATTCTCAATATTCAAACTTTCTATCTCAGAGTTTGCTATTTGCAGTTCCTCATTTAACTTTTCAAGTTTATCGTTGAGTTCCGTCACTTCATTTCTGATAGTTATGTTGTTTGGTAAACTTTGATATGATATGTTTAAATCAAAGTCACTGTCATGCAAATCCAAACTTGACCGCCGCGGGCGACATCTTTTTTGAGTGTTAACATTTTGCACATCTTCCATATTTCAATTTGTGTAGTTAATAATCATACAAGGTTTTGAAAACATTCAAAAAGTGATTTCTTTTGGCCAGTTTCGAACCCGCGACCATACGTAGATAATGTACTCAATGTCGGCCGGTTCAGTTATGCGCCACCGCAGCTATTACAATATCAAGTGAATTTTGGCCTGAGTATCAGCAACAACTGTTTTATCGACTTTTGATTCTCGTAGTTAATACTAGATGTCACTACTTGTAAAACTAGATTAAACTAGATGGCACTATTCAAAATTCACTGCTAGCTGAGTAATTGTTGTTGACATTTAAATAAAAAACGGAATAATCAACCTTTTTTTTCCACTTTTCTTCAGATTATACGAAATTATTTCACTAAGTTCTGCCGTTAGGTATTATTCTGTGTTAAGGGAAGCACGTTCCACTATGTTTACACTTGTAATTGTTTGTATTAACTTTAAATTTTGCACCTTGCTGTAATTCACACAATACTGTTTCGATTCATAGTTTCTTCTAACTTTTCGTCCGTATAACACTGTCACTTGTTTATTGACCCCTTTTGGGTTGTTACATATGGTTAACAAGTCAAAAAACGTACTCTTTCTATTTTAATTAATAATAAAACACGGAGCTAATGTTTACGTCATGGCAGCGCCATCTGAGACACGATTGCAATAGCAGAATCGAGCCCCTGGAAGGCAGCCATCTCCTGCCGCACGAGGTCCAGCACCTGGCTCTCCTGCGGCACGGGTCGGCTCTCCTCTCTGCGCTCCCTGACTTTGAGGCGCCCCCTGTGGGCCGGCTCCCCGGAGCCTGGCCAGGTCTGCGCGGAGCGCCTCGTTCTCCTTCTGAAGACACTCCGTGGCGGCAGCCAAGCGGGCGACCTCCGCCCGCAGCTTGGACATCTCGTCCCGCGGAGGCCCACCCGGGTTAGCCTCCGCTGCCGCCAGAATGGAGGCCATCGCCTCGCTTATGGCCTTGTTCTTTGAGGAAAGTTTCCTCTTCAAGGCCACATCGCGAAGCGCGGCCTCCACCACCTCCGCAAACCCGGCCCTCCGAACTCGCTCCTGTCCGGAGTCATCCGGCTCACCGCCGGAGGACTCCGAACCAGGAGCCCCGCGACCGCCCTCTCCGGGGGGTGGTCCGTCAGCGACGAGCTCCTCGGCTCGCTGGCCAGCCACCTTGGAGGCGGGCAATCTCCCCTTGCCTCCCTCTCGGCCCTTACCCCGCCTACTGGTGGGGATTTTTCGGGCCGAGGCTACCTCCTCGCTGCAGGACGACCCCCGGTCGTCCTCCGGTCTAGGCCGCTTGCGGAAGGACCTAGAGTCCTCCGCTGCAGTCCCTGCCCCCTCGGGTCCAGAGCTCGCCGAGCTCACAGTCACCAGGTCGTCGGAGTCCAACTCGGACTCCGACTCTGCACCCGTGCGACGCTCAAGCGAGCCCTCCTCCCAATGTAGCGCGCCTCTGCCCGCGCTCCGTCCGGCCGACGCTTTGTCGGGCGAATTAAAACTAAACCCGATCAAGTCCTGAAAAGACGGCTTGGATCGGGGGCCTCCTCGGCCACTGTTGCCCTTGGCAAGCGGAGAACAGGGAACAACGTTGCCTCCCCCAGAATACGAGGGGCTTGACGCATTAAGCGTGGTGGATTCCCTTCCTGCTGTGCAGTCTGGACAACCCTGGGGTAGTTCTCTTTCGTTGTCACTGTCCATAATTTTCCTTTTAGAGGGTGAGGTCCCTTTCTCCCCTTCTCTCTCAATGCTTGCTCGCTGCCCTCACAGTTACGTCTGATGATCAGACGCGTACCAGAGAGCAGCGAGCAAGCCAATGAGACGCACACCGTCCGAGGACCCGAACGCTGCTCAAGTCTCCGAACGGTGTGCCCCTCTTGTGTCTCTCTTGGTCTGGTCTCTCACTTGGGACCTTCCGGCATGAGTGGCTCTACCGGCAAAGCCCCCAAGATCACTGAGATACGCAAGCCCCACCACGACGGCAACGTGGAGACACGGTTGGTGGGGAACCCGACTGCCCTGGCTTTTCGTTCAAAGCAAAAGGTCCCCCTTCCGGGTCCCGCCTACCTCTCGCCAGACATCCCAAAAAAATACCACATTCCACAGTTCCCACACTTTCGCAGAGTTCCTCACAATGACAAGTTTTTGTACCATTTCTTAATTGTTTTAAGGGCCGTTTGGGTCCGACTTGAAACTCTGTTATGGTTGCCAGATATGGCCAACTTGCACTGCGGGCGCCATTAGAAATCAGATATTATACTCGTTTCTTTATAGTTTTGTTAAAATATTACTTCGACTTGACGGCTAGTCCATTAAAAGGTCAATTTATGATTTTCCGAGTGGTCTGACAGCATGTGCAGTATTTTGAAATAAATATAATGTTGTTATTAAATAGCTATAAGTGACAGACAGTCACAATATCTTAGAAAAATGAAGAATTTAAGAATATAATTACCATATAATATTGTCCCTATTTATCAATACAATAAAAAAAGAAATCCAAACCAATATTTTGACAGTTCAACTCCATTTTCCATAGATGTGATGTGTGTTGTGCATTTGATCTCATTTTAAGAATTGCGGTGTTAAGATTCGCCTCGCAAGAATGATTTTAAAGAATGACAATTACAATCTTTATCACCAGGCACGCGTTTTATATTTCCTAAGCTTAAAAGCTAAAGTAACTCTAAGATGGGCCATTTATTATTATAACACCCACAGGCAGATGGCGAAGCCCTGTGACAGCGGAGCTTCTAAGACAAAAAGAGTTGAGTTAGCTCAGGTGATCTTTGGGTCCAGGGGCGGCGGACTTGGGGATGTCCGTTGCCCTCCATTCATCCGGACCCGAGGTGGCGGCGCGTGGTGTTCCCGTGCGCCCCTCTGACGTCGCGGGGGAATTAAACACCTCACTCCCCCCGCATACGAGATGTGGCCCGCAGTGGCGGGCCGGCACCAGCCGGGGATTACGGAAGTCGCTATGTTCCCGCGATCCCCGGCGTTGGTGGAAGATGGAACACCGGGGTGGTTTTAGTCAGTAAGAGTCTGACAGACCCCTCCGCCCGCCCCAGGGCGGAGGACATCCATGAGGATTTCCCCCCGTAAAAAAAAAAAAAAAAAAGCTCGGGTGATCTTGTGTCTATCTGTGTTCTTAAAAAAAATCTTTGAAGTTTTACAAGAAAAAGTACAACCGACTTCCAAATAAAAAAACAAATAAAAAGTACAAAAAACTTTTATTTTGGAAGTCGGTGTTGAATTACGAAGAAACAACCAAAATCCGACTATTTTTAATTTTATCTACACAGTAATTTTTTTAGTAAAAGAGTATTTTATTTTTCACTTTCAGTGGTACCTCACACCAAACAACATCACTGAAAAGTCACAGGAAATCAAAATACGCAATTTCGTTTACTTGGATGACATTTTCTTCTAGCTGTTTGGATTTAGAAATCAAACTACTAAACCGATTCAGATGAATCTCGAGAAGAGAAGTAGTTATATCCTTTCACATAAAAAAATGGTTCAAAAATATCGGAGTTATGAGGAAAAAAATAAAATACAACCTAATTGAGAATCTCCTCCTTGTTTTGAAGTCGGTTAAAAACTTATCTACAATTGTTTCGATCTATGTTACTGGCTCTAATGAAATTAAGAGTGGATTTCACCAATGAAACTTAATGCGATCAGTAGGTACATCTAAACAGCGTTCAAGAGCTGTCAGTGAAAATATTCCGTAGAAAAATAATGACACTCATAAACGTGGTTTATTCGCTGATCGCGTTCAGTTTCATTCTAATTACAAAGCATTCACATGTATATATCAAAGTATATATTATAGTATACTAACCTAAACAGAACTGCCTGTGCTGTGTGTGAACATCTTTGTGTACCAACACCCATGTTTGCAAATGAATAAATGATTGATTGATTGATTGATTGATTGATTGTGATGGGAGACAAATATTTTATACCAAAAAAAGATAAATTAACCAGAATAAAAACAGGATTCCACGCGGACGAAGTCGCGGGTAGCAGCTAGTATTTAATACATTCATTAATTCACCCTAAAAATACGTACAAGTTAAATTTCGAACATTTAATTTCTAAGTAGTATGAGTGGAAAAAGGTTGCTTCTGCAACGTCTCCGGCGCTACGGGAAGTGCAACCCCTTCGCTACGTAAATTCGGGGTGCCCCAATTCGGTTTTGGAACAATTTCGACCTATTTTATCCATGAAAATCAGTGTCCAGTGTACAAGCCAATCGTGAATCATCCAGTGTACAAGCCAGTTTACAAGGTCAATCGTGAAGGGATTATTTAGGTCTTAAAATTAAATATTTTATTGAAAGTCATCCATCATGGATGCGAGACGCACAGGACCGGTTGTTGTAGCGACGCTTGGGGGATGCCTATGTCCAGCAGTGGACCTCTTTCGGCTCATATGATGATGATGATGATTGAAAGTCAATATGTTGTGCTACTAAAGTTAGTGACAGAAACGTATCGCTGCACAACAGACTCCACGTAGTCTTGTCTGCCCTAGCCCTAGAGTGTAATTTAGAATCGCGTAGGCGCGGAGGCACCCCACCAACCGTGTCTCCACGTTGCCGTCGTGGTGGGGCTTGCGTGTCTCAGTGATCTTGGGGGCTTTGCCGGTAGAGCCACTCATGCCGGAAGGTCCCAAGTGAGAGACCAGACCAAGAGAGACACAAGAGGGGCACACCGTTCGGAGACTTGAGCAGTGTTCGGGTCCTCGGACGGTGTGCGTCTCATTGGCTTGCTCGCTGCTCTCTGGTACGCGTCTGATCATCAGACGTGACTGTGAGGGCAGCGAGCAAGCACTGAGAGAGAGGGGGAGAGGAGGGGAGATAGGGACCGCACCCTCAAAAAGGAAATCATGGACAGTCTTGAAAGAGAATATGTACCCCAGGGCGGTCCGGACTGCACAGCAGTCCGGGAATCCGCCACGCCTCGTGCGTCAAGCCCATCGTATTCTGGGGGGGGCAACAAGGCTGTCCACACTCCGATTGCCGATGGCAACAAGGGCCGAGGAGGCCCCCGATCTGGAACATCCTTCGCGGAATTGATCGGCTATAATTTTAGCTCGCCCGACAAAGTGTCGGTCGGGCGGAGCGCGATTAAAAATCAAAAAAAAAAAAAAAGGCGCGGAGGCAAAGAGATAAATAAAAATATAAGAAATGATAAGAAACTAAAAATACAAGATACGTTGATAAAGCATATCGAAAAAACTGGTGGAACAAAAAAGGCGATTAAGGAACTTAATTATAAAAAAGATTGGTTGCTGAAGGTGAAAACTAAAGACGGAAACTATACAAATAAAAGACCAGAAATACTTAAAATTGCTACAGACTATTACCGAAACTAATACCAAAGTAAGAACCTAAAAGAAGAGATAACAGAAAGAAACACAACAGACTTAGAACCGACACCAAAACTATTAAAAGAAGAAACAATAAGAGCGATAAACACACAAAAGAGAGACAAGACCCCCGGAACAGACCAAATAACGAACGAACTTCTGAAAGCTACCCTACCGAGCATTGCCCCTTTACTTACGGATATATTTAATGAAATTTTAGAGACTGAAAATATTCCTACAGATTGGACTAAATCAACCATAATATTACTCCATAAAAAAGGAGATAGAGGAGAAATAGCAAATTATCAACCAATCGGCTTGATGTCTAATATCTATAAAGTCTTTACTAAAACCAACCGAAAGAACAGGTGGGGTTTCGTAGTAAATACTCAACAGTAGATCACATACACGTTTTAAGACAAGTGCTAAGGTTAGGTTAGGTTTATTTTTTTTTTTGTTTTTTCTAATATCCCACTGGCATGGAGAGACCAGTGCTTATGATCTAGCTTATCTCTATTCTAATGCTTATTCTGTAAGGGCCCTTTCCTTAATCTATCTCTACATACTATGCGTTTTACCTACTTTTCTACACATTTTTAGTGCAACCTTTGTTGCTCTACCTCACTTTACATACAATTCTCATTTCTACATAACTCAATCTAAGTCTATTCTATTTTTACTTTATCTATCTTCTAGCTCTTTCCTTATATCTATTCACTTTTCATTTTCTTTGCAACTGTGTTGCTCTATTACTTATTACTATTACTTATTTTAAGTACATTGTTCTTATATATACGGTGCTTTTTTGCACGATATTTTATTTTTACCATCTAATAATCTTATCTTTTATATTTATTTTGCTTTTTTATTTGCTTTTTTCTTAGTTTATTAATTATTTATTATTTCTATTTATTATTTATCATTTCTTATCCATTATTCAGTATTCATTATTCATTATTCATTATCTATCTCACTGACTTTTATATATATTTATCGCACTCAGCTCACTTTGCTCATCACAGTTTCGGACATTTTCAACGATCTGTGTTCTTATGCTAAATTTTATTATATACAAATATTAATCCTAAGCATATTTTCGTTATTTATTCCTTGTCATTGTTTTGCGAACTAGTTTTAGGCAGTAACATAAAAAATTTTCACATATATTCTTGTTTGTGATAAATTCATTGAAGTTTGCCGTCGCAATCTCAACGCCCAGTTCTTGTTCAATTGCATACCCCTCCAGTCCGTAGGTGGGGCATTCAGTCAGTATATGTACCACCGTTTCCTGCTTGTCAGGGTCACATGTGCACGATGGGCTCTCCTTGCACTTAAACCTATTTCTAAGGTATTCGGAGAACCCACCGTGTCCTGTCAGAAGTTGTGTCAACATTCCTGTCGGTTTGAGTGCTCTGACTCGTTGATACGCTTGGATGGCGTCCGGGAAAAATATTTTTGTTACGCCGGCTGTTTCTTCAGATGTATACCTCCGGTTCCATTCCTCAAGCGTATCGGCACGGATCTACTCTGGCCTTGTTTTGGTCTTGAGGGCGGCGTCCTTAGCTAGCTGGTCTGCACTCTCATTACCCTCCAGTCCCGCATGAGCTTTGATCCAAAAAAGTTCGACTTTTTTGGATCGATCCTGGCACTGTCACAGGTTTTCGCGGATTTCGACTGCGAGGGGATGGAGAGAGCGATGGTTGGTGACCGCTTCCAGCGATGACCTGGAGTCGCTGTAAATTCCAAAGCTATCTTTTGGGCTGCGCAGAATTTCCCTTGTGGCTTTACATATAGCCAGCAGTTCCACCTGGAAGACGGTGCAGTGGGACGACAGCTTGAGTTTTTGAGATTTGGTTTCCGCATCATTGCTCCAATGAGACAATGATGCCCCAACCTTGCCCTCGATCTTGCTGCCGTCCGTGTATATCCGCACTGCTTGAGTGCAGTGGTTATTATGCTGCTCCTGGTCTGCCAAGCACATGAACTGCAGGCATAAATGTTCCCCACCAACCGTGTCTCCACGTTGCCGTCGTGGTGGGGCTTGCGTGTCTCAGTGATCTTGGGGGCTTTGCCGGTAGAGCCACTCATGCCGGAAGGTCCCAAGTGAGAGACCAGACCAAGAGAGACACAAGAGGGGCACACCGTTCGGAGACTTGAGCAGTGTTCGGGTCCTCGGACGGTGTGCGTCTCATTGGCTTGCTCGCTGCTCTCTGGTACGCGTCTGATCATCAGACGTGACTGTGAGGGCAGCGAGCAAGCATTTAGAGAGAAGGGGAGAAAGGGACCTAACCCTCAAAAAGGAAAACAATGGGTAACACTGAAAGAGAAGATATACCCCAGGGCGGTCCGGACTGCACAGCAGTTCGGGAATCCGCCACGCCTCGAGCGTCAAGCCCCTCGTATTCTGGGGGGGGCAACAGTGTTATCCACCATCCGTTTGCCAATGACAACAAGGGCCGAGGAGGCCCCCGATCCAAACAACCATCCTTTGAGGAAATGATCGGTTTCAATTTTAATTCGCCTGACAAGGTGTCGGGCGGGCGTACCGCGGTCGTTCCCTCCAAATTTTGGAGGAAGGGCTCGCCTGAGCGGCGAGGAGAAGCGGGGTCGGATTCCGACTCTGCATCAGACGCCAGCTCGGCGAGCTCTAGACGCGAGGGAGTGAGGGCTGCTGCGGAGAACACTGAGTTCTTCCGCAAGCGGCCCAGAGAGGAGGACGACCAGAGGTCGACCTCAAACGAGGAGCTGGCCTCGGCCAGAAAAATCCCCACCAGCAGGCGGGGTAGGGGCCGGGAGGGGACCAATGGGAGAAGGCCCGCCTCCATAGAAGACGACGAGCGGGCTGAGGGGTTGGCCAAGGAGGACGGGCGCCCCGGAGTGACGGCTGGGTTTGCCGAGGTAGTGGAGGCTGCGCTACGCGATGTGGCCAAGAAGTGCATCCTGCCAAGTAGGAACAAGGCCTGCAGCGCGGCCGCAGCCTCCATCCTGGCGGCAGCGGAGGAAGCCTACTTCCATCGCGGGTCTCCGCCCGCGCCCACGGACGAAATGTCTGGGCTGCGGGCGGAGGTCGCCCGCTTGGCGACCACACTGGAGCTTCTCCAAAAGGAGAATGAGTGGCTCCGGGCAGACTTAGCCGGGCTCCGGGTAGCCAGCTCAAGAGAGGTGCCTCAAGGGGGGCGCAAGGACGTTGGCCATTCCGTGCCGCTCGAGAACCAGGTGCTGGACCTCGTGCGGCAGGAGATGGCCGCCTTCCGGGAACGGTTCTCCGTCCTGGAGGGCATCGTGCTTCGCCCCACGCTAGCGGCGAGTAAGAAGGCGGCAGACCAGAAGGCGGCTTCTTATGCGGCTGCCGTGGCTGCCACACCGGTGCCGACCGGCCGGGCCAACCCAGGAGCTGAGCCAGCTCCTGCAAAGGCACCGGCGAAATCGGCACTGGCCAAGAAGAAAGTCGGGGCGGCTGCACGGGCGGCGAAGGCTCCAGCGCCGGCAGTGCAACCGCCTTCAAAGCCCCCGTCTTCCAAATCTCCTGCGGCTGAAGAAAAAGCCGGTTGGCAAGTGGCCAGGGAGAAGAGGAAGGCCGGAAAGGCAGCCAGGGCAGCCAAAAAGCGCGACAGAAAGCGGCGGCAAAAGGCCAGGAGGATAGCTGCGAAGCTCAGCGCCACGAAGACCGCGGCTGTAGTGATTACACTGCAGCCGGAAGCGGTCAAGAGGGGCGTTACATACGGGGACGTGCTCACCAAGGCCAAGGAGGCGGTGAGCCTTGGTGAGCTCGGCATCGTCGGGGGCCTCCGGCTCAAGGTCACTATGACCGGGGCCAGGATGCTGGAGATCCCCGGAGCATCCAGCGGTCCGACCGCGGACGCCCTGGCCGAAAGGTTGAGGGCGTCCTTGAGCGCGGACGACGCCCGAGTGTCCAGGCCCACTAAGTGTATCGACATGCCCATATTGGGCCTGGACGACTCCGTCACGGCGGAGGTGGTGGTGGCCGCCGTCGTCAGGACGGGGGGGTGCTCTGCCGAGCAAGTTAAGGCGGGCACCATACGTCCTGACCACACGGGAACGCGAACCACTGTGGTGAGCTGCCCCGTGACGGCGGCCAAGAAGATCACGGAGGGCCGAAGGCTACTGGTTGGCTGGGTGTCTGCGCAGATAAAACTGCTGGCACCCAGACCTCTGAGGTGCTTCCGCTGCCATGTGGGCAACCACGCGGGAGCTATGTGCACCTCAGAGGTGGACCGCAGCGGGCTCTGCTTCCGCTGTGGTCAGCCCGGTCACATGGCCGGCTCGTGTAGCGCCGCGCCGCACTGCGTAGCATGTGCGGCGCTTGGTAAACGGTGCAGAACTGCTCCAGTTTGAGCTTTTTATACTTTATCTCTGCGGCGCCATCCCATAAGGATATTGCCGCACCGACTTTGTTGTCCATTTTACTGCCGTCAGTGAAAATTTTAAAATTGGCTTCATCTTGCTGGACCAGCTCTGCATCGTTCACCACCAATTTAAATTCTATGGCCTTTTGGGCCGCTGGGTGCGGTGTATGAGTAAAAGCTGTCGGCTTCTACACCCTCCTGTCGCCAACTACTCGCAGGGAGTGACTTTTCTATACCTCATAAAGCGAGGCTGCTTCCTTGATCCTAAGGTCTAATGGAAGCATCCCTGAGAGCAGCAATGCCGCGTTCAGTGAGGTTGTCCTGTAGGCCTTTATCATTTTTTGTACAAAACCGCGTTGAACCTCGTTGAGATGTTTCCTCGTTCCTATTTTATCCGCTGCTGGGGCCCAAGCACTGGCGGCGTACATTATAATAGGCTCCACCACTGCGACGTACATTGTTCTGATTATCTCCGGCGAGATCCCCCACTCCACTTTGGCTGCCTTCGCCAGCTGTTTATACACGTTCAGTGCCTTGCGACAGACATTAGCCACGTATGTGTTGAACGTTAGTTTTTCATCTATAGTCAGCCCGAGTATTTTTATTTCCTTTGACATGGCTAAGTCGACCCCTCCCATGCTCAGGAGTGGTGTGTCGTGCCTAAGCTTGTTTGTAATAACCATTGCCTTTGTTTTCTGTGGGGCGAATTTAAGCTTATTCACTTCACCCCACTCCTGAACATGCCTTAGGGCCGCATTAGCCTGTCTCTGGACCTCAAGAGCTGTCTCACCGGAGAAAACCAGAACAACGTCGTCCGCAAACGCCTGACAATAGTCGCCTCTCATCTCTAAACTGTTTAGCAGCGGGTTTAGCAGCATGTTCCAGAAGGTGGGGCCTCCTATGGACCCTTGGACGCATCCCTTAGTGGTCACCTTCAAAAACTCCGATCCCGCATATCTGACTCGGACTCGTCGATTTGAGAGGTAACTATCCAGAACCTTACGGACGTTTTTTGGGCATCTGGTTTCCGCTAGTCTGCATCTTATGGCGGGCCACCACGCGCTATCGAAGGCTCCCTCTATGTCAAGCGAAACGACTACTATTATCTTACGCTCTTTGAGTTTTGTGCGTATATGCTTCATGAGGTCATAGAGGGAGTCCTCGGTACTGCGCTGCGGTGTGAACCCGTATTGCCTAGCACTCATATACCCAATGGTGTGCCATCTGACTCGCCGTATCAGCATCTTCTCCCAGATCTTTCCTAACACCGGTAGCAGCCCGATTGGCCGGTAAGACTTGGGTCTGGTATAATCGTCTTTCCCGGGCTTTCGTAAAACTACTACCACCGCTTCCTTCCATACCGTGGGGAAGAGGGAAAGACTTAGGCACTTGTTCAGCAGTGCCAGGAACATTTCAGAATTACAGTTGATGGCCGCTCTGCAGATGTCCGTTGTAAGCCCGTCCAGTCCCGGAGCCTTCCTGGGGTTGAAGCTGTTTGTAGCCCACTTGAGTTCATCCGCAGTGAATGGGGGGTCAGATGACTCACCATCTTCTTCCTCATTCACTTTTTCTGCCTTATCTCTCACCAACTTGTGGGCCACACTGTCCGCTTGAGCTTCATCCTCAGGATAGAAGGTCTCTGACAGAGCCCTGGCCGACTGTTCACCTTCCAAAACTCTGCCATTATGGACTAGGGGGATATTATCCTGCCTGGTGGTTGTACGGCCTATCACCCTGTATATTCCGTCCCACATAATAATAATATAATAATAATAATATCTTGGGACAACTCACACACGGCCATCTGATCCCAAGCTAAGCAGAGCTTGTGTTATGGTAACCAGACAACTGATATACATACTTATATAATTTATAAATACATACATATAATAGATAAATTACACCCAGACACAGAACAAACAATAATGCTCATCACACAAAGTTTGTCCTGGGTGGGAATCGAACCCACGACCTCTGGCTTTGCAGTCAGGGTCACTAACCACTAGACCAACAGGCCAGTCAAAACATACTTTCTCTATCCTGTTTTCCGCAGAACTCCTTCCAGCTGGTCGTTCTGGCTTTTTCAGCAAGCTGTTGGTACTGTTCCTTTGCCTGTAGATACGCTTGTACCACCCCTTCTCTTCGAATTGGTGCAGCGTTTGGAATGCGTCTTTTCAGTGTTTTGAGCTCCTTCTTCTTTTGTGTAAGTTCTTCTGTCCACCAAGGCAAAACTGGTCTCTGTTTGTGTTTAATTTTAGGTATGTTTTGTTCGCAGGCTTCTTCTTTAACTTTCGTGTACTCTACTATTTTATTATCTAGTTCTTCTATTCTATCTATTTTGGCTATTTCTTCTAAGTTCAAATTAATCCTTTCCCAATTTTGTACTATATAATTTTTAAATTCTGCCCAGTCCGCTTTCCTGGTGGTTCTTTTTATATCTATACCTTGCGATTTTTCCAGTTTAACCTCGAACAGAATTGCTTTGTGGTCCGACACTGTTAGGTCTCCGTCTAGCTTCCAGTTCTCAATTTTCCCAAGCAAATCCACTGTACAGACTGTGATGTCCACACAGCTCGTGAATCTCGTGCGCTAAAGCAGAATTTGCGCTGGGAAAAAATGCGTAATGCATTTTTTCCCAGCGCAAACAAAAAAAAAAAAAAAAAGGTTAGGTTGTCCTGGGGGACCCCCCACAGAGCTTGCGTCCACGTCGCGTCCCCTGGAAACGACCCAGTTCTGTCACCGTAACGGAGTGGCAGACTGGGATCGGCCAAAGTGCTCTGTGCTTCGTAGCTATCATTTTATTCTTGCGGTTTTAAGCTACGATCTTGCGAATGTCGAAACCCTCGCGGGACGCCTTCGGGCGTTTCCTCCCAAAAGGCCCTTCTCAGGGCCAACCAAAAGGCCCTTCTCAGGGCCAACCAAAAGGCGCTTCTCAGGGCCAACCCAAAGGCCCTTTTCAGGGCCACTCCGACGCTTCGGCGTCAGAGGCTAGCCGCGCGCCGTCTGCGGCTAACTTCTGTGGAAGAGCGGACGAGTTGTCGGACTCCGACGACGAGTCCCTCATCAGCGTCTCGGACGCAGGCGACTCTCAGTCGCGAAAGCGGGCCTTCCTGAAGGATGGGTCCGAGGGTTCCTCGGGCTCAGCCAGACGGTCAAAGGCCAAAAGGCCAACGGTAGCCGCGGATACCCACGTGGTGGATCTCGTGGACGCCCAGCGCCAGCTGGACCTGGCTCGGCGTGTGCAGCACCAGCAAGAGCTGGAAGAGCTGGTGGCTGCGAAGGAGCAGCGGGAGCGTGCAGCTCGAGCAAAGTCTGGTTACGGTGCGTCCCGCGTGCTGTACGCGGACCATTCTTTGGCCGAGCTGCAGCAGATGGCGGAGGTGGACGAGGAGGAGATCGCGGAGGTCGCCTCCAAGTCCTCCAATCTAAAGGGCACATTCCAGAAGGCCCTTAAGTGCCGGGCCGCGAGCATGCGCGGCATAGTTGAGGAGCTCGTCAAGCGCAAGACGAGCGAGGAAGCCGCCTTCACCTCCTCTGCCCGCCTTCACCTCCTCTGCTGAGCACCCCCCCGTCCTAACGACGGCGGCCACCACCTCCGCCTCCGTGACGGAGTCGTCCAGGCCCAAGATGCGCATGTCGATGCGCTTGGTGGGCCTGGACACTCGGGCATCGTCCGCGCTTAGGGACGCCCTAAGCCTTTCGGCTAGAGCGTCCGCGGTTGGGCCGCTGGCTGCCCCGGAGATCTCCAGCATCCGGGCCCCAGTCATGGTGACCCGGAGCCGGAGGCCCCCTACGATGCCTAGCTCACCAAGGTTCACCGTCTCCTTCGCCTTGGTGAGCACGTCCGCGTACGTCACGCCCCGCTTCGCCGCGTCCGGCTGTAGTGTAAGCGCTACAGCCGCGGTTTTCGGGGGGCGGAGCGCAGCCGCGACGCTTCGCGCCTTCTGCCGCCGCTTCCTCTCCCGCCTCTTGGCCGCCCTGGCTGCCTTCCCGCCTTCTTCTTCTCCCCGGCAACTTGCCATTCGGCTTGAGCCGGGGGAGGAGCTGAAGGCGAGGAAGCCGGGGGGAGCTGCTGCTCAGACGGCGCAGGAGCCTTCGCCGTCCGCGCAGCAACCCCACCCTTCCTCTTCCTTCCCGGGGCCGGGTCCGGTTTTCCCGGCACCGGCTTCGCGGGTGCCGGCCCGGACCCTTTGTCCTGGCCGGACGACCCCGGAGGACCAGCCCCTGCGCTGCGGCATAGGGCACACCCGAGCCCTGTGCCCGTCAGCGGTCGACAGGTCCCTGACCTGCTACCGCTGCGGCAAGGAGGGCCACAAAGCCGCCTCCTGCACGGCTGCCACGCCGCACTGCGCAGTGTGTGCCGCAAGTGGCTGCCCGGCAGGCCACGTGACGAGGGGGAGGATGTGCAATCCTCCCCTTAAGAGGGGCAAAGCGCAGGCGCCGGTCGGGCCTGCTGCTAGCACCGTCGTTCCCGAGGCAGGAACGGCGGTGGCGGCGGAGGAGGAGGGTGCGATGTCGATTGATGGATAGGGTCGATCATCGCATCCTCCAGGCGAACACCAACCACTGCAGAACAGCCCAAGACCTGCTGATGCAGACCATGGCTGAGTGGTTGGTGGATTTGGCGGTGGTCGCCGAGCCCTACTCGGTCCCTGGCAATTGGCTGGGCGATCAGGACGGCCTGGTGGCAATAGTGACGCGGTCTTCCACAGACTCCCCTCCCCTCTCGCTTTTAGAGAGAGGACCGGGATACGTGGCCACCGCGTGGGGAGGTGTGGCCCTGGTAGGGGTCTATTTCTCCCCAAACCGCCCTCTCTCGGACTTTGAGGATTTCCTTGAAGTCCTCACTGCTGTCGTAGGGAGGGCGGCGCCGCGCCAGGTCGTGGTGTTGGGCGACCTGAACGCCAAGTCGGTGGCCTGGGGCAATCCGGCTGGCTCCTGCAACGTCCGGGGACGCGTCGTCGAGTTCTGGGCGGCGTCGTGCGGTGTGTCCCTCCTCAACAGGGGGGCGGTCCAAACGTGTGTGCGGCAGCAGGGAGGGTCGGTGGTGGACGTCTCGTTTGCCACCCCCGTGCTAGCCGCACGCATCGTAAACTGGCGGGTGGAGATGGTGGAGACCCTGTCGGACCACCGATATGTGCGGTTCGACATCTCCACCCAGGGCCCCCGGGGGGAGATGGCTCGCTCTGGCAGGTCTCCCTTCCCACGGTGGGCTCTCACTCGCCTGGACCGGGAGGCAGCCAAGGAGGCGGCCTTCCTCCAGGACTGGCTGTCACCCTCCCTTGTCGAGGACGTCCCGGACGTTGACGCCGCAGCGGTCCGGCTAAGGCGATCCCTGACCGAGGTCTGCAACTCCAGCATGCCTCGGTCCCGTCGCCCGCCTTCCCGACGCGCCATCTATTGGTGGTCGGAGGAACTGGCGGGGCTCCGGGCCACCTGCGTGGCGGCAAGCAGACGAGGACCGCCTCTACGCCTCTTACAGAGAGGCTCAGACGGTCCTCAAGTCGGCTATGGACGCTGCCAAGGACTCGGCGAGGGCCGAGATGCTGGAGGGTCTCGACAGGGATCCATATGGGAGACCATACAGGGCGGCGCGGAACCAACTGCGGCCCCATGGTCCCCCACTGACGGAGACCCTCGAGCCGGCGTTGCTGAATGGGGTGGTCCGGTCCCTGTTTCCGCGCAGGACCGACTTCACCCCACCAGCGATGGACCCCCCGCAGGGGGCGGCTTCACCGCCGGAGGAGGAGGTACCCCCGGTGACGGTGGATGAGTTTTACGCGGGGGTTCTCAGCCTCCGCGCCAAGAAAACGGCCCCTGGGCCGGACGGCGTCCCTGCACGAGTGGTGGCCATAGCTGCCGCTCAAATGGAAGACAGATTTCGGGACCTCTTTAGCGCATGCCTTACGGCTGGGAGGTTCCCGAAACTGTGGAAGGAGGGGCAGCTATGCCTCCTCCGAAAGGAGGGACGCCCGGCGGATTCCCCCTCGGCATACCGGCCCATCGTTCTGCTCGATGAGGTCGGTAAATTGTTCGAGGGGATCATTGCCTCCCGGCTGAATGGCCACCTGCGGAGGGTAGGGCCGGACCTGTCGGACGCCCAGTTCGGTTTTCGACAGGGGCGTTCCACCATCGACGCGCTGGCCCTACTCAAGGGCCAGGTGAAGGGGGCGGTCGAGGCAGGAGACGGAGTGCTGGCGGTGTCATTCGACATAGCCAACGCCTTCAACTCCGTGCCCCACTCGACCATATTGGAGGCACTCCGAGATCACGGAGTGCCCCAATACTTGCGGAGCCTCCTGGCCAGCTACTTGGAGGACCGAGAGGTCCTCCTTGTCGACAAACTGGCCAGGTTGCGGCGATATGGCGCGGAGTCTGGTGTTCCGCAGGGGTCAGTCTTAGGACCCCCCCTGTGGAACATCGGCTTTGACTGGCTGCTGCGGGGAGCCCTCCTCCAGGGCACGAGTGTTATCTGTTACGCGGATGACACTCTCCTCACTGCCCGGGGGAGGAACTTCGGGGAGGCGGCCTGTCTGGCATCGGCCGGCGGGTCATTAGTGGCGGGGAGGATCCGCCGCCTGGGGTTGAAGGTGGCGCTGAACAAGACCGAGGCCGTGTTCTTTCACGGGCCTCGGCAGCGCTGCCCTCCTGACGCCCACATTATCGTAGAGGGCGCCAGGGTAGGCGTCCAGACCCAGATCAAATATCTGGGTCTAGTGCTGGACAGCAGGTGGCGCTTCGGCCCGCATTTCAGCGGGCTGTCGACGCGCCTGTTGAGGGCTGCGGACGCCCTCTCCTGGCTCCTCCCGAACCTGGGAGGGCCCAGTGCGCGTTGCCGGCGCCTATATGCCGGCATCTTGCGGAGCATGGCCCTTTACGGGGCCCCCATCTGGGCAGACTCCCTCCATAGGAGGGAAAATGCGACGGCGATGCGCCGGCCCCAAAGGGCCATTGCACTGCGGGTGGCGAGGGCCTATCGCTCGGTGGGCTTTTCGGCGGCGTGCGCTCTGGCCGGCACCCCTCCTTGGGAGCTGGAGGCGTGGGTGCTTGCCAGAGTGTACGAATGGACGGCGCGGCGAAAAGCCCTCGGGGAGCGCCCCGTCGCGGAAGAGCGGGAGGCCGTGCGGCGGGAGGCGAGGGACGCCATCATCGTCCATTGGACGCAGGACCTCGCCTCCGCCACTTTTGGCCGCCGAACCCTGGACGCGCTCGTCCCAGTCCTGCGGGACTGGCTCGAGCGGCCCCACGGTTTCCTCTCATTCCGTCTGGTGCAGGTGCTGTCAGGCCACGGCTGTTTCGGCACGCACCTGCACCGGATCGGGAGGGAGGAGACTCCGGCGTGCCACGACTGCGGCGCGGCGGAGGACACGGCACAGCACACACTCGAGGTGTGCCCGGCTTGGTCTGAGCCGCGCCGTAGTCTGACTGCGGAGATCGGACAGGACCTCTCACTTCCCAGCGTGGTCAACTCTATGCTGGAGAGTGAGGGGTCCTGGGCTGCGGTCGCCTCCTTTTGCGAGGACGTCATCTCGCAAAAGGAGGCGGCGGAGCGCGCGCGGGAGGACGACCCTCTCGCTGCGCCGCTCCGAAGGCGGAGAAGAGGTCGGAGAAGACGCCGTCTTCCCGGCCCTCCCTCCTCACGGGGAGGGCGTGCAGGGCCCGCCGTGTAGGCGGGCAGACGTCGAAAAGGGACTGGACGCAAAGGCTGTGCCGATCTCCCAGTCCCCCTCCACTCAGACGATGCGGGAATGCCGCTGGGTTGTTTTAGTGGGTATACCGGGCCTTGGCCCGGGGATTCCCACATACCCCTCCCATTCCCCCAATGGGAGGGTATGCGTAATGCATTTTTTCCCAGCGCAAACAAAAAGAAAAAAAAAAAAAAAAAAGGTTAGGTTAGGTTAGGTTGGGGGGGGGGCCAGGCGGTCAAAGGCCAAAAGGCCCACAGTAGCCGCGGATACCCACGTGGTGGGTCTCGCGGACGCCCAGCGCCAGCTCGACCTGGCTCGGCGTGTGCAGCACCAGCAAGAGCTGGAAGAGCGGGTGGCTGCGAAGGAGCAGCGGGCGCGTGCAGTTCGAGCCAAGTCTGGTTACGGCGCGTCCCGCGTGCTGTACGCGGACCATTCTTTGGCCGAGCTGCAGCAGATGGCGGAGGAGGACGAAGAGGAGATTGCGGAGGTCGCCTCCAAGTCCTCCAAACTAAAGGGCACCTTCCAGAAGGCCCTTAAGTGCCGGGCCGCGAGCATGCGCGGCATCGTAGAGGAGCTCGTCAAGAGAAAGACGAGTGAAGAAACGCGGCAGCTGCAGGCGAGGGTCGATCGCCTGCAATCAGAGGTCAGCCAGCTTCATCAGAAGCTGGCTGATGTCACGGCTCGGCCAATTCAGGCCGAACCGACACCTGCGGCGGAGGCCCCTACCTCCACCAACCTTGAGGATATACTCCGCAAGGTTGTAATGGAGGAGCGAGCCTTCACACGAGCCTGTCTTGCAGGCATCGAGGACCGGCTCTTGCCGGAAAAGCGCCTCCGACCGCCGCTTGCCGCTGACGAGAGGCGAGCCGAGCCGGGTCCGTCCTCGCAAGGGGAGAACGCCCTTCTCCCTTCCACTACCCCGTCCAACCAGCAGGGCTGGACCGAAGTGGTCAGGAAGGGGAAGGGCAAAGGAAAGAAGACGGCGACAGCCGCCCCTGCTGTCGCAGCCACCACGGCCACCACGACTCCCAGCCCGTCGCAGACGACTGGGAAGGGAAGGAGGAGGGGCAGGGGCAGAAAGGCTGCAAAGGGCGCCCCTGCCGCCCCCGCCACCACGCCTCCCAGCCAGTCGCAGGCGACCGGCAGAGGAAAGAGGAAGGGGAAATTGGTTCCCCCAAAGACCGCGGCCGTCGTAGTGACGCTCACCGCGGAGGCCGCGGAGCGAGGGGAGACGTACGCGTCCATATTGGTGCGGGCGCGTGCTAACGCCGATCCCACCCAACTGGGGATCGGCAAAGTCTCCTGCCGGAGGACCCAAACCGGGGCTCGAATCTTCGAGTTCCCTGGGGCGGAGGGCAGTGCCAACGCTGACCTCTTCGCAGCCAAGCTGCAGGAGGTCATCGCGGACGCAGCCAAGGTGGCCCGACCCGTCAAGTCGGCGGCCATCGAGGTGGCCGACCTTGACGACTCGGTCACCAAAGAGGAGGTGGTGGCAGCGGTCGCAGCCATTGGGGGCTGCAGCGTCGCAGCGGTGCAGGGCCGGGACATCAGGCCCGGCCGCGGCGGCATGGGCACTATCCGTCTCGAGTGCCCAGTCGCCGCCGCCAAAGCCGTCCTTGAAAAAGGACGGCTCTTGGTCGGATTCAGCTCGGGTGCAGTCCGAGCACTAGAGAACCAGCCCCTGCGCTGCTTCAGGTGCTGCGGCATAGGGCACACCCGAGCCCTGTGCCCTTCAGCGGTCGATAGGTCACTGACATGCTACCGCTGTGGCAAGGAGGGCCACAAAGCCGCCTCCTGCACGGCCGCCACGCCGCACTGCGCAGTGTGTGCCGCCAGTGGCTGCCCGGCAGGCCACGTGACGAGGGGGAGGATGTGCAATCCTCCCCCTAAGAGGGGCAAAGCGCAGGCGTCGGTCGGGCCTGCTGCTAGCACCGTCGTTCCCGAGGCAGGAACGGCGGTGGCGGCGGAGGAGGAGGGTGCGATGTCGATTGATGGATAGGGTCGATCATCGCATCCTCCAGGCGAACACCAACCACTGCAGAACAGCCCAAGACCTGCTGATGCAGACCATGGCTGAGTGGTTGGTGGACTTGGCGGTGGTCGCCGAGCCCTACTCGGTCCCTGGCAATTGGCTGGGCGATCGAGACGGCCTGGTGGCAATAGTGACGCGGTCTTCCACAGACTCCCCTCCCCTCTCGCTCTTAGAGAGAGGACCGGGATACGTGGCCGCCGCGTGGGGAGGTGTGGCCCTAGTTGGGGTCTATTTCTCCCCAAACCGCCCTCTCTCGGACTTTGAGGATTTTCTTGAAGTCCTGACTGCTGTCGTAGGGAGGGCGGCGCCGCGCCAGGTCGTGGTGTTGGGCGACCTGAACGCCAAGTCGGTGGCCTGGGGCAACCCGGCTGCCTCGTGCAACGTCCGGGGACGCGCCGTCGAGTTCTGGGCGGCGTCATGCGGTGTGTCCCTCCTCAACAGGGGGGCGGTCCACACATGTGTGCGGAGGATACGGAGGATAGGACGGAGGGTCGGTGGTGGACGTCTCGTTTGCCACCCCCGTGCTGGCCGCACGCATCGTGAACTGGCGGGTGGAGACGGTGGAGACCCTGTCGGACCACCGATATGTGCGGTTCGACATCTCCACCCAGGGCCCCCGGGGGGAGATGGCCCGCTCTGGCAGGTCTCCCTTCCCACGGTGGGCTCTAACTCGCCTGGACCGGGAGGCAGCCAAGGAGGCGGCCTTCCTCCAGGACTGGCTGTCTCCCCCCCCTGTCGAGGACGTCCCGGACGTTGACGCCGCAGCGGTCCGCCTCAGGAGATCCTTGACCGAGGTGTGCAACTCCAGCATGCCTCGGTCCCGTCGCCCGCCTCCCCGTCGCGCCGTCTATTGGTGGTCGGAGGAACTTGCGGGGCTCCGGGCCACCTGCGTGGCGGCCAGAAGGGCCTACACGCGGAGCCGACGGCGCAGCGTCCGTAGTCAAGCAGACGAGGACCGCCTCTACGTCTCTTACAGAGAGGCTCAGACGGTCCTCAAGTCGGCTATGGGCGCTGCCAAGGACTCGGCGAGGGCCGAGATGCTGGAGGGTCTCGACAGAGACCCGTATGGGAGACCATACAGGGCGGCGCGGAACCAACTGCGGCCCCATGGTCCCCCTCTGACAGAGACCCTCGAGCCAGCGTTGCTGGATGGGGTGGTCCGGTCCCTGTTTCCGCGCAGGACCGACTTCACCCCACCAACGATGGACCCCCCGCAGGCGGCGGCTTCACCGCCGGAGGAGGAGGTACCCCCGGTGACGGCGGATGAGTTTTACGCGGGGGTTCTCAGCCTCCGAGCCAAGAAGACGGCCCCTGGGCCGGACGGCGTCCCTGCTCGAGTGGTGGCCATAGCTGCCGCTCAAATGGAGGACAGATTTCGGGACCTCTTCAGCGCGTGCCTTACGGCTGGGAGGTTCCCGAAACTGTGGAAGGAGGGGCAGCTATGCCTCCTCCGAAAGGAGGGACGCCCGGCGGATTCCCCCTCGGCATACCGGCCCATCGTTCTGCTCGATGAGGTCGGTAAATTGTTCGAGGGGATCATTGCCTCCCGGCTGAACAACCACCTGCGGAGGGTAGGGCCGGACCTGTCGGACGCCCAGTTCGGGGTTCGACAAGGGCGTTCGACCATCGACGCGCTGGCCCTACTCAAGGGCCAGGTGAAGGGGGCGATCGAGGCGGGGGACGGAGTGCTGGCGGTGTCATTCGACATAGCCAACGCCTTCAACTCCGTGCCCCACTCGACCATACTGGAGGCACTCCGATATCACGGAGTGCCCCAATACTTGCGGAGACTCCTGGCCAGCTACTTGGAGGATCGAGAGGTCCTCCTTGTCGACAAACTGGCCAGGTTGCGGCGATATGGCGCGGAGTCTGGTGTTCCGCAGGGGTCAGTCTTAGGACCCCCCCTGTGGAACATCGGCTTTGACTGGCTGCTGCGGGGAGCCCTCCTCCAGGGCACGAGTGTCATCTGTTACGCGGATGACACTCTCCTCACTGCCCGGGGGAGGAACTTCGGGGAGGCGGCCTGTCTGGCATCGGCCGGCGGGTCATTGGTGGCGGGTAGGATACGCAGCCTGGGATTGAGGGTGGCGCTGAACAAGACCGAGGCCGTGTTCTTTCACGGGCCTCGGCAGCGCTGCCCTCCTGACGCCCACATTGTCGTGGAGGGCGCCAGGGTAGGCGTCCAGACCCAGCTGAAATATCTGGGTCTAGTGCTGGACAGCAGGTGGCGCTTCGGCCCGCATTTCAGCGGGCTGTCGACGCGCCTGCTGAGGGCTGCGGACGCCCTCTCCTGGCTCCTCCCGAACCTGGGAGGGCCCAGTGCGCGATGCCGGCGCCTATATGCCGGCATCCTGAGTAGCATGGCCCTGTACGGGGCCCCCATCTGGGCAGACTCCCTGCATAGGAGGGAGAACGCGACGGCGATGCGCCGGCCCCAAAGGGCCATTGCATTGCGGGTGGCGAGGGCCTATCGCTCGGTGGGCTTTTCGGCGGCGTGCGCTCTTGCTGGCACCCCTCCCTGGGAGTTGGAGGCGTGGGTGCTCGCCAGAGTGTACGAATGGACGGCGCGGCGGAAAGCCCTCGGGGAGCGCCCCGTCGCGGAAGAGCGGGAGGCCGTGCGGCGGGAGGCGAGGGACGCCATCATCGTCCATTGGACGCAGGACCTCGCCTCCGCCACTTTTGGCCGCCGAACCCTGGACGCGCTCGGCCCAGTCCTGCGGGACTGGCTCGAGCGGCCCCACGGTTTCCTCTCATTCCGTCTGGTGCAGGTGCTGTCAGGCCACGGCTGTTTCGGCACGCACCTGCACCGGATCGGGAGGGAGGAGACTCCGGCGTGCCACGACTGCGGCGCGGCGGAGGACACGGCACAGCACACGCTCGAAGTGTGCCCGGCCTGGTCTGAGCCGCGCCGCATTCTGACCTCTCACTTCCCAGCGTGGTCAACTCTATGCTGGAGAGTGAGGGGTCCTGGGCAGCGGTCGCCTCCTTTTGCGAGGACGTCATCTCGCAAAAGGAGGCGGCGGAGCGCGCGCGTGAGGACGACCCTCTCGCAGCGCCGCTCCGAAGGCGAAGAAGAGGTCGGAGAAGACGCCGTCTTCTCCCTCCTCATGGTGGTGATGGGCGGGCGACAGGCGCGGGGGCGCCTCCGCCCGCATTGCACTCTACACCACCTCCGCCGGTCATTCCCGGCCCTCCCTCCTCACGGCGAGGGCGTGTAGGGCCCGCCATGTAGGCGGGCGTACGTCGGAGAGGGACTGGACGTAAAGGCTATGCCGATCTCCCAGTTCCCCTCCACTCAGACGATGTGGGAATGCCGCTGGGTTGTTTTAGTGGGTATACCGGGCCTTGGCCCGGGGAGTCCCACATACCCCTCCCAATCCCCCAATGGGAGGGTATGCGTAATGCATTTTTTCCCAGCGCAAACAAAAAAAAAAAACAAAAAGGTTAGGTAGGGGGACCCCCCACAGAGCTTGCGTCCACGTCGCGTCCCCTGGAAACGACCCAGTTCTATCACCGTAACGGAGTGGCAGACTGGGATCGGCCAAAGTGCTCTGTGCTTCGTAGTTATCATTTTCTCCTTGCGTTTTCAACTGCGATCTTGCGGTGGCTATGCCAAAACCCCCGCGGGACGCCCTCGGGCGTTTTTTAAAACCCAAAGGCCCTTCTCAGGGCCAAACAAAAGGCCCTTCTCAGGGCCAACCAAAAGGCCCTTCTAAGGGCCAACCCAAAGGCCCTTCTCAGGGCCACTCCGACGCTTCGGCGTCAGAGGCTAGCCGCGCGCCGTCTGCGGCTAGCTTCTCTGAAGGTGCGGTAGAGTTTTTGGACTCTGACGACGAGTCCGTCTTAAGCGTCTCGGACGCGGGCGACTTCCAGTCGCGGAAGCGGGCCTTCCATAAGGATGGGTCAGAGGGCTCCTCGAGCTCGGCCAGGCAGTCGAAGGCCAAAAGGCCGACGATAGCCGTGGACACCCACGAAGTGGGTCTCGCTGACGCCCAACGCCAGCTTGACCTATCACGGCGGGCGCTGCACCAGCAAGAGCTGGAGGAGCGGGTGGCTGCAAAGGAGCAGCGAGCACGTGCAGCTCGGGCCAAGTCCGGGTACGGCGCGTCCCGCGTGCTGTACGCGGACTTCTCCCTGGCTGAGCTACAGCAGATGGCGGAGGAGGACGAGGAGGAGATCGCGGAGGTCGCCTCTAAGTCCTCCAACCTTAAGGGCACCTTTCAAAAGGCCCTTAAGTGCCGGGCCGCCAGCATGCGCGGCATCATAGAGGAGCTCGTCAAGCGGAAGACGAGCGAGGAAACGCGGCAGCTGCAGGCGAGGGTCGATCGCCTGCAGTCGGAGGTCAGCCAGCTTCATCAGAAGCTGGCCGATGTTACGGCTCGGCCAGTTCTGGCCGAACCGACACCTGCGGCAGAGGCCCCTACCTCCACCAACCTTGAGGACGTCTTCCGCAAGGTGGTTATGGAGGAGCGGGCCTTTACAAGAGCCTGTCTTGCAGGCATTGAGGACCGGCTCTTGCCGGAGAAACGCCTCCGACCGCCGCTTGCCGCGGACGAGAGGCGAGGCGAGCCGGGTCCGTCCTCGCAAGGGGAGGACGCCCTTCTCCCTTCGGCTACTCCGTCTGACCAGCCGGGTTGGACCGAAGTGGTCCGGAAGGGGAAGGGCAAGGGGAAGAAGACGGCGACTGCAGTCCCTGCCGTCACCGCCACCACGCAGCCCAGCCAGTCACAGGCGACTGGAAAGAGAAAGAGGAGGGGCAGGGGCAGAAAGGCGGCAACGGCCGTGCCTGCCGTCCCCGCCACCACGCCGCCCAGCCAGTCGCAGGTGACCGGCAGGTTTCAGAGAAAGGGGAAACTGTTTCCCCCAAAGACCGCGGCCGTCGTAGTGACGCTCACTGCAGAGGCCGCGGAGCGAGGGGAGACATATATGTCAATATTAATGCGGGCGCGTGCGAATGCTGATCCCACTCAGTTGGGGATCGGCAAAGTTTCTTGCCGGAGGACCCAAACCGGGGCTCGCCTTTTCGAGTTTCCTGGGGCGGAGGGCAGTGCCAACGCTGATCTCTTTGCAGCCAAGCTGCAAGAGGTCATCGCGGACGCTGCCAAGGTGGCCCGACCGGTCAAGTCGGCGGCCATCGAGGTGACCGACCTCGACGATTCGGTCACCAAGGAGGAGGTGGTAGCGGCGGTCGCAGCCATTGGGGGCTGCGGCGTCACAGCGGTGCAGGGCCGGGACATCAGGCCCGGCCGCGGTGGCATGGGCACTATTCGTCTCCAGTGCCCAGTCGCCGCTGCCAAAGCCGTCCTTGATAAAGGACGGCTTCTTGTGGGCTTCAGCTCGGGTGCGGTCCGGGCACTTGTAGACCAGCCTCTGCGCTGCTACAGGTGCTGCGGCATCGGACACACCCGAGCCCTTTGCCCGTCGGCGGTCGACAGGTCTCTGACCTGTTACCGCTGCGGCAAAGAGGGCCACAAAGCCACCTCCTGCACGGCCGCAACTCCGCACTGCGCAGTCTGTGCCGCCAGTGGCTGCCCGGCAGGCCACGTGATGAGGGGGAGGATGTGCAATCCACCCCAAAAGAGGGGTAAAGCACAGGCGCCGGTCGTACCTGCTGCTAGCACCGTCGTTCGCGAGGCTGGAACGGCGGCGGCAACGGAGGAGGGGGATGCGATGTCGACTTAATTAGGTCGAACATCGCATCCTCCCAATAGTGTCGCGGTCTTCCACAGATTCCCCTCCCTTCTCGCTTTAGAGAGGGGACCGGGATACGTGGCCGCCGCGGCAGCATTCGCCTGCTTTTGCGAGGACGTCATCTCGCAAAAGGAGGCGGCGGAGCGCGCGCGGGAGGTGAACCCTCTCGCTGCGCCGCTCCAAAGGCGGAGAAGAGGTCGGAGAAGAAGCCGTCTTCTCCCTCCTCATGGTGGTGTAGGCGGGCGACAGGCGCGGGGGCGCCTCCGCCCGCACTGCACTCTACACCACCCTCGCCGGTCATTCCCGGCCCTCCCCCAACGGGGAGGGCGTGAAGGGCCCGCCGTGCAGGCGGGCGTACGTCGGAGAGGGACTGGACGTAAAGGCTATGCCGATCTCCCAGTCCCCCTCCACTCTGACGATGCGGGAATGCCGCTGGGTTGTTTTAGTGGGTATACCGGGTCTTGGCCCGGGGAGTCCCACATACCCCTCCCATTCCCCCGATGGGAGGGTATGCGTAATGCATTTTTTCCCAGCGCAAACAAAAAAAAAAAAAAAAAAAAAAGGTTAGGTTGGGGGACCCCCCACAGAGCTTGCGTCCACGTCGCGTCCCCTGGAAACGACCCAGTTCTGTCACCGTAACGGAGTGGCAGACTGGGGTTCGGCCAAAGTGCTCTGTGCTTCGTAGTTATCTTTTTATCCTTGCCTTGTTTTAACTGCGATCTTGCGGTGGCTATGCCTTCAACCCCGCGGGACGCCTTCGGGCGTTTTTTAAAACCCAAAGGCCCTTCTCAGGGCCAACCAAAAGGCCCTTCTCAGGGCCAAACAAAAGGCCCTTCTCAGGGCCAAGCCAAAGGCCCTTCTCAGGGCCAACCAAAAGGCCCTTCTCAGGGCCAACCAAAAGGCCCTTCTCAGGGCCAACCCAAAGGCCCTTCTCAGGGCCAACCAAAAGGCCCTTTTCAGGGCCACTCCGAAGCCTCGGAGTCAGAGGCTAGCCGCGCGCCGTCTGCGGCTAGCTTCTTTGAAGGAGTAGACCAGTTTCTGGACTCCGATGACGAGTCCGTCATCAGCGTCGATTCACGGTCGCGGAAGCGGGCCTTCCGTAAGGAGGGGTCCGAGGGCTCCTCGGGCTCAGGCAGGCAGTCAAAGGCCAAAAAGCCGACGATAGCCGCGGACACCCACGACTTTGGTCTTGCGGACGCCCAACGTCAGCTCGACCTGGCTCGGCGGGAGCTGCACCAGCAGGAGCTGGAGGAGCGGGTCGTCGCGAAGGAGCAACGGGCGCGTGCTGCTCGGGCCAAGTCCGGGTATGGCGCGTCCCGCGTTCTGTACGCAGACCATTCCCTGGTCGAGCTGGAGCGAATGGCGGAGGAGGACGAGGAGGAGATCGTGGAGGTCGCCTCAAAGTCCTCAAATCTGAAAGGGACTTTTCAGAAGGCCCTAAAATGTCGGGCCGCGAGCATGCGCGGCATCGTGTCGGAGCTGGTCAAGCGGAAGACGACCGACGAAACGCAGCAACTGCAGGCGACAGTCGATCGCCTGCAGTTGGAGGTCAGCCAGCTTCATACGAAGCTAGCTGAAGCCACGGCTCGGCCACATCAGACCGAACCAAGACCAGCGGCAGAGGCCCCCGCCTCCAACCTTGAGGATGTCATCCGCAAGGTGGTTATGGAGGAGAGGGCCTTCACGCGAGCCTGCTTAGCAGGAATAGAGGACCGGCTCTTGCCGGAGCAACGCCTCCGACCGCCGCTTGCCGCGGACAAGAGGCAAAGCGAGCCGGGGCCGTCCTCGCAAGGGGAGGACGCCCTTCTCCCTTCCACTACTCCGTCCAACCAGCAGGGTTGGACCGAAGTGGTCGGGAAGGGAAAGGGCAGAGGAAAGAAGACGGCGACAGCCGCCCCTGCTGTCGCAGCCACCACGGCCACCACGACTCCCAGCCAGTCGCAGACGACCGGGAAGGGAAGGAGGAGGGGCAGGGGCAGAAAAGCGGCAACGGCCGTCCCTGTCGCCCCCGTCACCACGCCTCCCAGCCAGTCGCAGGCGACCGGCACAGGGAAGAGAAAGGGGAAATTGGTTCCCCCGAAGTCCGCGGCCGTCGTCGTGACGCTCACCGCGGAGGCCGCGGAACGAGGGGAGACGTACGCGTCCATATTGGTGCGGGCGCGTGCTAACGCCGATCCCACCCAACTGGGGATCGGCAAAGTCTCCTGCCGCAGGACCCAAGCCGGGGCTCGAATTTTCGAGTTCCCTGGCGCGGAGGGAAACGCAAGCGCTGACCTCTTTGCAGCCAAGCTGCAGGAGGTCATTGCGGACGCGGCCAAGGTGGCCCGACCTGTCAACGACCTGCCCTTTCCCGACATCAACTCGCCCACGTTATCTCTCTTTAAATCTATTTCCATCTTATGCTTCAAATTCAATCGCTCAGCAGTGTATACTGGACAATCCAGTAATATATGTGGCACTGTTTCAGATTCGCTTGGGTCGCAAATGCACGATGGATTCTCTTTACACTTGAATCTGGTCAAGTATTCCGAGAATCCACCGTGCCCCGTCAATATTTGAGTTAAAATCCCATTTAATTTAATTTTCCTGACCGTCCTGTATGCCGCTACTGCATCTGGGAAAAACATTTTTGTTACAGAGGCAGTTTGCCCGGTGGTGTACCTTTGGTTCCATTTCTCCAGCGTTTCCATTCGGATGTGTCGCCTGACGAAAGACACTGGGCACAGATCATAATCCGGTCTCCTTTTACAATTCAAGGCAGCCTCTTTTGCCAGCTGATCCGCTCTCTCATTACCTTCGAGACCTGCGTGGGCCTTGATCCAAAACAAGCTAACCATCTTGTTTTGGAGGGATACGGCTGTTAGATTATCCCTAGCTTTCTTTATCTATTTATTTTTTTTTATCTTTCTTTCGGCAACTATGGTTTTTCACCGTTAAAAGGGCCGCCATGGAGTCACTGAATACTCCGAAAGTGGATGCTGCGTTCTTCCGGATCTCCTCGGTTGCCCTACATAACGCCAGGAGCTCAGCCTGGTAGACCGTGCAGTAATCCGGTAACGCCAACTTGATGGTCCGTGTTTCGGCCTCGCTGTTCCACACGGACAGCGCAGCACCGACACGCCCCCCAATCTTGCTCCCGTCTGTGAATATTCTCACATCTAGGTCGGCGTTGGCGCTAACCTGCTCCTGATTTACCACGCTCACGAACTCCAGGTCGATACGCTTGGCAGGGTGCGGAGATTCCATAGCTGATGTTACACGCTCCACCTGTCTGTCCCCCAATACTGGCTGTGGTATTCCCCTCCTAGCCTCATAAAGTGAGGCCACCTCACGAACTCGGAGGTCTAAGGGGAGCACCCCAGCCAGCAGGAGCACGGAGTTTAAGGAGACAGTTCGGTAGGCTTTACACATTTTTTGAGCTATTCCTCGCTGCACGACACCCAGCTGCTTCGCTATTCCCAGCTTGTCTGCGGCCGGAGCCCATACACCGGCGGCATACAAGACAATCGGCTCTATCGTTGCCACATATATGAGTTTAACAATTTCGGGGTTTAACCCCCAACTCACCTTGACTGCCCTGCAAAGTCGCTTGTAGACGGCTATTGCCTTTCGGCAAACGTTCGAGACGTGCGCGTTAAACGTTAGCTTGTCATCGACGGTGACACCCAAGATCTTGATTTTTTTGGACATAGTGATGTCAACCCCGCCCATGCTCAGCCGTGGGGTGTCGTATTTTAGCTTCTTGGTGATAACCATTGCGTTGGTTTTCTGCGGTCCAAATTTAAGTTTATTTTGTACACCCCACGCCCGAACATGTTCGAGGGTGGCATTTGCTCGTCGTTCAATCTCCAGTGCTGTGTCACCGTCGAAGACAAGGACCACGTCATCCGCGAACGCTTGGGCGTAGTCCCCCCTCCTGTCCAAGTCCTTCAGCAGCGGATCCAGCACTAGGTTCCAGAGGATGGGGCCTCCAATAGAGCCTTGCACGCAGCCCTTACTTGTGCCACTGGTGTACTCTTCCCCAGAGTACCTAACCCTGACCCTGAGCTTTTGCTACCTCTAACTCGTACTCTTCTTTCTGTTTCAGGTACTCCTCAACGACCTTCGATCTCCGGACTGGAGCAGCGCATCTTATCCTCCGCTTTTTGGTAGCGACCTCTCTCTTCCTCTTCGCGAGTTCCTCCGACCACCATGGCAAGGTAAGCTTTTCTTTTACTTTTTTAATAGGCATTGCTGTAGTGGATGCTTCTTTTATTGCGTCAGTATATTTATTGGTAATGAAATCTATTTGTTGCTTATTATTAATTTTTTCTATTTCAGTTTTTGTTATTTTATATTCTATTACCAATTGGTTGAGTTTCTCATGAAACTCATTCCAATTGGCTTTTTTGGTGTTAAATATTCTTGTTGTTCTTTCTATTCTGATTCCTTTAGATTTTTGCATTCTTATAGTAAATGTAATACCATTGTGGTCGGAGCTCGTCAGACCTTCTTCGACCTTCCATTTATCTACTAGGTCTAGTACATTCGTCGAGCAAGCAGTGATGTCGACAAAGCTGCTGTAACGCTGTCCTCCCCTGATCGTGTCGAAGGTCGGAGTTTCCCCTGTGTTGAGTACGTTTAGCCCTAGCTCTCCGAGAGTTCCGCACACATCCTCACCTCTATGGTCGCCCGTCGCACTTCCCCACCAGGTGCTCTTCGCGTTGACGTCCCCTCCAACGATCAGTGGCTTAGAACAATTTACTGCGTCGATCTCCTTCAATTGCTCCAAGTATGGTTCTATCGGCTTGTCTGGCTCGAAGTAGAGCGAGACGACCGTGATCTCCCAGGCACTGGTTTGGATTCCCACCACAGTGATATTGTTGGTGGTGAGTTTCGGGTATTGCTTGACATTCAATTCCTTATCGAAGACGGCAATCGCCGTCTTAACAATCCCTTCTCCTGTACCAGTGCATTGGAAGATCCGTACTCCTTTTTGGCTCTTCATTTTCTTCAAGCTTCCGACGTATGGTTCTTGTAGGAGCGCTACCGCAATTCCACGCTTCTCAGCCTCTATCAGGAGCTCGTTCGTTGCCAATTTCTTTCGTTGGAGGTTAGCCTGCGCAAACCTGTATCCTGCTTGGGGGCCTTTAGCAATATGCGACGGTCGATCGAGCCAGTACATCCCACCTGCGGCGTGTTGGGCATTCGGCGCTGAATGCATTATGCTCTGTGGATGTAGCCTCTGCTTTTTTGCAATTGCGGCATGTTGCCGGCACTCCGGCCATCCAGTCAGCGCAATCTGCTCTCAGGTGAGGGCCGCCGCAGTGACCACATACGTCTGCTGGCTCCTTGCAGAATCTTTTTCCGTGTCCGTAGCCCAAACAACGCGTACACTGGACCAGCGGAGACTGATCTTCGGCTCTTATACGTTGGAGATCAATGTGGACATACCCTCTTTCAGTCACTCTTCGCCAGATAATGGGTGAGACGCTAACCACAATGTGCCCAGAGTGAGGATTCCTGGCTCTCCTTCTATATTTTAATTCAATTCTGTCTTCTCCACCGCCGAGGCCGTGAAAAATGTCCCGATTCTGATTTCGCATTGCCTTAAGGACGTCCTCGTCGGTGTTGACCAGTAGGACATCCCTAAGGATAATCATCGGGTCCTTATTCTTCACTTCCTCCACGGTGAGGTCGACCCCTGTTCTTTCTAACTTGTTCCTTGCCTTATCTCTCTCCTCTTCTGTTTCGAAGCCCATTATGATCTTTCTATTTTTCGCCTTCCTCACTCTTTCTACCTTGATCCAACCCTCTTTCGCGTCCACTGCCTTTCTCACCCTATCCAGTACTTCCTCACCAGTCTCTGTCTCGTCTCTGGAGGTGACTACGACAGAGTGCAGCGTGTTACGCTTTCCTAGCTCTTTGCCGCTCTGTGTTGCGGTCGCCCTCGCGTAATTGGGTAACTCCATTTTTTCGGCCCTGTCCGTTTGAGCTTCTATAGTGGACTTTAGCTCATCCATTTTCTTGTTGCTCTCTAGCAAAAGTTTAGAATGCTCCTCGATTTTTATCATCAGTTGACTATTGTCCTGACCTATCAAGAACGTTGAATCGGAGGCACCGCCTCCAGCCACAGCCTCCCCTATCGTTTTCTTCCCCTCATTACCTTTCCCCTTTTGAGTTTTAAGCTCTGCCTCGGCCTCCCTCACTAGCTGGCAGAGTCTTTCCATTGCCCTCTCTACCCCTTCTTTAATCTCTGTCTTCAGGTTGCGAGAGTTTTTGAGATGTAGCTTTGCCCTGATGAGGCAGGCCGTTGCTTCTGCCGCTCTATTAGCATAGGTTTTTGGGGATGCCGGGCTATTGGCTTTTGCGGGAGATTTCTCACCTTCCGCTTTCTTTATCGGCGTTCTAATTCCTATCATTTTCGAGAGAAAAGAGAGAGAAAAAAAAAAAAAGGAAAAAGACGTCCGGTAAGGGCAGGTAAAATGATATAACGCCCTTATATTAAGTGTCTGTAAAAACAGGACAGGTCACGTGTGTCAATAAACACAAAATAACAAAATAACAACAATAATTAACAAAATAATACTTAAAACTATTTGTAGAGTCTCGCTCTGTCAATTTATCTCTATAATGGGTTCCAGATCTGTGTCTGTTGTCGCCTAACTTATAGGAGTCAGATGCGTCCAGAAGAGATACAAAAAAAAATTGAAAATTACGCACAAAAGAGAGTTCAGTCTCTACGTAGAGTCAAACTCTGTTCACCATCAGACAGATCCCTTCGAGCCCTCTTCCAAGAGCCCAAACACCACCACCCTATCACAAGGAGTTTCGGAGATATTACAGTTTAAAATTTTGGTTGCTGATCGCCGGGATCTGGTTGTCCCGGGTTATCTCCGAAACCGGTCAAGTTAACACTACCGTGCTTGGGCTTACCTAACTGGGCTCGACGAGACCTATCCTCTGGGATTGTTTTCAGGGTGATAATTTTTTGATTCCTGAAAGCTTCAGGAGTCCCTTAGGGTGGCTAGAAAATAGCCGGCCAGTGTCCTAGAAGAAAACCCCAGTCCTCTACGACCTCTAGTTCGGGAGCTACCACAGTTTGAAATTTTGTTTGACAGCTCGAGAACTGTCAAAGTCAATCTTTACCGAGCTATAACTCCCCTGCCAGGGGTCGCAGAACACCCGAGTTTGGACTTATATGGCTTGGTTTGACTCGCCTTAACGCGCGAGACCACTTTCAGGATCCTGAAATTTTTCAGCTCCGATTCACCTGAAACCAGTCCTATCTTGTGTAGGCGGGCCCCCCAAGACCCAATCAGGAAACCGCAACTCTCTGCGACCACTGAGTCCGGAGCTACGTGGGGTTGAAGTTTTCAAAAATGGCCGCCTAACTGTCAAATGTTAGGTTTGACTGGCTGTAACTCCGTAACCGTTTGTCGCAGGAAGTTGCGGTTTCGGATGTAATAGTCAGCTTGGCCAACTCTATAATCTGAATCTGGTTTCAGCACTGAAAAATTTCAGACCCTGAAAACGCCTGAAAATTAGTTTTATGTATTTTAACGGATTTACAGATACTAACAGTGAAAATCCGGATCTTCTAAGCCTACTGGTTCAATAGATATATGCAGTTGAATTCTGCAACCACAAAAACCAAGATGACCGAAAAATGCTATTTGCGTCAGATTTACAGTTATTGGAAGCGTTTTTGGGCTTCAACTTGTCGCTATATATGAGTAGGAACCAGTCCTGTCGTCAAAATTGGATTATTCTTATTATTTTTGAATAAATCAAGAAAAATAACTAAAAATTTAATAACTTTTAAACCGCACAACAAAAAATTTCGCAAAAAATGTTAAAATTTGTGATAAATAATGATCTTTGATATGAAATGATAAAATTTTGAATTTTTTAAAATTTGCTGAAGAAAATTTAAGAAAAACTGAGAAATACACAAAAAGCACAAAAAACTATATTATTTAAATTCTTAAAATTACAGACTACCTTAGAATATGTTCTTCAAGCTAGCGCGCACCAGATTCTTCAAAATAAAAAAGGTAGGTCTTCACTGCGGTTTCCTGGCTATTAAGGTTCGAAGTTCAAACTTTCAAAATTTAATTGCTCGGTTGTTACCAACCTTAAAATTTTTTCTAAACTTGTTTCGTAGTCAGCTTATTCCCGCCTATCAGCTCCCCGAAAATCAGCTTCGTCCAACTTCAGATTCGACGACCACGTGCTTGCTTTTGGGGTTATATCGGGTAGTTTTTGACCGATATCTCCGGATTGCGAAGTCCGATTTTCGTTTTGCTTACGTCAAATGATGGCCCTTGGTGAGCTTCATAAAATAGCGCCAAAAAAAGTATATGTCCTCGCTCTGTTTTCGAAGTTATTTCGATCCAAAGGGATTCACAAAAGTGTTTTTTCCGGTTTTTGCACTATAACTTTTTGTTCACTTCCACCCGGTAAAAACTGATTTTACCAAATTATGCGCCGCTCAAAAACACAAATTTTGATATATCATTTGTCACTGTTCGGTTAAAAAATACCACTTTTTTGATTTTTTTAAGTGCGGAGCAGCTCCAAAAATGATCCGATCACCACGAGGGCCGGGGGGGAACTGGGTTAGGTTAGGTTAGGTTAGGTTAGGTTAGGTTTTCGTAGTTATCTTTTTATACTTGCCTTGTTTTAACTGCGATCTTGCGGTGGCTATGCCTTCAACCCCGCGGGACGCCTTCGGGCGTTTTTTAAAACCCAAAGGCCCTTCTCAGGGCCAACCAAAAGGCCCTTCTCAGGGCCAAACAAAAGGCCCTTCTCAGGGCCAACCCAAAGGCCCTTCTCAGGGCCAACCCAAAGGCCCTTCTCAGGGCCAACCAAAAGGCCCTTTTCAGGGCCACTCCGAAGCCTCGGAGTCAGAGGCTAGCCGCGCGCCGTCTGCGGCTAGCTTCTTTGAAGGAGTAGACCAGTTTCTGGACTCCGATGACGAGTCCGTCATCAGCGTCGACTCCCGGTCGCGGAAGCGGGCCTTCCGTAAGGAGGGGTCCGAGGGCTCCTCGGGCTCAGGCAGGCAGTCGAAGGCCAAAAAGCCGACGATAGCCGCGGACACCCACGACTTTGGTCTTGCGGACGCCCAACGCCAGCTTGACCTGGCTCGGCGGGAGCTGCACCAGCAGGAGCTGGAGGAGCGGGTCGTAGCGAAGGAGCAACGGGCGCGTGCTGCTCGGGCCAAGTCCGGGTACGGCGCGTCCCGCGTTCTATACGCGGACCACTCCTTGGCCGAGCTGCAGCGGATGGCGGAGGAGGACGAGGAGGAGATCGCGGAGGTAGCCTCCAAGTCCTCCAACCTCAAGGGCACATTTCAGAAAGCCCTAAAGTGCCGGGCCGCAAGCATGCGCGGCATCATCGAGGAGCTCGTCAAAAGAAAGACGACCGACGAAACGCAGCAACTGCAGGCGACAGTCGATCGCCTGCAGTTGGAGGTCAGCCAGCTTCATCAGAAGCTGGCCGACGTCACGGCTCGGCCAATTCGGGCCGAACCGACACCTGCGGCAGAAGCCCCCGCCTCCAACCTTGAGGACGTCATCCGCAAGGTGGTTTTGGAAGAGAGGGCCTTCACCAGAGCCTGCTTGGCAGGAATTGAGGACCGGCTCTTGCCGGAGAAGCGCCTCCGACCGCCGCTTGCCGCGGACGAGAGGCGAGGCGAGCCGGGTCCGTCCTCGCAAGGGGAGGACGCCCTTCTCCCTTCGGCTACTCCGTCCGACCAGCAGGGTTGGACCGAAGTGGTCCGGAAGGGGAAGGGCAAGGGGAAGAAGACGGTGACGGCCGTCCCTGCCGTCACCGCCACCACGCAGCCCAGCCAGTCGCAGGCGACTGGGAAGGGAAAGAGGAGGGGCAGGGGCAGAAAGGCGGTAAAGGCCGCCCCTGCCATCCCCGCCATCACGCCGCCCAGCCAGTCGCAGGCGACCGGCATAGAGCAGAGGAAGGGGAAACTGGTTCCCCCAAAAACCGCGGCCGTCGTGGTGACGCTCACTGCGGAGGCCGCGGAGCGAGGGGAGACCTATATGTCGATCTTGATGCGGGCGCGTGCGAATGCCGATCCCACCCAACTGGGGATCGGCAAAGTCTCTTGCCGGAGGACCCAAGCCGGGGCTCGTATTTTTGAGTTCCCAGGAGCGGAGGGCAGCGCCAACGCTGACCTCTTTGCAGCCAAGCTGCAAGAGGTCATCGCGGACGCTGCCAAGGTGGCCCGACCAGTCAAGTCGGCGGCCATCGAGGTGACCGACCTCGACGATTCGGTCACCAAGGAGGAGGTGGTGGCGGCGGTCGCAGCCATTGGTGGCTGCGGCGTCACGGCGGTGCAAGGCCGGGACATCAGACCCGGCCGCGGCGGCATGGGCACTATCAGGCTCGAGTGCCCAGTCGCCGCCGCCAAAGCCGTCCTTGAAAAGGGACGGCTTCTTGTCGGGTTCAGCTCGGGTGCAGTCCGAGCACTGGCCGACCAGCCCCTGCGCTGCTACAGGTGCTGCGGCATCGGGCACACCCGAGCCCTGTGCCCGTCAGCGGTCGACCGGTCTCTGAGCTGCTACCGCTGCGGCAAGGAGGGCCACAAAGCCGCCTCCTGCACGGTCGCCACGCCGCACTGCACAGTTTGTGCTGCCAGCGGCTGCCCGGCAGGCCACGTGACGAGGGGGAGGATGTGCAATCCTCCCCCCAAGAGGGGCAAAGCGCAGGCGCCTATCATGCCTGCTGCTAGCACCGCGCGTTCCGAGGCAGGAACGGCGGTGGCAGCGGAGGAGGGGGATGCGATGTCGACTTAATTAGGTTGACCATCGCATCCTCCCAACAGTGTCGCGGTCTTCCGCGGACTCCCCTCCCCTCTCGCTTTCGAGAGGGGACCGGGATACGTGGCCGCCGCGGCAGCATTCGCCTCCTTTTGCGAGGACGTCATCTCGCAAAAGGGGGCGACGGAGCGCGCGCGTGAGGACGACCCTCTCGATGCGTCGCTCCGAAGGCGGAGAAGAGGTCGGAGAAGAATCCGTCTTCTCCCTCCTCATGGTGGTGTAGGCGGGTGACAGGCGCGGGGGCGCCTCCGCCCGCATTGCACTCTACACCACCTCCGCCGGTCATTCCCGGCCCTCCCCCCTCACGGGGAGCGCGTGTAGGGCCCGCCGTGTAGGCGGGCGTACGTCGGAGAGGGACTGGACGTAAAGGCTATGCCGATCTCCCAGTCCCCCTCCACTCAGACGATGCGGGAATGCCGCTGGGTTGTTTTAGTGGGTATACCGGGCCTTGGCCCGGGGAGTCCCACATACCCCTCCCATTCCCCCAATGGGAGGGTATGCGTAATGCATTTTTTCCCAGCGCAAACAAAAAAAAAAAAAAAAAAAAAAGGTTAGGTTAGGTTGGGGGACCCCCCACAGAGCTTGCGTCCACGTCGCGTCCCCTGGAAACGACCCAGTTCTGTCACCGTAACGGAGTGGCAGACTGGGATCGGCCAAAGTGCTCTGTGCTTCGTAGCTATCATTTTCTTGCCTTGTTTTTAGCTGCGACCTTTGCGGAATGTCGAAACCCTCGCGGGACGCCTTCGGGCGTTTCCTCCCAAAAGGCCCTTCTCAGGGCCAACCAAAAGGCCCTTCTCAGGGCCAACCCAAAGGCCCTTCTCAGGGCCAACCCAAAGGCCCTTTTCAGGGCCACTCCGACGCTTCGGCGTCAGAGGCTAGCCGCGCGCCGTCTGCGGCAAGCTTCCGTAGAAGAGCGGATGAGTTGTCGGACTCCGACGATGAATCCCTCATCAGCGTCTCGGACGCAGGCGACTCTCAGTCGCGAAAGCGGGCCTTCTTGAAGGATGGGTCCGAGGGTTCCTCGGGCTCAGCCAGGCAATCAAAGGCCAAAAGGCCAACGGTAGCCGCGGATACCCACGTGGTGGGTCTCGCGGACGCCCAGCGCCAGCTCGACCTGGCTCGGCGTGTGCAGCACCAGCAAGAGCTGGAAGAGCGGGTAGCTGCGAAGGAGCAGCGGGCGCGTGCAGCTCGAGCCAAGTCTGGCTACGGCGCTTCCCGCGTGCTGTACGCGGACCATTCTTTGGCCGAGCTGCAGCAGATGGCGGAGGAGGACGAAGAGGAGATTGCGGAGGTCGCCTCCAAGTCTTCCAATCTAAAGGGCACTTTTCAGAAGGCCCTTAAGTGCCGGGCCGCGAGCATGCGCGGCATAATCGAGGAGCTCGTCAAACGCAAAACGAGCGAAGAGACGCGGCAATTGCAGGCGAGGGTCGATCGCCTGCAATCGGAGGTCAGCCAGCTTCATCAGAAGCTGGCTGATGTCACGGCTCGGCCAATTCAGGCCGAACCGACACCTGTGGTGGAGGCCCCTACCTCCACCAACCTTGAGGACGTCTTTCGCAAGGTGGTTATGGAGGAGAGGGCATTCACTAGAGCCTGCTTAGCAGGCATCGAGGATCGGCTCTTGCCGGAAAAGCGCCTCCGACCACCGCTTGCCGCTGACGAGAGGCGAGGCGAGCCGGGTCCGTCCTCGCAAGGGGAGGACGCCCTTCTCCCTTCCACTACCCCGTCCAACCAGCAGGGCTGGACCGAAGTGGTCAGGAAGGGGAAGGGCAAAAGAAAAAAGACGGCGACAGCCGCCCCTGCTGTTGCAGCCACCACGGCCACCACGACTCCCAGCCCGTCGCAGACGACTGGGAAGGGAAGGAGGAGGAGAAGGGGCAGAAAGGCGGCGACGGCCATCCCTGCCGCCCCCGCCACGACGCCTCCCAGCCAGTCGCAGGCGACCGGCAGGGGGAAGAGGAAGGGGAAATTGGTACCCCCAAAGACCGCGGCCGTCGTTGTGACGCTCACCGCGGAGGCCGCGGAACGAGGGGAGACGTACGCGTCCATATTGGTGCGGGCGCGTGCTAACGCCGATCCCACCCAACTGGGGATCGGCAAAGTCTCCTGCCGGAGAACCCAAACCGGGGCTCGAATCTTCGAGTTCCCTGGGGCGGAGGGCAGTGCCAACGCTGACCTCTTCGCAGCGAAGCTGCAGGAGGTCATCGCGGACGCAGCCAAGGTGGCCCGACCCGTCAAGTCGGCGGCCATCGAAGTGGCCGACCTTGACGACTCCGTCACTAAAGAGGAGGTGGTGGCGGCGGTCGCAGCTATTGGGGGCTGCAGCGTCGCAGCGGTGCAGGGCCGGGACATCAGGCCCGGCCGCGGTGGCATGGGCACTATCCGTCTCCAGTGCCCAGTCGCCGTTGCCAAAGCCGTCCTTGAAAAAGGACGCCTTCTTGTGGGCTTCAGCTCTGGTGCGGTCCGAGCACTTGAAGACCAGCCTCTGCGCTGCTTCAGGTGCTGCGGCATAGGGCACACCCGAGCCCTATGCCCTTCAGCGGTCGACAGGTCTCTGACATGCTACCGCTGCGGCAAGGAGGACCACAAAGCCGCCTCCTGCACGGCCGCGACGCCGCACTGCGCAGTGTGCGCCGCCAGTGGCTGCCCGGCAGGCCACGTGACGAGGGGGAGGTTGTGCAATCCTCCCCCTAAGAGGGGCAAAGCGCAGGCGCCAATCGCGCCTGCTGCTAGCACCGTCGTTCCCGAGGCAGGAACGGCGGTGGCGGCGGAGGAGGAGGGTGCGATGTCGATTGATGGATAGGGTCGATCATCGCATCCTCCAGGCGAACACCAACCACTGCAGAACAGCCCAAGACCTGTTGATGCAGACCATGGCTGAGTGGTTGGTGGACTTGGCGGTGGTCGCCGAGCCCTACTCGGTCCCTGGCAATTAGCTGGGCGATCGGGACGGCCTGGTGGCAATAGTGACGCGGTCTTCCACAGACTCCCCTCCCCTCTCGCTTTTAGAGAGAGGACCGGGATACGTGGCCGCCGCGTGGGGAGGTGTGGCCCTGGTAGGGGTCTATTTCTCCCCAAACCGCCCTCTCTCAGACTTTGAGGATTTCCTTGAAGTCCTCACTGCTGTCGTAGGGAGGGCGGCGCCGCGCCAGGTCGTGGTGTTGGGCGACCTGAACGCCAAGTCGGCGGCCTGGGGCAACCCGGCTGCCTCGTGCAACGTCCGGGGACGCGCCGTCGAGTTCTGGGCGGCGTCGTGCGGTGTGTCCCTCCTCAACAGGGGGGCGGTCCACACGTGTGTGCGGCAACAGGGAGGGTCGGTGGTCGACGTCTCGTTTGCCACCCCCGTGCTGGCCGCACGCATTGTTAACTGGCGAGTGGAGACGGTGGAGACCCTGTCGGACCACCGATATGTGCGGTTCGACATCTCCACCCGGGGCCCCCGGGGGGAGATGGCCCGCTCTAGCAGGTCTCCCTTCCCACGGTGGGCTCTGACTCGCCTGGACCGGGAGGCAGCCAAGGAGGCGGCCTTCCTCCAGGACTGGCTGTCTCCCCCCCCTGTCGAGGACGTCCCGGACGTTGACGACGCAGCGGTCCGCCTCAGGAGATCCTTGACCGAGGTGTGCAACTCCAGCATGCCTCGGTCCCGTCGCCCGCCTCCCCGTCGCGCCGTCTATTGGTGGTCGGAAGAACTTGCGGGGCTCCGGGCCACCTGCGTGGCGGCCAGAAGGGCCTACACGCGGAGCCGACGGCGCAGCGTCCGTAGTCAAGCAGACGAGGACCGCCTCTACGCCTCTTACAGAGAGGCTCAGACGGTCCTCAAGTCGGCTATGGGCGCTGCCAAGGACTCGGCGAGGGCCGAGATGCTGGAGGGTCTCGACAGAGACCCGTATGGGAGACCATACAGGGCGGCGCGGAACCAACTGCGGCCCCATGGTCCCCCTCTGACAGAGACCCTCGAGCCAGCGTTGCTGGATGGGGTGGTCCGGTCCCTGTTTCCGCGCAGGACCGACTTCAACCCACCATCGATGGACCCCCCGCAGGAGGCGGCTTCACCGCCGGAGGAGGAGGTACCCCCGGTGACGGCGGATGAGTTTTACGCGGGGGTTCTCAGCCTCCGCGCCAAGAAGACGGCCCCTGGGCCGGACGGCGTCCCTGCTCGAGTGGTGGCCATAGCTGCCGCTCAAATGGAGGACAGATTTCGGGACCTCTTCAGCGCATGCCTTACGGCTGGGAGGTTCCCGAAACTGTGGAAGGAGGGGCAGCTATGCCTCCTCCGAAAGGAGGGACGCCCGGCGGATTCCCCCTCGGCATACCGGCCCATCGTTCTGCTCGATGAGGTCGGTAAATTGTTCGAGGGGATCATTGCCTCCCGGCTAAACAACCACCTGCGGAGGGTAGGGCCGGACCTGTCGGACGCCCAGTTCGGTTTCCGACAGGGGCGTTCGACCATTGACGCGCTGGCCCTACTCAAGGGCCAGGTGAAGGGGGCGGTCGCGGCAGGGGACGGAGTGCTGGCGGTGTCATTCGACATAGCCAACGCCTTCAACTCCGTCCCCCACTCGACCATACTGGAGGCACTCCGGTATCACGGAGTGCCCCAATACTTGCAGAGCCTCCTGGCCAGCTACTTGGAGGACCGAGAGGTCCTCCTTGTCGACAAACTGGCCAGGTTGCAGCGATATGGCGCGGAGTGTGGTGTTCCGCAGGGGTCAGTCTTAGGACCCCCCCTGTGGAACATCGGCTTCGACTGGCTGCTGCGGGGAGCCCTCCTCCAGGGCACGAGTGTCATCTGCTACGCGGATGACACTCTCCTCACTGCCCGGGGGAGGAACTTCTGGGAGGCGGCCTGTCTGGCATCGGCCGGCGGGTCATTAGTGGCGGGGAGGATCCGCCGCCTGGGGTTAAAGGTGGCGCTGAATAAGACCGAGGCCGTGTTCTTTCACGGGCCTCGGCAGCGCTGCCCTCCTGACGCCCACATTGTCGTGGAGGGCGCCAGGGTAGGCGTCCAGACCCAGATCAAATATCTGGGTCTAGTGCTGGACAGCAGGTGGCGCTTCGGCCCACATTTCAGCGGGCTGTCGACGCGCCTGCTGAGGGCTGCGGACGCCCTCTCCTGGCTCCTCCCGAACCTGGGAGGGCCCAGTGCGCGATGCCGGCGCCTTTATGCCGGCATCCTGAGGAGCATGGCCCTGTACGGGGCCCCCATCTGGGCGGACTCCCTCCATAGGAGGGAGAATGCGACGGCGATGCGCCGGCCCCAAAGGGCCATTGCACTGCGGGTGGCGAGGGCTTACCGCTCGGTGGGCTTTTCGGCGGCGTGCGCTCTGGCTGGCACCCCTCCTTGGGAGCTGGAGGCGTGGGTGCTCGCCAGAGTGTACGAATGGACGGCGCGGCGGAAAGCCCTCGGGGAGCGCCCCGTCGCGGAAGAGCGGGAGGCCGTGCGGCGAGAGGCGAGGGACGCCATCATCGTCCATTGGACGCAGGACCTCGCCTCCGCCACTTTCGGCCGCCGAACCCTGGACGCGCTCGGCCCAGTCCTGCGGGACTGGCTCGAGCGGCCCCACGGTTTCCTCTCATTCCGTCTGGTGCAGGTGCTGTCAGGCCACGGCTGTTTCGACACGCACCTGCACCGGATCGGGAGGGAGGAGACTCCGGCGTGCCACGACTGCGGCGCGGCGGAGGACACGGCACAGCACACGCTCGAAGTGTGCCCGGCTTGGTCTGAGCCGCGCCGCATTCTGACTGCGGAGATCGGACAGGACCTCTCACTTCCCAGCGTGGTCAACTCTATGCTGGAGAGTGAGGGGTCCTGGGCAGCGGTTGCCTCCTTTTGCGAGGACGTCATCTCGCAAAAGGAGGCGGCGGAGCGCGCGCGTGAGGACGACCCTCTCGCTGCGCCGCTCCGAAGACGGAGAAGAGGTCGGAGAAGACGCCGTCTTCTCCCTCCTCATGGTGGTGATAGGCGGGCGACAGGCGCGGGGGCGCCTCCGCCCGCATTGCACTCTACACCACCTCCGCCGGTCATTCCCGGCCCTCCCTCCTCACGGGGAGGGCGTGTAGGGCCCGCCGTGTAGGCGGGCGTACGTCGGAGAGGGACTGGACGTAAAGGCTATGCCGATCTCCCAGTCCCCCTCCACTCAGACGATGCGGGAATGCCGCTGGGTTGTTTTAGTGGGTATACCGGGCCTTGGCCCGGGGAGTCCCACATACCCCTCCCATTCCCCCAATGGGAGGGTATGCGTAATGCATTTTTTCCCAGCGCAAACAAAAAAAAAAAAACAAAAAAAAAAAAAAAAAAAAAAAAAAGGTTAGGTTAGGTTGGGGAGGGTCTGTATGTATGCTTTTGCGGTTGCACAACGACATGCTTAGCTTTGCTTTGCTTGGTAGTATAGATACAGGCCTACCTTGCCGTCTCCTTCAGAGGCGGGAAGGTGGCGAGGTCTTGAGGGGGAGCGCAACGGTCGTGTAGATCCTCAAGGCAAGTCCGGTGGTTATTCCTTCTCGTGGTTGCCACCCCGTTATTGGTCTAATTCCTTATGAAATAGACGTAACTGAAACCACCGGGCGGAATAGGGGAAGCCGGTCACCTGCGCTGGGACCTGCTCGGTCGAGCGCCGTGAGCGAGGATGAAGGTGTCCTGGGGGGTTGAGCCAATCGGCACTGGCGGTAATGTGTCCGTGAGGCAACACGCCCCCTTTGGTCTGGAATTCACGCGAAACGGTGGCCCTGCCTTCTGACCGGGGGTAGGGGAGTGGCCACAGTGTCCCGACAGAGGCCGGGCCACTGTGGCCATTTCCCTGTGAGGGTTGATTGGTTCTCTTGCGGTGGCTATGCCAGCACCCCCGCGGGACGCCTTCGGGCGTTTTTGGAACCCAAAGGCCCTTTTCAGGGCCAACCCAAAGGCCCTTCTCAGGGCCAACCCAAAGGCCCTTCTCAGGGCCAACCCAAAGGCCCTTCTCAGGGCCAACCCAAAAGCTCATGCGAAGGAGCAGCGGGCGCGTGCAGCTCGGTTACGGTGCGTCCCGCGTGCTGTACGCGGACCACTCTCTGGCCGAGTTGCAGCGGATGGCGGAAGAGATCGCGGAGGTCGCCTCTAAGCGAGGATGACGGAGTCCTGGGGGGTTGAGCCGATCGGCACTGGCGCTAATGTGTCCGTGAGGCAACACGCCCCCTTTGGTCTGGATTTCACGCGAAGCGGTGGCCCTGCCTTCTGGGTGGGGGTGGGGAGATGGCCACGGTGTCCCGGCAGAGGGCCACTGTGGCCATTTCCCTGTGAGGGTTGATTGGTTCTCTTGCGGTGGCTGTGCCAACAACCCCGCGGGACGCCTTCGGGCGTTTTTGGAACCCAAAGGCCCTTTTCAGGGCCAACCCAAAGGCCCTTCTCAGGGCCAACCCAAAGGCCCTTCTCAGAGCCAACCCAAAGGCCCTTCTCAGGGCCATCCCAAAGGCCCTTCTCAGGGCCAACCCAAAGGCCCTTCTCAGGGCCAACCCAAAGGCCCTTCTCAGGGCCAACCCAAAAGCTCATGCGAAGGAGCAGCGGGCGCGTGCAGCTCGGTCACGGTGCGTCCCGCGTGCTGTACGCGGACCACTCTCTGGCCGAGTTGCAGCGGATGGCGGAAGAGATCGCGGAGGTCGCCTCTAAGCGAGGATGAAGGAGTCCTGGGGGGTTTAGCCGATCGGCACTGGCGGTAATGTGTCCGCGAGGCAACACGCCCCCTTTGGTCTGGATTTCACGCGAAGCGGTGGCCCTGCCTTCTGGGTGGGGGTGGGGAGATGGCCACGGTGTCCCGGCAGAGGGCCACTGTGGCCATTTCCCTATGAGGGTTGATTGGTTCCCTTGCGGTGGCTGTGCCAACAACCCCGCGGGACGCCTTTGGGCGTTTTTGGAACCCAAAGGCCCTTCTCAGGGCCAACCCAAAGGCAATTCTCAGGGCCAATCCAAGGGCCCTTCTCAGGGCCCAACCCAAAGGCCCTTCTCAGGGCCAACCCAAAAGCTCATGCGAAGGAGCAGCGGGTGCGTGCAGCTCGGCTACGGTAAGTTCCGCATGCTGTACGCGGACCACTCTCTGGCCGAGCTGCAGCAGATTGCGGAGGAGGACAAAGAGGAGATCGCGGAGGTCGCCTCTAAGTCTTCAAACCTTAAGGGTACCTTCCAGAAGGCCCTTAAGTGCCGAAGAGGTCGGAGAAGACGCCGTCTTCTCCCTCCTCATGGTGGTGTAGGCGGGTGACAGGCGTGGGGGCGCCTCCACCCGCATTGCACTCTACACCACCTCCGCCGGTCGTTCCCGGTCCTCCCCTCACGGGGAGGGCGTGAAGGGCCCGCCGTGCAGGCGGGCGGACGTCGGAGAGGGACTGGACGCAAAGGCTATGCCGATCTCCCAGTCCCCCTCCACTCAGACGTTGCGGGAATGCCGCTGGGTTGTTTTAGTGGGTATACCGGCTCAGCCCGGGGAGTCCCACATACCCCTTCCATTCCCCCAATGGAGGGTATGCGTAATGCATTTTTTCCCAGCGCAAACAAAAAAAAAAAAAAAAAAAAAAGGTTAGGTTAGGTTGGGGAGGGTCTGTATGTATGCTTTTGCGGTTGCACAACGACATGCTTAGCTTTGCTTTGCTTGGTAGTATAGATACAGGCCTACCTTGCCGTCTCCTTCAGAGGCGGGAAGGTGGCGAGGTCTTGAGGGGGAGCGCAACGGTCGTGTAGATCCTCAAGGCAAGTCCGGTGGTTATTCCTTCTCGTGGTTGCCACCCCGTTATTGGTCTAATTCCTTATGAAATAGACGTAACTGAAACCACCGGGCGGAGAAGGGGAAGCCGGTCACCTGCGCTGGGACCTGCTCGGTTGAGCGCCGTAAGCGAGGATGAAGGTGTCCTGGGGGGTTGAGCCGATCGGCACTGGCGGTAATGTGTCCGTGAGGCAACACGCCCCCTTTGGTCTGGAATTCACGCGAAACGGTGGCCCTGCCTTCTGGCCGGGGGTAGGGGAGTGGCCACAGTGTCCCGACAGAGGCCGGGCCACTGTGGCCATTTCCCTGTGAGGGTTGATTGGTTCTCTTGCGGTGGCTATGCCAACACCCCCGCGGGACGCCTTCGGGCGTTTTTGGAACCCAAAGGCCCTTTTCAGGGCCAACCCAAAGGCCCTTCTCAGGGTCAACCCAAAGGCCCTTCTCAGGGCCAACCCAAAGGCCCTTCTCAGGGCCAACCCAAAGGCCCTTCTCAGGGCCATCCCAAAGGCCCTTCCCAGGGCCAACCCAAAGGCCCTTCTCAGGGCCAACCCAAAAGCTCATGTGAAGGAGCAGCGGGCGCGTGCAGCTCGGCTACGGTGCATCCCGCGTGCTGTACGCGGACCACTCTCTGGCCGAGCTGCAGCGGATGGCGGAGGAGATCGCGGAGGTCGCCTCTAAGCGAGGATGAAGGAGTCCTAGGGGGTTGAGCCGATCGGCACTGGCGGTAATGTGTCCGTGAGGCATTACGCCCCCTTTGGTCTGGATTTCACGCGAAGCGGTGGCCCTGCCTTCTGGGTGGGGGTGGGGAGATAGCCACGGTGTCCCGACAGAGGGCCACTGTGGCCATTTCCCTATGAGGGTTGATTGGTTCCCTTGCGGTGGCTGTGCCAACAACCCCGCGGGACGCCTTTGGGCGTTTTTGGAACCAAAAGGCCCTTCTCAGGGCCAATCCAAAGGCCCTTCTCAGGGCCAACACAAAGGCCCTTCTCAGGGCCCAACCAAAAGGCCCTTCTCAGGGCAAACCCAAAGGCCCTTCTCAGGGCCAACCCAAAGGCCCTTCTCAGGGCCAACCCAAAAGCTCATGCGAAGGAGCAGCGGGTGCGTGCAGCTCGGCTACGGTGCGTTCCGCATGCTGTACGCGGACCACTCTCTGGCCGAGCTGCAGCAGATTGCGGAGGAGGAAAAGGAGGAGATCGCGGAGGTCGCCTCTAAGTCCTCATACATTAAGGGTACCTTCCAGAAGGCCCTTAAGTGCCGAAGAGGTCGGCGAAGACGTCGTCTTCTCCCTCCTCATGGTGGTGTAGGCGGGTGACAGGCGTGGGGGCGCCTCCATCCGCATTGCACTCTACACCACCTCCGCCGGTCGTTCCCGGTCCTCCCCTCACGGGGAGGGCGTGAAGGGCCCGCCGTGCAGGCGGGCGGACGTCGGAGAGGGACTGGACGCAAAGGCTATGCCGATCTCCCAGTCCCCCTCCACTCAAACGTTGCGGGAATGCCGCTGGGTTGTTTTAGTGGGTATACCGGCTCAGCCCGGGGAGTCCCACATACCCCTTCCATTCCCCCAATAGGAGGGTATGCGTAATGCATTTTTTCCCAGCGCAAACAAAAAAAAAAAAAAAAAAAAAAAAAAAAAAAAAAAAAAAAAAAAAAGGTTAGGTTAGGTTGTACGTCGGAGAGGGACTGGACGTAAAGGCTATGCCGATCTCCCAGACCCCCTCCACTCAGACGATGCGGGAATGCCGCTGGGTTGTTTTAGTGGGTATACCGGGCCTTGGCCCGGGGAGTCCCACATACCCCTCCCATTCCCCCAATGGGAGGGTATGCGTAATGCATTTTTTCCCAGCGCAAACAAAAAAAAAAAAAAAAAAAAAAAAAAAAAAAAAAAAAAAAAAAAAAAGGTTAGGTTAGGTTGGGGGACCCCCACAGAGCTTGCGTCCATGTCGCGTCCCCTGGAAACGACCCAGTTCTGTCACCGTAACGGAGTGGCAGACTGGGGTTCGGCCAAAGTGCTCTGTGCTTTCGTAGTTCACATATTCATCTTGCCTTTTTAACTACGATCCTGCGGTGGCTATGCCTACACCCCCGCGGGACGCCTTCGGGCGCTTTTTAAAACCCAAAGGCCCTTCTCAGGGCCAAACAAAAGGCCCTTCTCAGGGCCAACCCAAAGGCCCTTTTCAGGGCCAACCTAAAGGCCCTTCTCAGGGCCAACCAAAAGGCCCTTCTCAGGGCCAGCCAAAAGGCCCTTTTCAGGGCCACTCCGAAGCCTCGGAGTCAGAGGCTAGCCGCGCGCCGTCTGCGGCTAGCTTCTTTGAAGGAGTAGACCAGTTTCTGGACTCCGATGACGAGTCCGTCATCAGCGTCGATTCCCGGTCGCGGAAGCGGGCCTTCCGTAAGGAGGGGTCTGACGGCTCCTCGGGCTCAGGCAGGCAGTCGAAGGCCAAAAAGCCGACGATAGCCGCGGACACCCACGACTTTGGTCTTGCGGACGCCCAACGCCAGCTCGACCTGGCTCGGCGGGAGCTGCACCAGCAGGAGCTGGAGGAGCGGGTCGTCGCGAAGGAGCAACGGGCGCGTGCTGCTCGGGCCAAGTCCGGGTACGGCGCGTCCCGCGTTCTGTACGCAGACCATTCCCTGGTCGAGCTGGAGCGAATGGCGGAGGAGGACGAGGAGGAGATCGTGGAGGTCGCCTCAAAGTCCTCAAATCTGAAAGGGACTTTTCAGAAGGCCCTAAAATGTCGGGCCGCGAGCATGCGCGGCATCGTGTCGGAGCTGGTCAAGCGGAAGACGACCGACGAAACGCAGCAACTGCAGGCGACAGTCGATCGCCTGCAGTTGGAGGTCAGCCAGCTTCATCAGAAGTTGGCCGACGTCACGGCTCGGCCAATTCGGGCCGAACCGACACCTGCGGCAGAGGCCCCCGCCTCCAACCTTGAGGACGTCATCCGCAAGGTGGTTTTGGAGGAGAGGGCCTTCACCAGAGCCTGCTTGGCAGGAATTGAGGACCGGCTCTTGCCGGAGAAGCGCCTCCGGCCGCCGCTTGCCGCGGACGAGAGGCGAGGCGAGCCGGGTCCGTCCTCGCAAGGGGAGGACGCCCTTCTCCCTTCGGCTACTCCGTCCGACCCGCAGGGTTGGACCGAAGTGGTCCGGAAGGGGAAGGGCAAGGGGAAGAAGACGGCGACGGCCGTCCCTGCCGTCACCGCCACCACGCAGCCCAGCCAGTCGCAGGCGACTGGGAAGGGAAAGAGGAGGGGCAGGGGCAGAAAGGCGGCAACGGCCGCCCCTGCCGTCCCCGCCATCACGCCGCCCAGCCAGTCGCAGGCGACCGGCAGGGAGCAGAGGAAGGGGAAACTGGTTCCCCCAAAAACCGCGGCCGTCGTGGTGACGCTCACTGCGGAGGCCGCGGAGCGAGGGGAGACCTATATGACGATCTTGATGCGGGCGCGTGCGAATGCCGATCCCACCCAACTGGGGCTCGGCAAAGTCTCTTGCCGGAGGACCCAAGCCGGGGCTCGTATTTTTGAGTTCCCAGGAGCGGAGGGCAGCGCCAACGCTGACCTCTTTGCAGCCAAGCTGCAAGAGGTCATCGCGGACGCTGCCAAGGTGGCCCGACCAGTCAAGTCGGCGGCCATCGAGGTGACCGACCTCGACGATTCGGTCACCAAGGAGGAGGTGGTGGCGGCGGTCGCAGCCATTGGGGGCTGCGGCGTCACGGCGGTGCAAGGCCGGGACATCAGACCCGGCCGCGGCGGCATGGGCACTATCAGGCTCGAGTGCCCAGTCGCCGCTGCCAAAGCCGTCCTTGAAAAGGGACGGCTCCTTGTCGGGTTCAGCTCGGGTGCAGTCCGAGCACTGGCCGACCAGCCCCTGCGCTGCTACAGGTGCTGCGGCATCGGGCACACCCGAGCCCTGTGCCCGTCAGCGATCGACCGGTCTCTGAGCTGCTACCGCTGCGGCAAGGAGGGCCACAAAGCCGCCTCCTGCACGGTCGCCACGCCGCACTGCACAGTTTGTGCTGCCAGCGGCTGCCCGGCAGGCCACGTGACGAGGGGGAGGATGTGCAATCCTCCCCCCAAGAGGGGCAAAGCGCAGGCGCCTATCATGCCTGCTGCTAGCACCGCGCGTTCCGAGGCAGGAACGGCGGTGGCAGCGGAGGAGGGGGATGCGATGTCGACTTAATTAGGTTGACCATCGCATCCTCCCAATAGTGTCGCGGTCTTCCACGGACTCCCCTCCCCTCTCGCTTTCGAGAGGGGACCGGGATACGTGGCCGCCGCGGCAGCATTCGCCTCCTTTTGCGAGGACATCATCTCGCAAAAGGAGGCGACGGAGCGCGCGCGTGAGGACGACCCTCTCGCTGCGCCGCTCCGAAGGCGGAGAAGAGGTCGGAGAAGAAGCCGTCTTCTCCCTCCTCATGGTGGTATAGGCGGGCGACAGGCGCGGGGGCGCCTCCGCCCGCACTGCACTCTACACCACCCTCGCCGGTCATTCCCGGCCCTCCCCCTTCACGGGGAGGGCATGAAGGGCCCGCCGTGTAGGCGGGCGAACGTCGGAGAGGGACTGGACGTAAAGGCTACGCCGATCTCCCAGTCCCCCTCCACTCAGACGATGCGGGAATGCCGCTGGGTTGTTTTAGTGGGTATACCGGGTCTTGGCCCGGGGAGTCCCACATACCCCTCCCATTCCCCCAATGGGAGGGTATGCGTAATGCATTTTTTCCCAGCGCAAACAAAAAAAAAAAAAAAAAAAAAAAGGTTAGGTTAGGTTGGGGGACCCCCCACAGAGCTTGCGTCCACGTCGCGTCCCCTGGAAACGACCCAGTTCTGTCACCGTAACGGAGTGGCAGACTGGGGTTCGGCCAAAGTGCTCTGTGCTTCGTAGTTATCTTTTTATACTTGCCTTGTTTTAACTGCGATCTTGCGGTGGCTATGCCTTCAACCCCGCGGGACGCCTTCGGGCGTTTTTTAAAACCCAAAGGCCCTTCTCAGGGCCAACCAAAAGGCCCTTCTCAGGGCCAAACAAAAGGCCCTTCTCAGGGCCAACCCAAAGGCCCTTCTCAGGGCCAACCCAAAGGCCCTTCTCAGGGCCAACCAAAAGGCCCTTTTCAGGGCCACTCCGAAGCCTCGGAGTCAGAGGCTAGCCGCGCGCCGTCTGCGGCTAGCTTCTTTGAAGGAGTAGACCAGTTTCTGGACTCCGATGACGAGTCCGTCATCAGCGTCGACTCCCGGTCGCGGAAGCGGGCCTTCCGTAAGGAGGGGTCCGAGGGCTCCTCGGGCTCAGGCAGGCAGTCGAAGGCCAAAAAGCCGACGATAGCCGCGGACACCCACGACTTTGGTCTTGCGGACGCCCAACGCCAGCTTGACCTGGCTCGGCGGGAGCTGCACCAGCAGGAGCTGGAGGAGCGGGTCGTAGCGAAGGAGCAACGGGCGCGTGCTGCTCGGGCCAAGTCCGGGTACGGCGCGTCCCGCGTTCTATACGCGGACCACTCCTTGGCCGAGCTGCAGCGGATGGCGGAGGAGGACGAGGAGGAGATCGCGGAGGTAGCCTCCAAGTCCTCCAACCTCAAGGGCACATTTCAGAAAGCCCTAAAGTGCCGGGCCGCAAGCATGCGCGGCATCATCGAGGAGCTCGTCAAAAGAAAGACGACCGACGAAACGCAGCAACTGCAGGCGACAGTCGATCGCCTGCAGTTGGAGGTCAGCCAGCTTCATCAGAAGCTGGCCGACGTCACGGCTCAGCCAATTCGGGCCGAACCGACACCTGCGGCAGAAGCCCCCGCCTCCAACCTTGAGGACGTCATCCGCAAGGTGGTTTTGGAAGAGAGGGCCTTCACCAGAGCCTGCTTGGCAGGAATTGAGGACCGGCTCTTGCCGGAGAAGCGCCTCCGACCGCCGCTTGCCGCGGACGAGAGGCGAGGCGAGCCGGGTCCGTCCTCGCAAGGGGAGGACGCCCTTCTCCCTTCGGCTACTCCGTCCGACCAGCAGGGTTGGACCGAAGTGGTCCGGAAGGGGAAGGGCAAGGGGAAGAAGACGGTGACGGCCGTCCCTGCCGTCACCGCCACCACGCAGCCCAGCCAGTCGCAGGCGACTGGGAAGGGAAAGAGGAGGGGCAGGGGCAGAAAGGCGGTAAAGGCCGCCCCTGCCATCCCCGCCATCACGCCGCCCAGCCAGTCGCAGGCGACCGGCATAGAGCAGAGGAAGGGGAAACTGGTTCCCCCAAAAACCGCGGCCGTCGTGGTGACGCTCACTGCGGAGGCCGCGGAGCGAGGGGAGACCTATATGTCGATCTTGATGCGGGCGCGTGCGAATGCCGATCCCACCCAACTGGGGATCGGCAAAGTCTCTTGCCGGAGGACCTGTGGCAGCGCGCACGTGTTGCGCGCGCGCCGCACAACATTACACTGGAGTCTTCGCTGCGTGCCACCTATATTTATAGCTTCGGTGTCAAATAGATCGCAACGTCCGCGCTCCACAATACTACACATTCTGTGCTTCACCGCTATTGGTGGATTAATTCTACTTGGATTGCTCACCAAGTACAAATTCCGCCATGACGATTAGTACATAGGTAGGGACAATATTTAATAAAGAAGTTCACTATATCTTATAAACTAGTGTTTTAATTGTTCGCCTACCTCAACTGCCTAATCGCCAAAGTGGTGACCCCGAACGAAGCAACCGCAACAGAACTATGCCGAGTGACACCGAACAAGCCGGTATGGAGTCAGCAAGAGCAAGCTCAGCGCAACCCACCCAGGATGTTTCACTATCACCACAGCAAATCGCCGGTATCTCACTATCCCTGCGAGTACCACCATTTTGGCGTGACAAACCGAGATTATGGTTCATTAGTTTTGAAGCAGCCACCCGCGACCTCAAGAAAAGCGAGTCACAGAAGGCACAGATGGTCATCGCTCAGCTACAAAAAGAAGATATCGAGCAAATATGTGATTTATTGTACAACCCACCTGCCGACCGTCAATACAGCGTCATAAAGGATCGTCTTATTTCTGTTTACGAGGAATCAGATGGCAAGCAGTTACAGAAGCTACTCTCTGATATGGAGCTGGGAGACCAGAAGCCAAGCCAATTACTCCGTCGCATGCGCAATCTCGCTCACAACAAGGTGCCCGACAACACACTTCGGCTTATGTGGATGAACTTGCTACCCGCACACGTTCGCTCAGTACTTGTAGTAAGTGACACTATAAGTAAAGATACAGCACTCGAAGAACTAGCCAAACTCGCCGACAAGATGCTTGAACAATCAACCGAAGCATCAGCAGTGTCCGTCGCATCTGTATCGACATCCCAGCAAGCACAAAACCAACCTGTAAGCATACAGAATCTCGTTGAAGAGATAAAGAAATTGCATTTGGAAATCGCCGAACTCAAGACATCCTACCGCCGCAGCAATCACGACCGCTCGCGCTCAGCGACACGGCGACACTACGGCGGCGGCGGGCGCAACGCGCACCGAGACCATTCGACGTCACGAACTCGTTCTCGCTCATCTACGCCGTCGGCACATTGTTATTACCATAGGCGATTTGGACAAAACGCAAAGCGGTGTACAACACCGTGCACTTTTAATAACACTATGAAGACGGAAAACTAAAAGAGGCGTTGGCAGTGGCGGAACCAAACGTCGATAAGAAGTCCTACCGCCTATTCATCACTGACAAGACGACATCCATGAATTTTTTGGTAGATACTGGTGCCAATATATCCGTCATACCAAAAAGAAAAGGAACCCAATCAACGCCGCTACCATATCAACTTTACGCCGCAAACAACACAATTATACCAACATATGGTGAGAAGACAATGGAGCTCGACCTTAATCTGCGCCGGCCATTTAAGTGGAAGTTCGTAGTCGCCGCTGTTACGAAGCCAATAATAGGTGCAGACTTCCTCACCTATCACGATTTACTAGTCGACCTACGAAGCCAGCGACTCATCGACAATGTCACGAAGCTCACCTCCAAAGCAACTGGCCGTTATACTAGTATGCCTACTGTCAGCAGCATCAATCCACGGCAAACATTTCACGACATTCTCGCCGAATTTCCTGGAACCACCCGCCTATCTTCAATGAAACTTAACCCGAAGCATAAAGTGGAACATTTCATTGAAACAACCGGCCCACCTATACACTCCAAAGCAAGACCCATACAACCGCATCTGTATGAACGAGCTAAGAAGGAATTCGAGAACATGATCAGTCAAGGCCTGTGCAGACCCAGCAAAAGCCCTTGGTCCAGCCCATTACACATTGTTCCGAAGAAAAACGGAGACTTGCGAGCATGTGGAGACTATCGACGTCTCAATGCCGTAACGAAACCAGATCGCTATCCAGTCCCAAGGATTAAGGATTTTACGTACCAGCTCGCCGGCAAACAAATATTCACCACGCTTGATTTGAACCGAGCTTATCAACAATTGCCCGTACGTGCCGAAGACATAGAAAAAACTGCAATAATCACACCATTCGGCCTATTTGAATTCCCAAGAATGTGCCCAGGTTTGAAGAACGCAGGACAAACCTTCCAAAGATTTATTCATGAAGTACTGCGTGAACTTGACTTCGTATATCCATTCATCGACGACCTGTTACTAGCCTCGGAAGACGAAGATACGCACAGACAGCACCTACGAATAGTTTTAAAAAGGTTGGACGAGTATGGCATAACAATAAATCCAGCAAAGTGTGTATTTGGCCAACGCGAAGTAACATTTCTCGGCTACAAAGTATCAGCAGAAGGTCTACAGCCGCCTGAAGATAAGATAAAGGTTATCAGTGAATATCCTAAACCAAAAAACATCGAGGAGCTGCGAAGATTCTTAGGAATGCTCAATTTCTACCGAGATAGCATACCTAACGCAACCGCTATCCAAGCACCACTACATACTTACTTGCACAACACCAAGAAGCGAGACAAAACATTAATACAATGGAACGAGTGTACATCTCAAGCGTTTGAAAATTGCAAGAAATGTATAACAGAAACAATTTGTCTGTCGCACCCGCATCACTCAGCCCCACTAGGACTGATGTGTGACGCATCCGATCGATGTGCTGGCGCCGTTCTTCAGCAGCAAGTCAATGGAAAATGGCAACCACTTGGCTATTTTTCAAAGAAATTCACACCGGCTCAGCAAAATTACTCAACGTACGACAGAGAACTTCAAGCAATCTACATGGCTATCAAGCACTTTAGAAAAATATTTGAAGGACGTGAACTTATAATATTCACTGACCACAAGCCACTTCAGTACGCCATGCAAAAGATCTCGTCAGATACAGAGACACCGCGCCGACGAAGACAACTATTATTCATCAGTGAATTTACGAACGACCTACGTCACATAAGCGGGCGAGACAATGTAGTCGCTGACGCATTATCACGCGTCGACGCAATCAGCTGTCCGAACCCGATCGATTACGAAGCTCTCGCTCAAGCACAAGCAAAAGACGACAACATAAAAGAAATTATGAAACAAACAAACATCCAAATGAAGAAAATAATGCTACCTGGCTCATCTCAGCATATCTACTGCGAAACCACAACCAACGACGTTCGCCCATACCTGCCACTACAGTTCCGTATTAATGCTTTCAACGCTATCCACGGACTCAGCCATCCCGGTATACGAACTACGAGAAAGCTCATTCAGAGAAGATACTTCTGGCCATCCATGAACACAGACGTGAAAACATGGGTTCAAACATGCGTCGCGTGCCAGCGATCCAAGATTCAACGTCATACAACAAGTGCCACAGCTACATTCGAACAGTCACATCGCTTCGATCATCTCCACGTTGATGTCGTCGGTCCCCTACGAATATCACCTACTGGTCATCGCTACGTCATCACAATGATTGACCGTGCTACACGCTGGCCCGAAGCACACGCTGTGTGCGACATAACAGCTGAAACCGTTGCCAAGGCCGTTTATGAAGGATGGATTGCAAGATTCGGCTGTCCATCAAAGATAACTACAGATCAAGGTCGACAGTTTGAAAGTCACCTATTCACCGCACTCACCAGATTGTTTGGGATACAGAGGACAAGAACTACGCCGTATCATCCACAGAGCAACGGCATTATAGAACGATGGCATCGCTGCATGAAAACCGCACTCACAGCACGTCTCAGTAACAATAGCTGGATAGAAGAATTACCCACCGTATTGTTGGGACTGCGTGCTGCAATCAGAACCGACACAGATGTAAGCGCAGCCGAACTAACATACGGTCAAAATCTACGTCTACCGGGTGATTTCTTCGTGCCGTCACAAGCAGTGACAATGGACAGCAACTACGTCGAGAAACTGCGATCATTAATCGGCAACATACGTCCGGTACACGCACAGTCGCATAATACTAATCGCCCTGTGTTTGTACACCGTGACCTAGAAACATGCAAACAAGTGTTCGTGCGAGTCGATGCAGTGAAAAAGCCATTACAACCGCCTTACGACGGGCCATACGAAGTATTACGCAGAGATAGCAAAACATTTACGCTACAACTTCCCGGAAGAAAAGCAGTAATATCGATCGATCGTCTGAAGCCAGCTTTTACCATGTGTAACGCAGAGGCAGCCACCGCCTGCGACGCAGCAAAAAAACCTACAAATGTAAACAAAACATCGCGCTCCGGCCGAGTCATCAAACCACCGGTACGCTTCGCTTGAGGGGGAGCACTGTGGCAGCGCGCACGTGTTGCGCGCGCGCCGCACAACATTACACTGGAGTCTTCGCTGCGTGCCACCTATATTTATAGCTTCGGTGTCAAATAGATCGCAACGTCCGCGCTCCACAATACTACACATTCTGTGCTTCACCGCTATTGGTGGATTAATTCTACTTGGATTGCTCACCAAGTACAAATTCCGCCATGACGATTAGTACATAGGTAGGGACAATATTTAATAAAGAAGTTCACTATATCTTATAAACTAGTGTTTTAATTGTTCGCCTACCTCAACTGCCTAATCGCCAAAGACCCAAGCCGGGGCTCGTATTTTTGAGTTCCCAGGAGCGGAGGGCAGCGCCAACGCTGACCTCTTTGCAGCCAAGCTGCAAGAGGTCATCGCGGACGCTGCCAAGGTGGCCCGACCAGTCAAGTCGGCGGCCATCGAGGTGACCGACCTCGACGATTCGGTCACCAAGGAGGAGGTGGTGGCGGCGGTCGCAGCCATTGGTGGCTGCGGCGTCACGGCGGTGCAAGGCCGGGACATCAGACCCGGCCGCGGCGGCATGGGCACTATCAGGCTCGAGTGCCCAGTCGCCGCCGCCAAAGCCGTCCTTGAAAAGGGACGGCTTCTTGTCGGGTTCAGCTCGGGTGCAGTCCGAGCACTGGCCGACCAGCCCCTGCGCTGCTACAGGTGCTGCGGCATCGGGCACACCCGAGCCCTGTGCCCGTCAGCGGTCGACCGGTCTCTGAGCTGCTACCGCTGCGGCAAGGAGGGCCACAAAGCCGCCTCCTGCACGGTCGCCACGCCGCACTGCACAGTTTGTGCTGCCAGCGGCTGCCCGGCAGGCCACGTGACGAGGGGGAGGATGTGCAATCCTCCCCCCAAGAGGGGCAAAGCGCAGGCGCCTATCATGACTGCTGCTAGCACCGCGCGTTCCGAGGCAGGAACGGCGGTGGCAGCGGAGGAGGGGGATGCGATGTCGACTTAATTAGGTTGACCATCGCATCCTCCCAACAGTGTCGCGGTCTTCCGCGGACTCCCCTCCCCTCTCGCTTTCGAGAGGGGACCGGGATACGTGGCCGCCGCGGCAGCATTCGCCTCCTTTTGCGAGGACGTCATCTCGCAAAAGGGGGCGACGGAGCGCGCGCGTGAGGACGACCCTCTCGATGCGTCGCTCCGAAGGCGGAGAAGAGGTCAGAGAAGAATCCGTCTTCTCCCTCCTCATGGTGGTGTAGGCGGGTGACAGGCGCGGGGGCGCCTCCGCCCGCATTGCACTCTACACCACCTCCGCCGGTCATTCCCGGCCCTCCCCCCTCACGGGGAGCGCGTGTAGGGCCCGCCGTGTAGGCGGGCGTACGTCGGAGAGGGACTGGACGTAAAGGCTATGCCGATCTCCCAGTCCCCCTCCACTCAGACGATGCGGGAATGCCGCTGGGTTGTTTTAGTGGGTATACCGGGCCTTGGCCCGGGGAGTCCCACATACCCCTCCCATTCCCCCAATGGGAGGGTATGCGTAATGCATTTTTTCCCAGCGCAAACAAAAAAAAAAAAAAAAAAAGGTTAGGTTGGGGGACCCCCCACAGAGCTTGCGTCCACGTCGCGTCCCCTGGAAACGACCCAGTTCTGTCGCCGTAACGGAGTGGCAGACTGGGGTTCGGCCAAAGTGCTCTGTGCTTCGTAGTTATCTTTTTATCCTTGCCTTGTTTTAACTGCGATCTTGCGGTGGCTATGCCTTCAACCCCGCGGGACGCCTTCGGGCGTTTTTTAAAACCCAAAGGCCCTTCTCAGGGCCAAACAAAAGGCCCTTCTCAGGGCCAAACAAAAGGCCCTTCTCAGGGCCAAGCCAAAGGCCCTTCTCAGGGCCAACCAAAAGGCCCTTCTCAGGGCCAACCAAAAGGCCCTTCTCAGGGCCAACCCAAAGGCCTTTCTCAGGGCCAACCAAAAGGCCCTTTTCAGGGCCACTCCGAAGCCTCGGAGTCCGAGGCTAGCCGCGCGCCGTCTGCGGCTAGCTTCTCTGAAGGTGCAGTCGAGTTTTTGGACTCTGACGACCAGTCCGTTACGAGTGTCTCGGATGCGGGCGACTCCCGGTCGCGGAAGCGGGCCTTCCGTAAGGATGGGTCAGAGGGCTCTTCGGGCTCGTCCAGGCGGTCGAAAGCCAAAAGGCCGACAATAGCTGCAGACACCCACGAGGTGGGTCTTGCGGACGCCCAACGTCAGCTCGACCTGGCTCGGCGGGAGCTGCACCAGCAGGAGCTGGAGGAGCGGGTCGTTGCGAAGGAGCAACGGGCGCGTGCTGCTCGGGCCAAGTCCGGGTACGGTGCGTCCCGCGTTCTGTACGCGGACCACTCCTTGGCCGAGCTGCAGCAGATGGCGGAGGAGGACGAGGAGGAGATCGTGGAGGTCGCCTCAAAGTCCTCAAATCTGAAAGGGACTTTTCAGAAGGCCCTAAAATGTCGGGCCGCGAGCATGCGCGGCATCGTGTCGGAGCTGGTCAAGCGGAAGACGACCGACGAAACGCAGCAACTGCAGGCGACAGTCGATCGCCTGCAGTTGGAGGTCAGCCAACTTCATCAGAAGCTGGCCGACGTCACGGCTCGGCCACTTCGGGCCGAACTTACACCTGCGGCAGAGACCCCCGCCTCTAACCTTGAGGACGTCATCCGCAAGGTGGTTTTGGAGGAGAGGGCCTTCACCAGAGCCTGCTTGGCGGGAATTGAGGACCGGCTCTTGCCGGAGAAGCGCCTCCGACCGCCGCTTGCCGCGGACGAGATGCGAGGCGAGCCGGGTCCGTCCTCGCAAGGGGAGGACGCCCTTCTCCCTTCGGCTACTCCGTCCGACCAGCAGGGTTGGACCGAAGTGGTCCGGAAGGGGAAGGGCAAGGGAAAGAAGAGGGAAAGAAACTGGTTCCCCCAAAAACCGCGGCCGTCGTGGTGACGCTCACTGCGGAGGCCGCGGAGCGAGGGGAGACCTATATGTCGATCTTGATGCGGGCGCGTGCGAATGCCGATCCCACCCAACTGGGGATCGGCAAAGTCTCTTGCCGGAGGACCCAAGCCGGGGCTCGTATTTTTGAGTTCCCAGGAGCGGAGGGCAGCGCCAACGCTGACCTCTTTGCAGCCAAGCTGCAAGAGGTCATCGCGGACGCTGCCAAGGTGGCCCGACCAGTCAAGTCGGCGGCCATCGAGGTGACCGACCTCGACGATTCGGTCACCAAGGAGGAGGTGGTGGCGGCGGTCGCAGCTATTGGGGGCTGCGGCGTCACGGCGGTGCAAGGCCGGGACATCAGAACCGGCCGCGGCGGCATGGGCACTATCAGGCTCGAGTGCCCAGTCGCCGCTGCCAAAGCCGTCCTTGAAAAGGGACGGCTCCTTGTCGGGTTCAGCTCGGGTGCAGTCCGAGCACTGGCCGACCTGCCCCTGCGCTGCTACAGGTGCTGCGGCATCGGGCACACCCGAGCCATGTGCCCGTCAGCGGTCGACCGGTCTCTGAGCTGCTACCGCTGCGGCAAGGAGGGCCACAAAGCCGCCTCCTGCACGGTCGCCACGCCGCACTGCACAGTTTGTGCTGCCAGCGGCTGCCCGGCAGGCCACGTGACGAGGGGGAGGATGTGTAATCCTCCCCCCAAGAGGGGCAAAGCGCAGGCGCCTATCATGCCTGCTGCTAGCACCGCGCGCTCCGAGGCAGGAACGGCGGTGGCAGCGGAGGAGGGGGATGCGATGTCGACTTAATTAGGTTGACCATCGCATCCTACCAATAGTGTCGCGGTCTTTCACGGACTCCCCTCCCCTCTCGCTTTCGAGAGGGGACCGGGATACGTGGCCGCCGCGGCAGCATTCGCCTCCTTTTGCGAGGACGTCATCTCGCAAAAGGAGGCGACGGAGCGCGCGCATGAGGACGACCCTCTCGCTGCGCCGCTCCGAAGGCGGAGAAGAGGTCGAAGAAGAAGCCGTCTTCTCCCTCCTCATGGTGGTGTAGGCGGGCGACAGGCGCGGGGGCGCCTCCGCCCGCACTGCACTCTACACCACCCTCGCCGGTCATTCCCGGCCCTCCCCCCTTCACGGGGAGGGCATGAAGGGCCCGCCGTGCAGGCGGGTGAACGTCGGAGAGGGACTGGACGTAAAGGCTACGCCGATCTCCCAGTCCCCCTCCACTCAGACGATGCGGGAATGCCGCTGGGTTGTTTTAGTGGGTATACCGGGTCTTTTGGCCCGGGGAGTCCCACATACCCCTCCCATTCCCCCAATGGGAGGGTATGCGTAATGCATTTTTTCCCAGCGCAAACAAAAAAAAAAAAAAAAAAAAAAAAGGTTAGGTTAGGTTAGGTTGGGGGAGGGGGACCCCCCACAGAGCTTGCGTCCACGTCGCGTCCCCTGGAAACGACCCAGTTCTGTCACCGTAACGGAGTGGCAGACTGGGGTTCGGCCAAAGTGCTCTGTGCTTTCGTAGTTCACATATTCATCTTGCCTTTTTAACTACGATCCTGCGGTGGCTATGCCTGCACCCCCGCGGGACGCCTTCGGGCGCTTTTTAAAACCCAAAGGCCCTTCTCAGGGCCAACCAAAAGGCCCTTCTCAGGGCCAACCCAAAGGCCCTTCTCAGGGCCAACCCAAAGGCCCTTCTCAGGGCCAACCAAAAGGCCCTTCTCAGGGCCAACCAAAAGGTCCTTTTCAGGGCCACTCCGACGTTTCGGCGTCAGAGGCTAGCCGCGCGCCGTCTGCGGCTAGCTTCTCTGAAGGTGCAGTCGAGTTTTTGGACTCTGACGACCAGTCCGTCACGAGTGTCTCGGATGCGGGCGACTCCCGGTCGCGGAAGCGGGCCTTCCGTAAGGATGGGTCAGAGGGCTCTTCGGGCTCATCCAGGCGGTCGAAAGCCAAAAGGCCGTCAATAGCTGCAGACACCCACGAGGTGGGTCTTGCGGACGCCCAACGTCAGCTCGACCTGGCTCGGCGGGACCTGCACCAGCAGGAGCTGGAGGAGCGGGTCGTTGCGAAGGAGCAACGGGCGCGTGCTGCTCGGGCCAAGTCCGGGTACGGTGCGTCCCGCGTTCTGTACGCGGACCACTCCTTGGCCGAGCTGCAGCAGATGGCGGAGGAGGACGAGGAGGAGATCGTTGAGGTCACCTCCAAGTCCTCAAATTTAAAAGGGACCTTCCAAAAGGCCCTTAAGTGTCGGGCCGCGAGCATGCGCGGTATCGTTATGGAGCTGGTCCAGCGCAAGGCGACTGGCGAAACGCGGCAACTGCAGGCGACAGTCAATCGGCTGCAGTTAGAGGTCAGCCAGCTTCATACGAAGCTAGCTGAAGCCACGGCTCGGCCACATCAGACCGAACCAAGACCAGCGGCAGAGGCCTCCGCCTCCAACCTTGAGGATGTCATCCGCAAGGTGGTTATGGAGGAGAGGGCCTTCACGCGAGCCTGCTTAGCAGGAATAGAGGACCGGCTCTTGCCGGAGCAACGCCTCCGACCGCCGCTTGCCGCGGACAAGAGGCAAAGCGAGCCGGGGCCGTCCTCGCTAGGGGAGGACGCCCTTCTCCCTTCCACTACTCCGTCCAACCAGCAGGGTTGGACCGAAGTGGTCGGGAAGGGAAAGGGCAGAGGAAAGAAGACGGCGACAGCCGCCCCTGCTGTCGCAGCCACCACGGCCACCACGACTCCCAGCCAGTCGCAGACGACCGGGAAGGGAAGGAGGAGGGGCAGGGTCAGAAAAGCGGCAACGGCCGTTCCTGTCGCCCCCGTCACCACGCCTCCCAGCCAGTCGCAGGCGACCGGCACAGGGAAGAGAAAGGGGAAATTGGTTCCCCCGAAGTCCGCGGCCGTCGTCGTGACGCTCACCGCGGAGGCCGCGGAACGAGGGGAGACGTACGCGTCAATATTGGTGCGGGCGCGTGCTAACGCCGATCCCACCCAACTGGGGATCGGCAAAGTCTCCTGCCGCAGGACCCAAGCCGGGGCTCGAATTTTCGAGTTCCCTGGCGCGGAGGGAAACGCAAGCGCTGACCTCTTTGCAGCCAAGCTGCAGGAGGTCATTGCGGACGCGGCCAAGGTGGCCCGACCTGTCAAGTCGGCGACCATCGAGGTGACCGATCTTGACGACTCGGTCACCAAGGAGGAGGTGGTGGCGGCAGTCGCAGCTATTGGGGGCTGCAGCGTCACAGCGGTGCAGGGCCGGGACATCAGGCCCGGCCGCGGCGGCATGGGAACTATCCGTCTCGAGTGCCCGGTCGCCGCCGCCAAAGTCGTCCTTGGTAAGGGACGGCTCTTGGTCGGGTGCAGTCCGAGCACTTGAAGACCAGCCCCTGCGCTGCTTCAGGTGCTGCGGCATAGGGCACACCCGAGCCCTGTGCCCTTCAGCGGTTGACAGATCTCAAACCTGCTACCGCTGTGGCAAGGAGGGCCACAAAGCCGCCTCCTGCACGGTCGCCACGCCGCACTGCGCAGTGTGCGCCGCCAGTGGCTGCCCGGCAGGCCACGTGACGAGGGGGAGGATGTGCAATCCTCCCCCCAAGAGGGGCAAAGCGCAGGCGCCGATCGCGCCTGCTGCTAGCACCGTCGTTCCCGAGGCAGGAACGGCGGTGGCGCCGGAGGAGGAGGGTGCGATGTCGATTGATGGATAGGGTCGATCATCGCATCCTCCAGGCGAACACCAACCACTGCAGAACAGCCCAGGATCTGCTGATGCAGACCATGGCTGAGTGGTTGGTGGACTTGGCGGTGGTCGCCGAGCCCTACTCGGTCCCTGGCAATTGGCTGGGCGATCGGGACGGCCTGGTGGCAATGGTGACGCGGTCTTCCACAGAATCCCCTCCCCTCTCGCTTTTAGAGAGAGGACCGGGATACGTGGCCACCGCGTGGGGAGGTGTGGCCCTGGTAGGGGTCTATTTCTCCCCAAACCGCCCTCTCTCCGACTTTGAGGATTTCCTCGAAATCCTCACTGCTGTCGTAGGGAGGGCGGCGCCGCGCCAGGTCGTGGTGCTGGGCGACCTGAACGCCAAGTCGGTGGCATGGGGCAACCCGGCTGCCTCCTGCAACGTCCGGGGACGCGCCGTCGAGTTTTGGGCGGCGTCGTGCGGTGTGTCCCTCCTCAACAGGGGGGCGGTCCACACGTGTGTGCGGCCGCATCATTACCCTCCAGTCCCGCATGAGCTTTGATCCAAAAGAGTTCGACTCTTTTGGATCGATCCTGGCACTGTCGCAGGTTTTCACGTATTTCGACTGCGAGGGGATGGAGAGAGCGATGGTTGGTGACCGCTTCCAGCGATGACCTGGAATCGCTGTAAATTCCAAAGCTGTTTTTTGGGCTGCGCAGAATTTCCCTCGTAGCTTTACATATAGCCAGCAGTTCAGCCTGGAAGACAGAGCAGTGGGACGACAGCTTGAGCTTTTGGGTTTTGGTTTCCGCATCATTGCTCCAGTGAGACAATGATGCCCCCACCTTGCCCTCGATCTTGCTGCCGTCCGTGTATATCCGCACTGCTTGAGTGCAGTGGTGGTTGTGCTGATCTTGGTCTGCCAGGCATATGAACTGCAGGCTTATATGTTTGGCTGGGTGAGGAGTTTTGTTGAACGCGGTACGTCGCTCAACCTCAATATCTCCTAGCGCTGGCTGGGGTACTCCCCTTCTCGCTTCATAGAGGGCAGCTGCCTCTTGTATTCGAAGATCAAGGGGTAGTAACCCAGCCAGCACCAGTGCCGAGTTCAAGGAGACTGTGCGATAGGATTTGCACAGTTTCTGTGCAAAACCCCTTTGGACCGCGTTCAACTGTTTGCGTACCATCAGCTTTTTGGTTGCTGGTGCCCACGCACTTGCCGCATACAAGATGGTAGGTTCGACTACTGCCGTGTAGATGGACCGTATGACGTCCGTATTGAGTCCCCAGCTGACCCTGGCTGCCCTCGACAACTGCTTGTAAAGGTTTAATGCCCTCTTACATACGTTAGATGCATGGGCATTAAACGTTAGCTTGTCGTCAAGGGTCAGCCCCAGGATTTTGATTTCCTGCGACATGCCAATAGCGATCCCGCCCATGCTCAATCGCGGGGTGTCATATTTAAGTTTCCGCGTGATGACCATTGCTTTCGTCTTTTGCGGTGCAAACTTTAACTTATTTTTGACCCCCCAGCGATGAACATACTCGAGAGCGCCATTGGCACGCGCCTGGACCTCCGTCGCTGAGTCCCCCTCGAACGTCAATACCACGTCATCCGCGAAGGCTTGGCAGCAGTCTCCCCTTTGTGTTAGACCTTTCAGTAGGGGGTCAAGTAGTAGGTTCCAGACTATTGGACCCCCTATCGATCCTTGCACACAGCCTTTGTTGGTTTCCCTGGCGACTTCTTGTCCCGCGTATCTTACCCTAACCTTCCTGTGTTCCAGGTAGCTATCTATCATTCTCCTTATGTTTACCGGGCACTTGGTTTCCGCCAGCCTGGTTTTTATGGCGGGCCACCATGCGCTGTCGAAGGCTCCCTCTATGTCCAGCGATATCATAACTATCAGCTTTTTGTCATTTAGTTTTTTACGTATGTTATCTAGCAGGTCATAGAGGGAGTCTTCGGTGCTTCTTTGTGGCATAAACCCGTACTGGCGTTGGCTAAGTCCGGGAATGATATGCCATTTCACCCTTCCTATCATCATTTTCTCCAGAACTTTTCCCATCACTGGCAACAGTCCTATTGGCCTATACGATTTTGGAGCTGTATAGCTCTCCTTCCCGGGTTTCCTCAAGATGACTACTGTCGCTTCTTTCCAGATCCTCGGGAAGTAGCCCAGCTGTAGGCATTTGTTAGCCAGTGATAGGAAGAGCTCCGGATCGCGGTTCACCGCTTGCTGGCAGATATCTGCCGTAAGGCCATCTGCCCCGGGGGCTTTTTTAGGGTTAAAGCTGCGTAGGGCTATGTTCAGCTCTTCCTGAGTAAACGGAGGGTCATGTTCTTCATCATGACCCATCTCGTTTACTTTTTCGGCTTCTGCCCTGACACGTCGGTGTTCTTCGCTATCTTTTTCCTTGTCGTCCTCGGGGTAAAATGTTTCCGCCAGCAATGTTGCAGATTCTAGGGGGCTCAACGTTCTACCTTCCTTAGTCAGGGGCATATCCTCCTGTCTTTTTACTGTCCTTCCTATGACCCTGTAGATTCCCTCCCATAGTCCCTCCTTATCCTGCCTTTCACAGAAGCTTATCCAGCTTTTTGTCTGTGCTGCTCTCACCGCCTGCTCATATTTTTCTTTTATTTCCAGGTACTCCCGGACGACTCTCTCTCTTCGGATCGGCGCTGCACAACGGACTCTGCGCTTCCTAGTGGCGACCTTCTTTTTCATCATGGCGAGCTCATCGGACCACCAAGGTAATTTAATTTTGTTATTTGTCCTAATCTTTGGTATATTAATTTTGCATGATTCTAGTATTAAGTTTATGTATAGTTCTATTTTTGATTCTAATTCCGACTTATTATTAATTTTCTTAGTTTCAATTTTACTTAGTTTATTTTCTTCTAGCAACTGGTCCAATTTCTCACGAAATTCGCCCCAGTTTGCTTTTTTACTATTGAAAATACGAGTTGTTCTAGTTATGTCTAATCCCTTTTCCCTCCCCAGTTTGATTTTAAAAAGAATGGTGTTGTGGTCTGAGCTCGTCATGTCTTCGTCCACTCTCCAGTTCTCCACCAGGTCGAGCAGGTCCGCCGTACATGCCGTGATGTCCACACAGCTGGTGTACAGTGAGGTTCCCCTCACTGTGTGGAAAGTTGGTGTGTCGCCAATATTGAGCACCTGGAGTCCCATTTCTTCCAGAGCACCAGCCATTTCGGTCCCTCTTTGATCGATTTTTCGACTGCCCCACCAGGAGTTTTTGGCGTTAGCGTCTCCACCCAGGATGATTCTGCGGCCAAAAGTCCTCTCTATCTCGGCAAGCTGCTCCAGGTATGGCCCTATCGGCGTTGGTTTCGGCTCTAGGTAGAATGAGACCACCGCGATCTCCCAAGCAATTGTCTTCACCTTCACCACTGTGATGTTGGGCGTGGTGAGGTTCGGACAGTGGACAACGTCTAAGTTGTCATCAAAGACTGCGATTGCAGACTTGATTACGCCGTCCCTATGCCCAGCGTGCTGGTATATTCTAGCACCGCGGTAGTCTTTCATTCTACCCAAGCTTCCGATGTACGGCTCCTGAAGCAGTGCAAAGGCCACCCCCTTCTTGTGAGCCTCAAGCATAATCTCGTTCGTGGCAAGAGCCTTCCTCTGCAGATTTGCTTGTGCCACGAGGTATGGCCCTTTTTGAGAGACAGAGTTTTCTCCTGGAACCACCTTAGCAGTATGCCACCCTGGATCTTGCTATCGCATCCCATTTTAACCTGATGGGGCAGTCCCGGCTGAAAGCGTTGTGAGCTGCCTTCTCCATCTTCGCGCGCACACAGTTGCAGCAGGACGGGGCCGCTCCCTCGAGCCAGTCGGGGCACTCTGCTCTCATATGGGGTCCCCCACAATGACTGCATGCGTCTGCAGTCTCCAGGCAGTACTTTTTGCCGTGGCCGTACCCCAGGCAGCGCGTGCACTGGACCAGTGGAGTCTGGTCCTCAGCTCGGACCCGCTGGAGATCGATGTAGATATAGCCCCTTTCCGTCACCCGCTTCCAGATACTGGGCGACACGCTTAATATAACATGGCTGGTGTGAGGGTTTCTGGCCCTCCTTCTATATTTTATAGCTATCCTATCCTCCCCCTCATCGAGGCCGCGGAAAACAGCCCCATTTTGGTTCCGGAGAGCCTTGAGGATGTCCTCATCGGTATTTACAGACAAGACATCCCCAAGCCTGACCAGCGGGTCCTTGTTCTCCACGTCCTCGATGGTGAGGCTGCCTCCTTCTTTCTCTATTCTATCCCTTGCCTTATCCCGTTCCTCCTTTGACTCAAAGCCCATTATAACTTTTCTATTCTTAGCCTTCCTCACCCTCTCCACCTTAACCCATCCCTCCTTAGCGTCCACGGCCTTCCTAACCCTTTCGAGGACCTCCTCTCCTGTTTCCGTCTCCACGGTCGAGGCGACCGCGACCGAGTGCAGCGTACGCTTTTGCAGTGTCCGGTCACCCTGGGTCGAGGTCACCCCGGCGTAGGTAGGCGTTTCTACCCTTTCCATTTTCTCGGCATGCTTTTGTATCGTAGCCTTAAGATCTTCTATCTTCCTGCCGCTTTCTCGTATCAAACTAGCGTGTTCCTCTATACGCAATAAGAGTAGGCTTTCGCTGGAGGTAGAGGGGGCAGGGGGGGCGAGGTCGGAAGTTGGAGCAACCCATGCTCCCAGCCCTCCCGGGGCAGCACATCCCTTCTTCTTAAGTTCCGTTTCAGCCTCCTTGACCAATTCAAGGAGTCGTGTGAGCGCCTTTTCAACCCCCTCCTTTATCTCCGTCTTGAGATTTCGTGAAAGCCTCAAATGGGCCTTTGCCTTGTTGAGACAGGCTGCCGCTTCCGCTGCTCTACTGACGTAGAGTTTTTTGGGGGGCTCGTCGGTGGTGGTGGCGGTTCCTTGTGGCGATAATTGCCCTTCAGGCCTCGCCTCCTGAGAGGACGACGTCTTGGATTTGAGTCTAGGCGGGGAAGTCAATGGGGCCTTTCTTGGGGGAGTTGGTGTTTTGAGGGGCTGGGCTGCCTTAGGCCGGTCAGCCTCCCACTCCCCGATACTGCGTCTCACTGACGGGCCAGCTTGTGTAATGTGTGACCTCCCCGCGTCTAGACTCTCCTCACCATCCTTGCTCTTCTTCGCAACCGGAGTTCTGATTCCAAACATTGTGCTAATAGTCAGTATGTAGATTAAGAGATAGCAAAGTAGCGAAGAAGTTCGTCAAAAGAGAATAATGCTTAATCCCTGTATGGGGGGGATCAGCAACTGTACTAATAGTCAGTATGTAGATTAAAGAATAACAGTAACAAAGAACGTGTCAGAAAGAAAGAACACTAAATCCCTGTAAAGGGGGGATAAGTCAATACTTAAATTAATCGATAGTTAGTACTAACTATCTGTCGTTTAAAAATAAAAATAAAGAAATGGAGTAAAAAGTCCTTTACGTTTTTTGCTCCCCTGCCCCTGGATATGGTGCTATATGTGCCCAAAATAAATATAAATTGTTTGTAGGAGCCAAGCGAGTTTCCTGGGAGCAAAATGAAAATATAAAATTTTTCGTCAAAATTCCTACCCTTCTTCCCTATATAGAACAGGGCGGGTGGGTGAGCGAAATTTTTTCGAGCTAGGCGCTCGAGCGAGGTGTCAGGAGAAGCGTCTCGGCGCGGGCTAGCTAGCTGTGACGTTTTCGGGAATAAGGGTTGAACAAAATTTTTAGGGGTGGTCAAAAAAAAAAAACCAGTTTTTTCAGGCAAAAAACGTGTTTTCAGCGACCGGGAAGGGTTTCAATTCGCGCACAGCGCCGGGAACCCAAGGTTAGTATGGCGAAAACACGATTCCGCAAACAGGAAGAAAATCGAATGAAGGGTTCCGTAGTTAGAACCAGGTAAGTATGAAGAATTTAGTGAAAAAGGGGTTGGTGCCAAAATTAAAACCACCCTTGCAGATTTGTCAAAAATATTGCGTCAATAAGTTAGGGGACGCCTATTAAAGTTTTCTGGAACAGAAAACCGCTTCAAAAACGCAGTCCAGACGCCCAAGGGGTTAGGTTAGGTTAGGTTAGGTTAGGTTAGGTTGCGGTAAAAGGCCCTTCTCAGGGCCAACCCAAAGGCCCTTTTCAGGGCCAACCAAAAGGCCCTTCTCAGGGCCACTCCGACGCTTCGGCGTCAGAGGCTAGCCGTGCGCCGTCTGCGGCTATCTTCTCTGAAGAAGCGGTCGAGTTTTTGGACTCTGACGACGAGTCCGTCACAAGCGTCTCGGATGCGGGCGACTTCCGGTCGCGGAAGCGGGCCTTCCTCGGGTCCGAGGGCTCTTCGGGCTCGGCTAGGCAGTCGAGGGCCAAACGGCCAACGAAAGTCGCGGACACCCATGTGGTGGGTCTCGCTGACGCCCAACGCCAGCTTGACCTGTCTCGGCGGGCGCTACACCAGCAGGAGCTGGAGGAGCGGGTCGTCGCGAAGGAGCAACGGGCGCGTGCTGCTCGGGCCAAGTCCGGGTACGGCGCGTCCCGCGTTCTGTACGCGGACCACTCCTTGGCCGAGCTGCAACGGATGGCGGAGGAGGACGAAGAGGAGATCGCGGAGGTCGCCTCCAAGTCCACCAATCTAAAGGGCACCTTCCAGAAGGCCCTTAAGTGCCGGGCTGCTAGCATGCGCGGCATCATAGAGGAGCTCGTTAAGAGGAAGACGAGCGAAGAAACGCGGCAGCTGCAGGCGAGGGTCGATCGCCTGCAGTCGGAGGTCAGCCAGCTTCATCAGAAGCTGGCCGATGTCACGGCTCGGCCAATTCAGGCCGAACCGACACCTGCGGCAGAGGCCCCCGCCTCCAACCTTGAGGAAGTCTTCCGCAAGGTGGTTATGGAGGAGAGGGCCTTCACTAGAGCCTGCTTAGCAGGCATTGAGGACCGGCTCTTACCGGAGAAGCGCCTCCGACCACCGCTTGCCGCGGACGAGAGGCGAGTCGAGCCGGGTCCGTCCTCGCAAGGGGAGGACGCCCTTCTCCCTTCGGCTACTCCGTCCGACCAGCAGGGTTGGACCGAAGTGGTCCGAAAGGGGAAGGGCAAAGGGAAGAAGACGGCGACGGCCGTACCTGCCGTCACCGCCACGCAGCCCAGCCAGTCGAAGGCGACTGGGAAGGGAAAGAGGAGGGGAAGGGGCAGGGGCAGAAAGGCGGCAATGGCCGTCCCTGCCGTCCCCGCGACCACGCCGCCCAGCCAGCCGCAGGCGACTGGCAAGGAGCAGAGCAGGAGGAAACTGGTTCCCCCAAAGACCGCGGCCGTCGTAGTGACGCTCACCGCGGAGGCCGCGGAGCGAGGGGAGACATACATGTCTATTTTGATGCGGGCGCGTGCCAACGCCGATCCCACCCAACTGGGGATCGGCAAAGTTTCTTGCCGGAGGACCCAAACCGGGGCTCGGCTTTTCGAGTTTCCTGGGGCGGAGGGCAGCGCCAACGCTGACCTCTTTGCAGCCAAGCTCCAAGAGGTCATCGCGGACGCTGCAAAGGTGGCCCGACCGGTCAAGTCGGCGGCCATCGAGGTGACCGACCTCGACGATTCGGTCACCAAGGAGGAGGTGGTAGCGGCGGTCGCAGCCATTGGGGGCTGCGATGTCACAGCGGTGCACGGCCGGGACATCAGGCCCGGCCGCGGTGGCATGGGCACTATTCGTCTCCAGTGCCCAGTCGCCGCTGCCAAAGCCGTCCTTGATAAAGGACGGCTTCTTGTGGGCTTCAGCTCGGGTGCGGTCCGGGCACTTGTAGACCAGCCTCTGCGCTGCTACAGGTGCTGCGGCATCGGACACACCCGAGCCCTTTGCCCGTCAGCGGTCGACAGGTCTTTGACCTGTTACCGCTGCGGCAAAGAGGGCCACAAAGCCGCCTCCTGCACGGCCGCCACTCCACACTGCGCAGTGTGTGCCGCCAGTGGCTGCCCGGCAGGCCACGTGACGAGGGGGAGGATGTGCAATCCTCCCCCCAAGAGGGGCAAAGCACAGGCGCCGGTCGTGCCTGCTGCTAGCACCGTCGTTCGCGAGGCTGGAACGGCGGTGGCAGCGGAGGAGGGGGATGCGATGTCGACTTAATTAGGTCGAACATCGCATCCTCCCAACAGTGTCGCGGTCTTCCACAGACTCCCCTCCCCTCTCGCTTAAGAGAGGGGACCGGGATACGTGGCCGCCGCGGCAGCATTCGCCCTCTTTTACGAGGACGTCATCTCGCAAAAGGAGGCGGCGGAGCGCGTGCGAGAGGACGACCCTCTCGCTGCGCCGCTCCGAAGGCGGAGAAGAGGTCGGAGAAGACGCTGTCTTCTCCCTCCTCATGGTGGTGATAGGCGGGCGACAGGCGCGGGGGCGCCTTCGCCCGCACTGCACTCTACACCACCCTCGCCGGTCATTCCCGGCCCTCCCCCCTAACGGGGAGGGCGTGTAGGGCCCGCCGTGCAGGCGGGCGAACGTCGGAGAGGGACTGGACGTAAAGGCTACGCCGATCTCCCAGTCCCCCTCCACTCAGACGATGCGGGAATGCCGCTGGGTTGTTTTAGTGGGTATACCGGGTCAGCCCGGGGAGTCCCACATACCCCTCCCATTCCCCCAATGGGAGGGTATGCGTAACGCATTTTTTCCCAGCGCAAACAAAAAAAAAAAAAAAAAAAAAAAAGGTTAGGTTGCGGTGTGTCCCTCCTCAACAGGGGGGCGGTCCACACGTGTGTGCGGCAACAGGGAGGGTCGGTGGTCGACGTCTCGTTTGCCACCCCCGTGCTGGCCGCACGCATTGTAAACTGGCGAGTGGAGACGGTGGAGACCCTGTCGGACCACCGATATGTGCGGTTCGACATCTCCACCCAGGGCCCCCGGGGGGAGATGGCCCGCTCTAGCAGGTCTCCCTTCCCACGGTGGGCTCTGACTCGCCTGGACCGGGAGGCAGCCAAGGAGGCGGCCTTCCTCCAGGACTGGCTGTCTCCCCCCCCTGTCGAGGACGTCCCGGACGTTGACGCCGCAGCGGTCCGCCTCAGGAGATCCTTGACCGAGGTGTGCAACTCCAGCATGCCTCGGTCCCGTCGCCCGCCTCCCCGTCGCGCCGTCTATTGGTGGTCGGAGGAACTGGCGGAGCTCCGGGCCACCTGCGTGGCGGCCAGAAGGGCCTACACGCGGAGCCGACGGCGCAGCGTCCGTAGTCAAGCAGACGAGGACCGCCTCTACGCTTCTTACAGAGAGGCTCAGACGGTCCTCAAGTCGGCTATGGGCGCTGCCAAGGACTCGGCGAGGGCCGAGATGCTGGAGGGTCTCGACAGAGACCCGTATGGGCGACCATACAGGGCGGCGCGGAACCAACTGCGGCCCCATGGTCCCCCTCTGACAGAGACCCTCGAGCCAGCGTTGCTGGATGGGGTGGTCCGGTCCCTGTTTCCGCGCAGGACCGACTTCACCCCACCAACGATGGACCCCCCGCAGGAGGCGGCTTCACCGCCGGAGGAGGAGGTGCCCCCGGTGACGGCAGAGGAGTTTTACGCGGGAGTACTCAGCCTCCGCGCCAAGAAGACGGCCCCTGGGCCAGACGGCGTCCCTGCACGAGTGGTGGCCATAGCTGCCGCTCAAATGGAGGATAGATTTCGGGACCTCTTCAGCGCGTGCCTTACGGCTGGGAGGTTCCCGAAACTGTGGAAGGAGGGGCAGCTATGCCTCCTCCGAAAGGAGGGACGCCCGGCGGATTCCCCCTCGGCATACCGGCCCATCGTTCTGCTCGATGAGGTCGGTAAATTGTTCGAGGGGATCATTGCCTCCCGGCTGAATAGCCACCTGCGGAGGGTAGGGCCGGACCTGTCGGACGCCCAGTTCGGTTTCCGACAAGGGCGTTCGACCATCGACGCGCTGGCTCTACTCAAGGGCCAGGTGAAGGGGGCGGTCGAGGCGGGGGACGGAGTGCTGGCGGTGTCATTCGACATAGCCAACGCCTTCAACTCCGTGCCCCACTCGACCATACTGGAGGCACTCCGATATCACGGAGTGCCCCAATACTTGCGGAGACTCCTGGCCAGCTACTTGGAGGATCGAGAGGTCCTCCTTGTCGACAAACTGGCCAGGTTGCGGCGATATGGCGCGGAGTCTGGTGTTCCGCAGGGGTCAGTCTTAGGACCCCCCCTGTGGAACATCGGCTTTGACTGGCTGCTGCGGGGAGCCCTCCTCCAGGGCACGAGTGTCATCTGTTACGCGGATGACACTCTCCTCACTGCCCGGGGGAGGAACTTCGGGGAGGCGGCCTGTCTGGCATCGGCCGGCGGGTCATTGGTGGCGGGTAGGATACGCAGCCTGGGATTGAGGGTGGCGCTGAACAAGACCGAGGCCGTGTTCTTTCACGGGCCTCGGCAGCGCTGCCCTCCTGACGCCCACATTGTCGTGGAGGGCGCCAGGGTAGGCGTCCAGACCCAGCTGAAATATCTGGGTCTAGTGCTGGACAGCAGGTGGCGCTTCGGCCCGCATTTCAGCGGGCTGTCGACGCGCCTGCTGAGGGCTGCGGACGCCCTCTCCTGGCTCCTCCCGAATCTGGGAGGGCCCAGTGCGCGATGCCGGCGCCTATATGCCGGCATCCTGAGAAGCATGGCCCTGTACGGGGCCCCCATCTGGGCAGACTCCCTGCATAGGAGGGAGAACGCGACGGCGATGCGCCGGCCCCAAAGGGCCATTGCACTGCGGGTGGCGAGGGCCTACCGCTCGGTGGGCTTTTCGGCGGCGTGCGCTCTGGCTGGCACCCCTCCTTGGGAGCTGGAGGCGTGGGTGCTCGCCAGAGTGTACGAATGGACGGCGCGGCGAAAAGCCCTCGGGGAGCGCCCCGTCGCGGAAGAGCGGGAGGCCGTGCGGCGGGAGGCGAGGGACGCCATCATCGTCCATTGGACGCAGGACCTCGCCTCCGCCACTTTTGGCCGCCGAACCCTGGACGCGCTCGGCCCAGTCCTGCGGGAATGGCTCGAGCGGCCCCACGGTTTCCTCTCATTCCGTCTGGTGCAGGTGCTGTCAGGCCACGGCTGTTTCGGCACGCACCTGCACCGGATCGGGAGGGAGGAGACTCCGGCGTGCCACGACTGCGGCGCGGCGGAGGACACGGCACAGCACACGCTCGAAGTGTGCCCGGCTTGGTCTGAGCCGCGCCGCATTCTGACTGCGGAGATCGGACAGGACCTCTCACTTCCCAGCGTGGTCAACTCTATGCTGGAGAGTGAGGGGTCCTGGGCAGCGGTCGCCTCCTTTTGCGAGGACGTCATCTCGCAAAAGGAGGCGGCGGAGCGCGCGCGTGAGGACGACCCTCTCGCTGCGCCGCTCCGAAGACGGAGAAGAGGTCGGAGAAGACGCCGTCTTCTCCCTCCTCATGTTGGTGATAGGCTGGCGACAGGCGCGGGGGCGCCTCCGCCCGCATTGCACTCTACACCACCTCCGCCGGTCATTCCCGGCCCTCCCCCCTCACGGGGAGGGCGTGTAGGGCCCGCCGTGTAGGCGGGCGTACGTCGGAGAGGGACTGGACGTAAAGGCTATGCCGATCTCCCAGTCCCCCTCCACTCAGACGATGCGGGAATGCCGCTGGGTTGTTTTAGTGGGTATACCGGGCCTTGGCCCGGGGAGTCCCACATACCCCTCCCATTCCCCCAATGGGAGGGTATGCGTAATGCATTTTTTCCCAGCGCAAACAAAAAAAAAAAAAAAAAAAAAAAAAGGTTAGGTTAGGTTGGGGGACCCCCCACAGAGCTTGCGTCCACGTCGCGTCCCCTGGAAACGACCCAGTTCTGTCACCGTAACGGAGTGGCAGACTGGGATCGGCCAAAGTGCTCTGTGCTTCGTAGTTATCATTTTCTCCTTGCGTTTTTAACTGCGATCTTGCGGTGGCTATGCCAAAACCCCCGCGGGACGCCCTCGGGCGTTTTTTAAAACCCAAAGGCCCTTCTCAGGGCCAACCAAAAGGCCCTTCTCAGGGCCAACCAAAAGGCCCTTCTCAGGGCCAACCCAAAGGCCCTTCTAAGGGCCACTACGACGCTTCGGCGTCAGAGGCTAGCCGCGCGCCGTCTGCGGCTAGCTTCTCTGAAGGTGCGGTAGAGTTTTTGGACTCTGACGACGAGTCCGTCTTAAGCGTCTCGGACGCGGGCGACTTCCAGTCGCGGAAGCGGGCCTTCCATAAGGATGGGTCAGAGGGCTCCTCGAGCTCGGCCAGGCAGTCGAAGGCCAAAAGGCCGACGATAGCCTCGGACACCCACGAAGTGGGTCTCGCTGACGCCCAACGCCAGCTTGACCTATCACGGCGGGCGCTGCACCAGCAAGAGCTGGAGGAGCGGGTGGCTGCGAAGGAGCAGCGAGCACGTGCAGCTCGGGCCAAGTCCGGGTACGGCGCGTCCCGCGTGCTGTACGCGGACTTCTCCCTGGCTGAGCTACAGCAGATGGCGGAGGAGGACGAGGAGGAGATCGCGGAGGTCGCCTCTAAGTCCTCCAACCTTAAGGGCACCTTTCAAAAGGCCCTTAAGTGCCGGGCCGCCAGCATGCGCGGCATCATAGAGGAGCTCGTCAAGCGGAAGACGAGCGAGGAAACGCGGCAGCTGCAGGCGAGGGTCGATCGCCTGCAGTCGGAGGTCAGCCAGCTTCATCAGAAGCTGGCCGATGTTACGGCTCGGCCAATTCAGGCCGAACCGACACCTGCGGCAGAGGCCCCTACCTCCACCAACCTTGAGGACGTCTTCCGCAAGGTGGTAATGGAGGAGCGGGCCTTCACAAGAGCCTGTCTTGCAGGCATTGAGGACCGGCTCTTGCCGGAGAAGCGCCTCCGACCGCCGCTTGCCGCGGACGAGAGGCGAGGTGAGCCGGGTCCGTCCTCGCAAGGGGAGGACGCCCTTCTCCCTTCGGCTACTCCGTCCGACCAGCCGGGTTGGACCGAAGTGGTCCGGAAGGGAAAGGGCAAGGGGAAGAAGACGGCGACTGCCGTCCCTGCCGTCACCGCCACCACGCAGCCCAGCCAGTCGCAGGCGACTGGGAAGGGAAAGAGGAGGGGCAGGGGAAGAAAGGCGGCAACGGCCGTGCCTGCCGTCCCCGCCACCACGCCGCCTAGCCAGTCGCAAGCGACCGGCAGGTTTCAGAGGAAGGGGAAACTTGTTCCCCCAAAAACCGCGGCCGTCGTAGTGACGCTCACTGCAGAGGCCGCGGAGCGAGGGGAGACATATATGTCCATATTGATGCGGGCGCGTGCGAATGCTGATCCCACCCAATTGGGGATCGGCAAAGTTTCTTGCCGGAGGACCCAAGCCGGGGCTCGCCTTTTCGAGTTTCCTGGGGCGGAGGGCAGTGCCAACGCTGACCTCTTTGCAGCCAAGCTGCAAGAGGTCATCGCGGACGCTGCCAAGGTGGCCCGACCTGTCAAGTCGGCGGCCATCGAGGTGACCGACCTCGACGATTCGGTCACCAAGGAGGAGGTGGTGGCGGCGGTCGCAGCCATTGGGGGCTGCGACGTCACAGCGGTGCAGGGCCGGGACATCAGGCCCGGCCGCGGTGGCATGGGCACTATTCGTCTCCAGTGCCCAGTCGCCGCTGCCAAAGCCGTCCTTGACAAAGGACGGCTTCTTGTGGGCTTCAGCTCGGGTGCGGTCCGGGCACTTGTAGACCAGCCTCTGCGCTGCTACAGGTGCTGCGGCATCGGACACACCCGAGCCCTTTGCACGTCGGCGGTCGACAGGTCTCTGACCTGCTACCGCTGCGGCAAAGAGGGCCACAAAGCGGCCTCCTGCACGGCTGCCACGCCGCACTGCGCAGTCTGTGCCGCCAGTGGCTGCCCTGCAGGCCACGTAACGAGGGGGAGGATGTGCAATCCTCCTCCCAAGAGGGGCAAAGCGCAGGCGCCGATCGTGCCTGCCGCTAGCACCGCGCTTTCCGAGGCAGGAACGGCAGTGGCAGCGGAGGAGGGGGATGCGATGTCGACTTAATTAGGGCGACCATCGCATCTCCCCAATAGTGTCGCGGTCTTCCACGGACTCCCCTCCCCTCTCGCTTTAGAGAGGGGACCGGGATACGTGGCCGCCGCGGCAGCATTCGCCTCCTTTTGCAAGGATGTCACCTCGCAAAAGGGGGCGGCGGAGCGCGCGCGGGAGGACGACCCTCTCGCTGCGCTGCTCCGAAGGCGGAGAAGAGGTCGGAGAAGACGCCGTCTTCTCCCTCCTCATGGTGGTGTAGGCGGGCGACAGGCGCGGGGGCGCCTCTGCCCGCACTGCACTCTACACCACCCTCGCCTGTCATTCCCGGCCCTCCCCCCTCACGGGGAGGGCGTGAAGGGCCCGCCGTGTTGGCGGGCGAACGTCGGAGAGGGACTGGACGTAAAGGCTACGCCGATCTCCCAGTCCCCCTCCACTCAGACGATGCGGGAATGCCGCTGGGTTGTTTTAGTGGGTATACCGGGTTAGCCCGGGGAGTCCCACATACCCCTCCCATTCCCCCCAATGGGAGGGTATGCGTAATGCATTTTTTCCCAGCGCAAACAAAAAAAAAAAAAAAAAAAAAAAAAAAAGGTTAGGTTAGGTTCTCGGTGTCACCACTGCGTCGACTGTCGGGAGGACACGGCGCGGCATACGCTGGCAGAGTGTGCCGCTTGGGAGGAGCCGCGCCGTGCCCTCGTCTCTGTGGTAGGCAGTGACCTCTCGCTGCCGGCTGTAGTACGTTCTATGGTCGGCGGTGAGGAGTCCTGGGACGCGGTGGTCTCCTTCTGCGAAACTGTCATCGCGCAGAAGGAGGCTGCGGAAAGGGAGAGGGAGATATCGAGTGCTCTCCCGGCCCGCAGCAGGCGCACCGGGCGTCGGAGGAGGGCATACGCTGCCCTCCTTCTGCCCCCCTAACTGGGTCCAGGGGCGGCGGACTTGGGGATGTCCGTTGCCCCCCCCAGTCATCCGGACCCGAGGTGGCGGCGCGTGGTGTTCCCGTGCGCCCCTCTGACGTCGCGGGGGGAGTTAAACACCTCACTCCCCCCGCGTACGAGATGTGGCCCGCAGAGGCGGGCCGGCACCAGCCGGGGATTACGGAAGTCGCATATGTTCCCGCGATCCCCGGCGTAGGTGGAAGATGGAACACCGGGGTGGTTTTAGTCAGTAAGAGTCTGACAGACCCCTCCGCCCGCCCCAGGGCGGAGGACATCCATGAGGATTTCCCCCCGTAAAAAAAAAAAAAAAAAAGGTTAGGTTAGGTTGGGGGACCCCCCACAGAGCTTGCGTCCACGTCGCGTCCCCTGGAAACGACCCAGTTCTGTCACCGTAACGGAGTGGCAGACTGGGATCGGCCAAAGTGCTCTGTGCTTCGTAGCTATCATTTTATTCTTGCCTTGCGTTTAGCTGCGACCTTGCGGAATGTCGAAACCCTCGCGGGACGCCTTCGGGCGTTTCCTCCCAAAAGGCCCTTCTCAGGGCCAACCAAAAGGCCCTTCTCAGGGCCAACCAAAAGGCCCTTCTCAGGGCCAACCCAAAGGCCCTTCTCAGGGCCAACCCAAAGGCCCTTTTCAGGGCCACTCCGACGCTTCGGCGTCAGAGGCAAGCCGCGCGCCGTCTGCGGCAAGCTTCCATGGAAGAGCGGGCGAGTTGTCGGACTCCGACGACGAGTCCCTCATCAGCGTCTCGGACGCAGGCGACTCTCAGTCGCGAAAGCGGGCCTTCCTGAAGGATGGGTCCGAGGGTTCCTCGGGCTCAGCCAGACGGTCAAAGGCCAAAAGGCCAACGGTAGCCGCGGATACCCACGTGGTGGGTCTCGCGGACGCCCAGCGCCAGCTGGACCTGGCTCGGCGTGTGCAGCACCAGCAAGAGCTGGAAGAGCGGGTGGCTGCGAAGGAGCAGCGGGCGCGTGCAGCTCGAGCAAAGTCTGGTTACGGTGCGTCCCGCGTGCTGTACGCGGACCATTCTTTGGCCGAGCTACAGCAGATGGCGGAGGAGGACGAGGAGGAGATCGCGGAGGTCGCCTCCAAGTCCTCCAATCTAAAGGGCACATTCCAGAAGGCCCTTAAGTGCCGGGCCGCGAGCATGCGCGGCATAGTTGAGGAGCTCGTCAAGCGCAAGACGAGCGAGGAAACGCGGCAACTGCAGGCGAGGGTCGATCGCCTGCAATCAGAGGTAAGCCAGCTACATCAGAAGCTGGCCGACGTCACGGCTCGGCCTATCCAGGCCGACCCGACACCTGCGGCAGAGGCCCCTGTCTCCACCAACCTTGAGGAAATACTCCGCAAGGTTGTAATGGAGGAGAGGGCCTTCACCAGAGCCTGCATAGCAGGCATTGAGGACCGGCTCCTGCCGGAGCAGCGCCTCCGACCGCCGCTTGCCGCGGACAAGAGGCAAAGCGAGCCGGGGCCGTCCTCGCAAGGAGCGGACGCTCTTCTCCCTTCCACTACCCCGTCCAACCAGCAGGGTTGGACCGAAGTGGTCAAGAAGGGGAAGGGCAGAGGGAAAAAGACGGCGACAGCCGCCCCTGCTGTCGCAGCCACCACGGCCACCACGACTCCCAGCCAGTCGCAGACGACTGGGAAGAGAAGGAGTAGGGGCAGGGGCAGAAAGGCGGCGACGGCCGTCTCTGCCGCCCCCGCCACCACGCCTCCCAGCCAGTCGCAGGCGACTGGCAGGGGGAAGAGGAAGGGGAAATTGGTACCCCCAAAGACCGCGGCCGTCGTTGTGACGCTCACCGCGTAGGCCGCGGAACGCGGGGAGACGTACGCGTCCATATTGGTGCGGGCGCGTGCTAACGCCGATCCCACCCAACTGGGGATCGGCAAAGTCTCCTGCCGGAGGACCCAAACCGGGGCTCGAATCTTCGAGTTCCCTGGGGCGGAGGGCAGTGCCAACGCTGACCTCTTCGCAGCCAAGCTGCAGGAGGTCATCGCGGACGCAGCCAAGGTGGCCCGACCCGTCAAGTCGGCGGCCATCGAGGTGGCCGACCTTGATGACTCCGTCACTAAGGAGGAGGTGGTGGCGGCGGTCGCCGCAATAGGGGGCTGCAGCGTCGCAGCGGTGCAGGGCCGGGACATCAGGCCCGGCCGCGGTGGCATGGGCACTATCCGTCTCGAGTGCCCAGTCGCCGCGGCCAAAGCCGTCCTTGAAAAAGGACGGCTCTTAGTAGGATTCAGCTCGGGTGCAGTCCGAGCCCTTGAGGACCAGCCCCTGCGCTGCTTCAGGTGCTGCGGCATAGGGCATACCCGAGCCCTGTGCCCATCAGCGGTCGACAGGTCGCTGACCTGCTACCGCTGCGGCAAGGAGGGCCACAAAGCCGCCTCCTGCACGGCCGCCACGCCGCACTGCGCAGTGTGTGCCGCCAGTGGCTGCCCGGCAGGCCACGTGACGAGGGGGAGGATGTGCAATCCTCCCCCTAAGAGGGGCAAAGCGCAGGCGCCGATCGCGCCTGCTGCTAGCACCGTCGTTCCCGAGGCAGGAACGGCGGTGGCGGCGGAGGAGGAGGGTGCGATGTCGATTGATGGATAGGGTCGATCATCGCATCCTCCAGGCGAACACCAACCACTGCAGAACAGCCCAAGACCTGCTGATGCAGACCATGGCTGAGTGGTTGGTGGACTTGGCGGTGGTCGCCGAGCCCTACTCGGTCCCTGGCAATTGGCTGGGTGATCGGGACGGCCTGGTGGCAATAGTGACGCGGTCTTCCACAGACTCCCCTCCCCTCTCGCTTTTAGAGAGAGGACCGGGATACGTGGCCGCCGCGTGGGGAGGTGTGGCCCTGGTAGGGGTCTATTTCTCCCCAAACCGCCCTCTCTCAGACTTTGAGGATTTCCTTGAAGTCCTCACTGCTGTCGTAGGGAGGGCGGCGCCGCGCCAGGTCGTGGTGTTGGGCGACCTGAACGCCAAGTCGGCGGCCTGGGGCAACCCGGCTGCCTCGTGCAACGTCCGGGGACGCGCCGTCGAGTTCTGGGCGGCGTCGTGCGGTGTGTCCCTCCTCAACAGGGGGGCGGTCCACACGTGTGTGCGGCAACAGGGAGGGTCGGTGGTCGACGTCTCGTTTGCCACCCCCGTGCTGGCCGCACGCATTGTAAACTGGCGAGTGGAGACGGTGGAGACCCTGTCGGACCACCGATATGTGCGGTTCGACATCTCCACCCAGGGCCCCCGGGGGGAGATGGCCCGCTCTAGCAGGTCTCCCTTCCCACGGTGGGCTCTGACTCGCCTGGACCGGGAGGCAGCCAAGGAGGCGGCCTTCCTCCAGGACTGGCTGTCTCCCCCCCCTGTCGAGGACGTCCCGGACGTTGACGCCGCAGCGGTCCGCCTCAGGAGATCCTTGACCGAGGTGTGCAACTCCAGCATGCCTCGGTCCCGTCGCCCGCCTCCCCGTCGCGCCGTCTATTGGTGGTCGGAGGAACTGGCGGAGCTCCGGGCCACCTGCGTGGCGGCCAGAAGGGCCTACACGCGGAGCCGACGGCGCAGCGTCCGTAGTCAAGCAGACGAGGACCGCCTCTACGCTTCTTACAGAGAGGCTCAGACGGTCCTCAAGTCGGCTATGGGCGCTGCCAAGGACTCGGCGAGGGCCGAGATGCTGGAGGGTCTCGACAGAGACCCGTATGGGCGACCATACAGGGCGGCGCGGAACCAACTGCGGCCCCATGGTCCCCCTCTGACAGAGACCCTCGAGCCAGCGTTGCTGGATGGGGTGGTCCGGTCCCTGTTTCCGCGCAGGACCGACTTCACCCCACCAACGATGGACCCCCCGCAGGAGGCGGCTTCACCGCCGGAGGAGGAGGTGCCCCCGGTGACGGCAGAGGAGTTTTACGCGGGAGTACTCAGCCTCCGCGCCAAGAAGACGGCCCCTGGGCCAGACGGCGTCCCTGCACGAGTGGTGGCCATAGCTGCCGCTCAAATGGAGGATAGATTTCGGGACCTCTTCAGCGCGTGCCTTACGGCTGGGAGGTTCCCGAAACTGTGGAAGGAGGGGCAGCTATGCCTCCTCCGAAAGGAGGGACGCCCGGCGGATTCCCCCTCGGCATACCGGCCCATCGTTCTGCTCGATGAGGTCGGTAAATTGTTCGAGGGGATCATTGCCTCCCGGCTGAATAGCCACCTGCGGAGGGTAGGGCCGGACCTGTCGGACGCCCAGTTCGGTTTCCGACAAGGGCGTTCGACCATCGACGCGCTGGCTCTACTCAAGGGCCAGGTGAAGGGGGCGGTCGAGGCGGGGGACGGAGTGCTGGCGGTGTCATTCGACATAGCCAACGCCTTCAACTCCGTGCCCCACTCGACCATACTGGAGGCACTCCGATATCACGGAGTGCCCCAATACTTGCGGAGACTCCTGGCCAGCTACTTGGAGGATCGAGAGGTCCTCCTTGTCGACAAACTGGCCAGGTTGCGGCGATATGGCGCGGAGTCTGGTGTTCCGCAGGGGTCTGTCTTAGGACCCCCCCTGTGGAACATCGGCTTTGACTGGCTGCTGCGGGGAGCCCTCCTCCAGGGCACGAGTGTCATCTGTTACGCGGACGACACTCTCCTCACTGCCCGGGGGAGGAACTTCGGGGAGGCGGCCTGTCTGGCATCGGCCGGCGGGTCATTGGTGGCGGGTAGGATACGCAGCCTGGGATTGAGGGTGGCGCTGAACAAGACCGAGGCCGTGTTCTTTCACGGGCCTCGGCAGCGCTGCCCTCCTGACGCCCACATTGTCGTGGAGGGCGCCAGGGTAGGCGTCCAGACCCAGCTGAAATATCTGGGTCTAGTGCTGGACAGCAGGTGGCGCTTCGGCCCGCATTTCAGCGGGCTGTCGACGCGCCTGCTGAGGGCTGCGGACGCCCTCTCCTGGCTCCTCCCGAATCTGGGAGGGCCCAGTGCGCGATGCCGGCGCCTATATGCCGGCATCCTGAGAAGCATGGCCCTGTACGGGGCCCCCATCTGGGCAGACTCCCTGCATAGGAGGGAGAACGCGACGGCGATGCGCCGGCCCCAAAGGGCCATTGCACTGCGGGTGGCGAGGGCCTACCGCTCGGTGGGCTTTTCGGCGGCGTGCGCTCTGGCTGGCACCCCTCCTTGGGAGCTGGAGGCGTGGGTGCTCGCCAGAGTGTACGAATGGACGGCGCGGCGGAAAGCCCTCGGGGAGCGCCCCGTCGCGGAAGAGCGGGAGGCCGTGCGGCGGGAGGCGAGGGACGCCATCATCGTCCATTGGACGCAGGACCTCGCCTCCGCCACTTTTGGCCGCCGAACCCTGGACGCGCTCGGCCCAGTCCTGCGGGACTGGCTCGAGCGGCCCCACGGTTTCCTCTCATTCCGTCTGGTGCAGGTGCTGTCAGGCCACGGCTGTTTCGGCACGCACCTGCACCGGATCGGGAGGGAGGAGACTCCGGCGTGCCACGACTGCGGCGCGGCGGAGGACACGGCACAGCACACGCTCGAAGTGTGCCCGGCCTGGTCTGAGCCGCGCCGCATTCTGACTGCGGAGATCGGACAGGACCTCTCACTTCCCAGCGTGGTCAACTCTATGCTGGAGAGTGAGGGGTCCTGGGCAGCGGTCGCCTCCTTTTGCGAGGACGTCATCTCGCAAAAGGAGGCGGCGGAGCGCGCGCGTGAGGACGACCCTCTCGCAGCGCCGCTCCGAAGGCGGAGAAGAGGTCGGAGAAGACGCCGTCTTCTCCCTCCTCATGGTGGTGATAGGCGGGCGACAGGCGCGGGGGCGCCTCCGCCCGCATTGCACTCTACACCACCTCCGCCGGTCATTCCCGGCCCTCCCTCCTCACGGGGAGGGCGTGTAGGGCCCGCCGTGTAGGCGGGCGTACGTCGGAGAGGGACTGGACGTAAAGGCTATGCCGATCTCCCAGTCCCCCTCCACTCAGACGATGCGGGAATGCCGCTGGGTTGTTTTAGTGGGTATACCGGGCCTTGGCCCGGGGAGTCCCACATACCCCTCCCATTCCCCCAATGGGAGGGTATGCGTAATGCATTTTTTCCCAGCGCAAACAAAAAAAAAAAAAAAAAAGGTTAGGTTAGGTTGGGGGGGGGGGACCCCCCACAGAGCTTGCGTCCACGTCGCGTCCCCTGGAAACGACCCAGTTCTGTCACCGTAACGGAGTGGCAGACTGGGGTTCGGCCAAAGTGCTCTGTGCTTCGTAGTTATCTTTTTATCCTTGCCTTGTTTTAACTGCGATCTTGCGGTGGCTATGCCTGCAACCCCGCGGGACGCCTTCGGGCGTTTTTTAAAACCCAAAGGCCCTTCTCAGGGCCAACCAAAAGGCCCTTCTCAGGGCCAAACAAAAGGCCCTTCTCAGGGCCAAGCCAAAGGCCCTTCTCAGGGCCAACCAAAAGGCCCTTCTCAGGGCCAACAAAAAGGCCCTTCTCAGGGCCAACCCAAAGGCCCTTCTCAGGGCCAACCAAAAGGCCCTTTTCAGGGCCATTCCGAAGCCTCGGAGTCAGAGGCTAGCCGCGCGCCGTCTGCGGCTAGCTTCTTTGAAGGAGTAGACCAGTTTCTGGACTCCGATGACGAGTCCGTCATCAGCGTCGATTCACGGTCGCGGAAGCGGGCCTTCCGTAAGGAGGGGTCCGAGGGCTCCTCGGGCTCAGGCAGGCAGTCGAAGGCCAAAAAGCCGACGATAGCCGCGGACACCCACGACTTTGGTCTTGCGGACGCCCAACGCCAGCACGACCTGGCTCGGCGGGAGCTGCACCAGCAGGAGCTGGAGGAGCGGGTCGTCGCGAAGGAGCAACGGGCGCGTGCTGCTCGGGCCAAGTCCGGGTACGGCGCGTCCCGCGTTCTGTACGCAGACCATTCCCTGGTCGAGCTGGAGCGAATGGCGGAGGAGGACGAGGAGGAGATCGTGGAGGTCGCCTCAAAGTCCTCAAATCTGAAAGGGACTTTTCAGAAGGCCCTAAAATGTCGGGCCGCGAGCATGCGCGGCATCGTGTCGGAGCTGGTCAAGCGGAAGACGACCGACGAAACGCAGCAACTGCAGGCGACAGTCGATCGCCTGCAGTTGGAGGTCAGCCAGCTTCATCAGAAGCTGGCCGACGTCACGGCTCGGCCAATTCGGGCCGAACCGACACCTGCGGCAGAAGCCCCCGCTTCCAACCTTGAGGACGTCATCCGCAAGGTGGTTTTGGAAGAGAGGGCCTTCACCAGAGCCTGCTTGGCAGGAATTGAGGACCGGCTCTTGCCGGAGAAGCGCCTCCGACCGCCGCTTGCCGCGGACGAGAGGCGAGGCGAGCCGGGTCCGTCCTCGCAAGGGGAGGACGCCCTTCTCCCTTCGGCTACTCCGTCCGACCAGCAGGGTTGGACCGAAGTGGTCCGGAAGGGGAAGGGCAAGGGGAAGAAGACGGTGACGGCCGTCCCTGCCGTCACCGCCACCACGCAGCCCAGCCAGTCGCAGGCGACTGGGATGAGAAAGAGGAGGGGCAGGGGCAGAAAGGCGGCAACGGCCGCCCCTGCCGTCCCCGCCATCACGCCGCCCAGCCAGTCGCAGGCGACCGGCAGAGAGCAGAGGAAGGGGAAACTGGTTCCCCCAAAAACCGCGGCCGTCGTGGTGACGCTCACTGCGGAGGCCGCGGAGCGAGGGGAGACCTATATGTCGATTTTGATGCGGGCGCGTGCGAATGCCGATCCCACCCAACTGGGGATCGGCAAAGTCTCTTGCCGGAGGACCCAAGCCGGGGCTCGTATTTTTGAGTTCCCAGGAGCGGAGGGCACTCCCTCCAATACCTTCCCATGGCCCGACCAACATATGTTATACGGGCCGAATCTTGGGGCGGCTGCGGACATAGCACCCTTGGCCATCTTATTTTATAGTCCGCAGGCGCTTCTTGATCCCTACAAATTAGCCATGTGTGTCCCTAAAACACTCTCCCATCTGGGCGTGTACGAACCACAAACAACAACAAATGATAATCTTCGTCGTCGCCAGCTTGGTCCTAGGTCGTATATGTTGTATTACCGTCGACGCTCCTCTCCTCACGTTCCATTGCGCTCCGAGCAGCATGCCACCCGTGCGCGAATTCCCGCAGCCGCTCAAAGTTCGCCGGTGAACTCACGAGATCAGAGTAGTAGACCGGGCCGGCCTCTACGCGAACAATCCCGTCCATCATCTTGCGCCTGTCTTCTTCATAGAGGGGGCAGACCCACAGCGCATGGTGTAGGTCTTCCTCTTCCATACCGCAATAACACACGCTCACCTCACATAACTTCATTTCGTGCAGCCTTTTCCTGAAACACCCGTGTCCCGTGAGAATCTGGGAGAGTTGATAATCCGGCTCAACCCAGCCAGAGCTGAGTCGAACCGCCACGTCCGGGAAGAAGCGATACAGCTCCCGTCCTTTCTCCTCATTCGTCCATCTCTCTTGCCATGCATCCATCGTCTCATTCCAGATCACACGCTTAATTCGATCCAGCTCCCGTCTGCGTACCAGCGGCTCAACCTGTGCTACGGTCGCGGCCTGGCGCTCCTCATCAAACCTGCCCGCACGGATCACCTCCAGGTCCGCTGGGAGAACACCACCCAACACTGCCAACGCAGCCGTACTGGAAGACCTGTACGCCTTCGTCAGCAATATCAGGCTTGTTCTCTGGCACCGGAGCAACGCGCTGCGAACAACGTGGAGTGCCGCTCTTCTGTACCAACAAGCAGCCGCATACGTTACCGTGGCTACGAAAGTGCCCTTATAGAGTACGCGGAGTCCGGGATATCGAATGCCCCAGGATGATGCCGACACTCGGGACATCTTCCCAAAGCACTTGGCCGCACGTTCCCCTATCGACAACGCATGCTGCGCAAAGGACAGGCTCGCGTCGAGTACCACTCCCAGCACCATCGTCGAGGCGACGCTCCTGACCGAGTCCCCGGCCAGCTTCACAGTGGGGGGCCGCTGGAGTTTTCCCTTCATCGTCATCATGGCCGACTTTGAAGGAGAGAACTCCAACCGGTTCCTTACGCCCCATGCCGCAATCATGTCCAGCGCCATCTTAGCGGCCACCTCGATGTCTCTACGAGACTGGGCCTCGATCAGAACCGTCACATCGTCCGCGTAGGCAACCAATCGGACGCCCTTGGGTAGTGGCAGCCGAAGCAAGTCGTCCATTAGCAGGTTCCACAGAGCCGGACCCAGGACAGACCCCTGCGGGCAGCCCATGGTGGACACCTTCCACACCACCCGGTCGCCGACAAAGAGCCCGACTCGTCGGCGGGCAAAGTAGTCCGCCAGCATCTTGAAGATGTTGGGCGGACACCCCCCCCGTTTTACCTTCGTTAGAATCATCGGCCACCAGGCGTTGTCGAAGGCGCCCGAGATGTCCAGGAATATGGCCTGCACATACTTGCCCGAGCCCTCCCTCACGGCGCCCATGATATCGTTGAGCGCCGTGACGGTTGACTTTCCCGGAGAGAATCCGTGCTGGGAGGCAGAGATCTGATTGCCGATCGTCGGAGCGCACTTCAAAATTACGCGTTCCAAAATTTTTCCGAGCACAGGCAGCAGCGTGATTGGCCTGTAGGCCTTAGGGTCGGTAAGAGGCTTACCGTTGCCCTTCGGCAGCACGAGGAGCCGGCCCGCCTTCCATACATCTGGGAACACGCCATCCGAGACACACTTGCCGTACACCGCAGTTACTTCTGCGGGTACGACGTTCCAGACATTCTGTACAATTCGCGCACTGATACCATCCAATCCCGGAGCCGTGTTGGACAAACTCCTGATTATGCCCCCCAAACTGTCACGCGACAGAGGAGGCGCAGCCTGACCTGACGGGGTGAGCGATGCGGCGACACGGATCTGCTTGTGGTAGGGCGTGTCCCTGGACAGATCGTCATCCGGGCAAAGTGCCTGCAAGAGCCCGGTGGCCGCATCCCCCACAGAGGTGGCAAAACCCTCCGCCAGTTTTGTACCATTGATGACGCGCGAGGGTGGCCTCAGCCTGCCACTTGCAGCCCTGTAGGCCAACCCCCACGGGTCACCATTGCCGGTTTCAGCAATTTTCCTGAAATGGTCAAGCTCCGCCCCCTCCATTGCCTTCCTGTATCTCGCTCTCGCTACATGAAATTCCCCTCTCAGGCGTTCCTCACGCAACCCCCCAGCCTGTCTCGCTCCCTGCCATTTGCCCCTCGCCTTATTGTTGGCCTTCCGAAGCTTCTCAAGCTCCGGAGTCCACCATTCATAACCCGCGTCCTTTGGCGAACCTTTCTCCCCAAGGCACTGGCGCGCTGTGTCCACAATTATTCTGGTAAATTCCTTACAAACAAAGGACGCGGGCTTATCTAGGTCAAGCCATCCCATTCGCGCATGGATTGCCTGCTTGAAACGCAGCCAGTCCACCCCTCGATCCCGGAAGCGCACCGGCTCCCTGACTGCCCCAGCGCCGTGGCATTCCCCCTGTGCTATCCCCACCTGGAAGGTGATCAGCCGGTGGTCACTGCTGCTGGCATTCTTCTTTACTACCCAGTCGCTGATTGCGACACTCCTGGTGGCCAGAGTCAAATCAATGTTGGACTCACCGTTCGGGCCACTGAAGGTAGATGGTTGGCCCTCCACGTTATGAACGATGAGTCTGTGCGCCGCGATAAAACTCTCCACAGCGACTCGCCTGTACTCAGAGTTGTGGCCGCGACCGATGTAATGTCGCGGCTCACTATGCCACATAGGCGAGTGCGCATTCGCGTCCGCGCACAACAGCACGCGCTTCCCGCGCAGCGCTTCCATCACACCCTCCAGGTGGTGCAGGTGCCGGTCGATGTCCTCGCCATATTGGAAATAAGCGGAGACCACGTGCAGGTCGCACTCCCCCAAATGCGCCACAAGGCAGTGGTCGGTGGTTAGATGTTGTAGCACCGCGCAGGCCGTGCTACTCCTGTGTATGTACAGCCCTGCCTTGGCTGTACTCCCGCCCTGCGTGATGAGGTCGGCCTGCGGGTACTGTTCCTGGAGGAGCACGACATCCAGGCCTTGCTCGCGGCACACCGCAGGGAGCTCCCTCGTCGCAACTGCGGACCCAGCGAGGTTGAGCTGACCAATCTTCCATATGGGCCGCCTATCCATAAGTGGTCATGTTGACGCTCCTCTTCTCCGCATATTGCCTCGCCGGGCAGTCCCGGGAGGCGGTCCTGTGATCCGCCGCCCCCTTCTTCCCCAATTTCTTGCAGGTCGCACAGCAAGATGCGGCCGCCTTGCACTCCTCACCTCGGTGGCCAGTCGCGCCACAGCGCGCACACGTGGTCTCCTTAGACTTGCAGTAGCGCTCCGGGTGTCCATACTGCTGGCATTTATTGCAGCAGGTGACGTCAACGTAGTCCGTCACCTCCACCGCCTGCCACCCCACATAGACCCTTCCTTTCTGCAGCAGAACCTCCCTCAGCTCGGCCGAACAGCTGAAAACAGCCGAAGTAGCCGGCGCAGTCCCACGAGATCTATTCTTCTTGAAGGCACCTTTGGCCTCCTTCTTTATGCGCTCCAGCGGCCAGTCCCCATTCTCACGGAAGTTCTGCTCATGGATAGCCTCCAGCACCTCCTCAAAGGAAGGGTCCCCATCCAGCCTATTGAAGCACACCAGCGGCTGCCTGCGCTTTGGCTCAGACACCCGGAGCGGAGAGAGGAGCGGAGGGCAGCGCCAACGCTGACCTCTTTGCAGCCAAGCTGCAAGAGGTCATCGCGGACGTTGCCAAGGTGGCCCGACCAGTCAAGTCGGCGGCCATCGAGGTGACCGACCTCGACGATTCGGTCACCAAGGAGGAGGTGGTGGCGGCGGTCGCAGCCATTGGGGGCTGCGGCATCACTGCGGTGCAAGGCCGGGACATCAGACCCGGCCGCGGCGGCATGGGCACTATCAGGCTCGAGTGCCCAGTCGCCGCTGCCAAAGCCGTCCTTGAAAAGGGACGGCTTCTTGTCGGGTTCAGCTCGGGTGCAGTCCGAGCACTGGCCGACCAGCCCCTGCGCTGCTACAGGTGCTGCGGCATCGGGCACACCCGAGCCCTGTGCCCGTCAGCGGTCGACCGGTCTCTGAGCTGCTACCGCTGCGGCAAGGAGGGCCACAAAGCCGCCTCCTGCACGGTCGCCACGCCGCACTGCACAGTTTGTGCTGCCAGCGGCTGCCCGGCAGGCCACGTGACGAGGGGGAGGATGTGCAATCCTCCCCCCAAGAGGGGCAAAGCGCAGGCGCCTATCATGCCTGCTGCTAGCACCGCGCGTTCCGAGGCAGGAACGGCGGTGGCAGCGGAGGAGGGGGATGCGATGTCGACTTAATTAGGGCGACCATCGCATCCTCCCAATAGTGTCGCGGTCTTCCGCGGACTCCCCTCCCCTCTCGCTTTCGAGAGGGGACCGGGATACGTGGCCGCCGCGGCAGCATTCGCCTCCTTTTGCGAGGACGTCATCTCGCAAAAGGGGGGGACGGAGCGCGCGCGTGAGGTCGACCCTCTCGCTGCGTCGCTCCGAAGGCGGAGAAGAGGTCGGAGAAGAAGCCGTCTTCTCCCTCTTCATGGTGGTGTAGGCGGGCGACAGGCGCGGGGGCGCCTCCGCCCGCACTGCACTCTACACCACCCTCGCCGGTCATTCCCGGCCCTCCCCCTTCACGGGGAGGGCATGATGGGCCCGCCGTGTAGGCGGGCGAACGTCGGAGAAGGACTGGACGTTAAGGCTACGCCGATCTCCCAGTCCCCCTCCACTCAGACGATGCGGGAATGCCGCTGGGTTGTTTTAGTGGGTATACCGGGCCTTGGCCCGGGGAGTCCCACATACCCCTCCCATTCCCCCAATGGGAGGGTATGCGTAATGCATTTTTACCCAGCGCAAACAAAAAAAAAAAAAAAAAAAAAAAAAAAAAAAAAGGTTAGGTTGGGGGACCCCCCACAGAGCTTGCGTCCACGTCGCGTCCCCTGGAAACGACCCAGTTCTGTCACCGTAACGGAGTGGCAGACTGGGGTTCGGCCAAAGTGCTCTGTGCTTCGTAGTTATCTTTTTATCCTTGCCTTGTTTTAACTGCGATCTTGCGGTGGCTATGCCTTCAACCCCGCGGGACGCCTTCGGGCGTTTTTTAAAACCCAAAGGCCCTTCTCAGGGCCAACCAAAAGGCCCTTCTCAGGGCCAAACAAAAGGCCCTTCTCAGGGCCAAGCCAAAGGCCCTTCTCAGGGCCAACCAAAAGGCCCTTCTCAGGGCCAACCAAAAGGCCCTTCTCAGGGCCAACCCAAAGGCCCTTCTCAGGGCCAACCAAAAGGCCCTTTTCAGGACCACTCCGAAGCCTCGGAGTCAGAGGCTAGCCGCGCGCCGTCTGCGGCTAGCTTCTTTGAAGGAGTAGACCAGTTTCTGGACTCCGATGACGAGTCCGTCATCAGCGTCGATTCACGGTCGCGGAAGCGGGCCTTCCGTAAGGAGGGGTCCGAGGGCTCCTCGGGCTCAGGCAGGCAGTCGAAGGCCAAAAAGCCGACGATAGCCGCGGACACCCACGACTTTGGTCTTGCGGACGCCCAACGCCAGCTCGACCTGGCTCGGCGGGAGCTGCACCAGCAGGAGCTGGAGGAGCGGGTCGTCGCGAAGGAGCAACGGGCGCGTGCTGCTCGGGCCAAGTCCGGGTACGGCGCGTCCCGCGTTCTATACGCGGACCACTCCTTGACCGAGCTGCAGCGGATGGCGGAGGAGGACGAAGAGGAGATCGCGGAGGTCGCCTCCAAGTCCTCCAACCTCAAGGGCACATTTCAGAAAGCCCTAAAGTGCCGGGCCGCAAGCATGCGCGGCATTATCGAGGAGCTCGTCAAAAGAAAGACGAGCGAAGAAACGCGGCAGCTGCAGGCGAGGGTCGATCGCCTGCAGTCAGAGGTCAGCCAGCTTCATCAGAAGCTGGCCGACGTCACGGCTCGGCCAATTCAGGCCGAACCGACACCTGCGGCAGAGGCCCCCGCCTCCAACCTTGAGGACGTCATCCGCAAGGTGGTTTTGGAGGAGAGGGCCTTCACCAGAGCCTGCTTGGCAGGAATTGAGGACCGGCTCTTGCCGGAGAAGCGCCTCCGACCGCCGCTTGCCGCGGACGAGAGGCGAGGCGAGCCGGGTCCGTCCTCGCAAGGGGAGGACGCCCTTCTCCCTTCGGGTACTCCGTCCGACCAGCAGGGTTGGACCGAAGTGGTCCGGAAGAGGAAGGGCAAGGGGAAGAAGACGGCGACGCCAGTCCCTGCCGTCACCGCCACCACGCAGCCCAGCCGGTCGCAGGCGACTGGGAAGGGAAAGAGGAGGGGCAGGGGCAGAAAGGCGGCAACGGCCGCCCCTGCCGTCCCCGCCATCACGCCGCCCAGCCAGTCGCAGGCGACCGGCAGGGAGCAGAGGAAGGGGAAACTGGTTCCCCCAAAAACCGCGGCCGTCGTGGTGACGCTCACTGCGGAGGCCGCGGAGCGAGGGAAGACCTATATGTCGATCTTGATGCGGGCGCGTGCGAATGCCGATCCCACCCAACTGGGGATCGGCAAAGTCTCTTGCCGGAGGACCCAAGCCGGGGCTCGTATTTTTGAGTTCCCAGGAGCGGAGGGCAGCGCCAACGCTGACCTCTTTGCAGCCAAGCTGCAAGAGGTCATCGCGGACGCTGCCAAGGTGGCCCGACCAGTCAAGTCGGCGGCCATCGAGGTGACCGACCTCGACGATTCGGTCACCAAGGAGGAGGTGGTGGCGGCGGTCGCAGCCATTGGGGGCTGCGGCGTCACGGCGGTGCAAGGCCGGGACATCAGACCCGGCCGCGGCGGCATGGGCACTATCAGGCTCGAGTGCCCAGTCGCCGCTGCCAAAGCCGTCCTTGAAAAGGGACGGCTCCTTGTCGGGTTCAGCTCGGGTGCAGTCCGAGCACTGGCCGACCAGCCCCTGCGCTGCTACAGGTGCTGCGGCATCGGGCACACCCGAGCCCTGTGCCCGTCAGCGGTCGACCGGTCTCTGAGCTGCTACCGCTGCGGCAAGGAGGGCCACAAAGCCGCCTCCTGCACGGTCGCCACGCCGCACTGCACAGTTTGTGCTGCCAGCGGCTGCCCGGCAGGCCACGTGACGAGGGGGAGGATGTGTAATCCTCCCCCCAAGAGGGGCAAAGCGCAGGCGCCTATCATGCCTGCTGCTAGCACCGCGCGTTCCGAGGCAGGAACGGCGGTGGCAGCGGAGGAGGGGGATGCGATGTCGACTTAATTAGGTTGACCATCGCATCCTCCCAATAGTGTCGCGGTCTTCCACGGACTCCCCTCCCCTCTCGCTTTCGAGAGGGGACCGGGATACGTGGCCGCCACGGCAGCATTCGCCTCCTTTTGCGAGGACGTCATCTAGCAAAAGGATGCGACGGAGCGCGCGCGTGAGGACGACCCTCTCGCTGCGCCGCTCCGAAGGCGGAGAAGAGGTCGGAGAAGAAGCCGTCTTCTCCCTCCTCATGGTGGTGTAGGCGGGCGACAGGCGCGGGGGCGCCTCCGCCCGCACTGCACTCTACACCACCCTCGCCGGTCATTCCCGGCCCTCCCCCTTCACGGGGAGGGCATGAAGGGCCCGCCGTGTAGGCGGGCGAACGTCGGAGAGGGACTGGACGTAAAGGCTACGCCGATCTCCCAGTCCCCCTCCACTCAGACGATGCGGGAATGCCGCTGGGTTGTTTTAGTGGGTATACCGGGCCTTGGCCCGGGGAGTCCCACATACCCCTCCCATTCCCCCAATGGGAGGGTATGCGTAATGCATTTTTTCCCAGCGCAAACAAAAAAAAAAAAAAAAAAAAAGGTTAGGTTAGGTTGGGGGACCCCCCACAGAGCTTGCGTCCACGTCGCGTCCCCTGGAAACGACCCAGTTCTGTCACCGTAACGGAGTGGCAGACTGGGGTTCGGCCAAAGTGCTCTGTGCTTTCGTAGTTCACATATTCATCTTGCCTTTTTAACTACGATCCTGCCGTGGCTATGCCTAAACCCCCGCGGGACGCCTTCGGGCGCTTTTTAAAACCCAAAGGCCCTTCTCAGGGCCAAACAAAAGGCCCTTCTCAGGGCCAACCCAAAGGCCCTTTTCAGGGCCAACCTAAAGGCCCTTCTCAGGGCCATCCAAAAGGCCCTTCTCAGGGCCAACCAAAAGGCCCTTCTCAGGGCCAACCAAAAGGCCCTTTTCAGGGCCACTCCGAAGCCTCGGAGTCAGAGGCTAGCCGCGCGCCGTCTGCGGCTAGCTTCTTTGAAGGAGTAGACCAGTTTCTGGACTCCGATGACGAGTCCGTCATCAGCGTCGATTCCCGGTCGCGGAAGCGGGCCTTCCGTAAGGAGGGGTCCGAGGGCTCCTCGGGCTCAGGCAGGCAGTCGAAGGCCAGAAAGCCGACGATAGCCGCGGACACCCACGACTTTGGTCTTGCGGACGCCCAACGCCAGCTCGACCTGGCTCGGCGGGAGCTGCACCAGCAGGAGCTGGAGGAGCGGGTCGTCGCGAAGGAGCTACGGGCGCGTGCTGCTCGGGCCAAGTCCGGGTACGGCGCGTCCCGCGTTCTGTACGCAGACCATTCCCTGGTCGAGCTGGAGCGAATGGCGGAGGAGGACGAGGAGGAGATCGTGGAGGTCGCCTCAAAGTCCTCAAATTTGAAAGGGACTTTTCAGAAGGCCCTAAAATGTCGGGCCGCGAGCATGCGCGGCATCGTGTCGGAGCTGGTAAAGCGGAAGACGACCGACGAAACGCAGCAACTGCAGGCGACAGTCGATCGCCTGCAGTTAGAGGTCAGCCAGCTTCATCAGAAGCTGGCCGACGTCACGGCTCGGCCAATTCGGGCCGAACCGACACCTGCGGCAGAAGCCCCCGCCTCCAACCTTGAGGACGTCATCCGCAAGGTGGTTTTGGAGGAAAGGGCCTTCACCAGAGCCTGCTTGGCAGGAATTGAGGACCGGCTCTTGCCGGAGAAGCGCCTCCGACCGCCGCTTGCCGCGGACGAGAGGCGAGGCGAGCCGGGTCCGTCCTCGCAAGGGGAGGACGCCCTTCTCCCTTCGGCTACTCCGTCCGACCAGCAGGGTTGGACCGAAGTGGTCCGGAAGGGGAAGGGCAAGGGGAAGAAGACGGCGACGGCCGTCCCTGCCGTCACCGCCACCACGCAGCCCAGCCAGTCGCAGGCGACTGGGAAGGGAAAGAGGAGGGGCAGGGGCAGAAAGGCGGCAACGGCCGCCCCTGCCGTCCCCGCCATCACGCCGCCCAGCCAGTCGCAGGCGACCGGCAGAGAGCAGAGGAAGGGGAAACTGGTTCCCCCAAAAACCGCGGCCGTCGTGGTGACGCTCACTGCGGAGGCCGCGGAGCGAGGGGAGACCTATATGTCGATTTTGATGCGGGCTCGTGCGAATGCCGATCCCACCCAACTGGGGATCGGCAAAGTCTCTTGCCGGAGGACCCAAGCCGGGGCTCGTATTTTTGAGTTCCCAGGAGCGGAGGGCAGCGCCAACGCTGACCTCTTTGCAGCCAAGCTGCAAGAGGTCATCGCGGACGCTGCCAAGGTGGCCCGACCAGTCAAGTCGGCGGCCATCGAGGTGACCGACCTCGACGATTCGGTCACCAAGGAGGAGGTGGTGGCGGCGGTCGCAGCCATTGGGGGCTGCGGCGTCACGGCGGTGCAAGGCCGGGACATCAGACCCGGCCGCGGCGGCATGGGCACTATCAGGCTCGAGTGCCCAGTCGCCGCTGCCAAAGCCGTCCTTGAAAAGGGACGGCTCCTTGTCGGGTTCAGCTCGGGTGCAGTCCGAGCACTGGCCGACCAGCCCCTGCGCTGCTACAGGTGCTGCGGCATCGGGCACACCCGAGCCCTGTGCCCGTCAGCGGTCGACCGGTCTCTGAGCTGCTACCGCTGCGGCAAGGAGGGCCACAAAGCCGCCTCCTGCACGGTCGCCACGCCGCACTGCACAGTTTGTGCTGCCAGCGGCTGCCCGGCAGGCCACGTGACGAGGGGGAGGATGTGTAATCCTCCCCCCAAGAGGGGCAAAGCGCAGGCGCCTACCATGCCTGCTGCTAGTACCGCGCGTTCCAAAGCAGGAACGGCGGTGGCAGCGAAGGAGGGGGATGCGATGTCGACTTAATTAGGTTGACCATCGCATCCTCCCAATAGTGTCGTGGTCTTCCACGGACTCCCCTCCCCTCTCGCTTTCGAGAGGGGACCGGGATACGTGGCCGCCGCGGCAGCATTCGCCTCCTTTTGCGAGGACGTCATCTCGCAAAAGGGGGCGACGGAGCGCGCGCGTGAGGACGACCCTCTCGCTGCGCCGCTCCGAAGGCGGAGAAGAGGTCGGAGAAGAAGCCGTCTTCTCCCTCCTCATGGTGGTGTAGGCGGGCGACAGGCGCGGGGGCGCCTCCGCCCGCACTGCACTCTACACCACCCTCGCCGGTCATTCCCAGCCCTCCCCCTTCACGGGGAGGGCATGAAGGGCCCGCCGTGTAGGCGGGCGAACGTCGGAGAGGGACTGGACGTAAAGGCTACGCCGATCTCCCAGTCCCCCTCCACTGAGACGATGCGGGAATGCCGCTGGGTTGTTTTAGTGGGTATACCGGGTCTTGGCCCGGGGAGTCCCACATACCCCTCCCATTCCCCCAATGGGAGGGTATGCGTAATGCATTTTTTCCCAGCGCAAACAAAAAAAAAAAAAAAAAAAAAAAAAAAAAAAAAAAAAAAAAAAAAAAAAAAAAAAAAAAGGGTTAGGTTAGGTTGGGGGACCCCCCACAGAGCTTGCGTCCACGTCGCGTACCCTGGAAACGACCCAGTTCTGTCACCGTAACGGAGTGGCAGACTGGGATCGGCCAAAGTGCTCTGTGCTTCGTAGCTATCATTTTATTCTTGCGGTTTTAAGCTACGATCTTGCGGAATGTCAAAACCTTCGCGGGACGCCTTCGGGCGTTTCCTCCCAAAAGGCCCTTCTCAGGGCCAACCAAAAGGCCCTTCTCAGGGCCAACCAAAAGGCCCTTCTCAGGGCCAACCCAAAGGCCCTTTTCAGGGCCAACCAAAAGGCCCTTCTCAGGGCCACTCCGACGCTTCGGCGTCAGAGGCTAGCCGTGCGCCGTCTGCGGCTATCTTCTCTAAAGAAGCGGTCGAGTTTTTGGACTCTGACGACGAGTCCGTCACAAGCGTCTCGGATGCGGGCGACTCCCGGTCGCGGAAGCGGGCCTTCCTCGGGTCCGAGGGCTCTTCGGGCTCGGCTAGGCAGTCGAGGGCCAAACGGCCAACGACAGTCGCGGACACCCATGTGGTGGGTCTCGCTGACGCCCAACGCCAGCTTGACCTGTCTCGGCGGGCGCTACACCAGCAGGAGCTGGAGGAGCGGGTCGTCGCGAAGGAGCAACGGGCGCGTGCTGCTCGGGCCAAGTCCGGGTACGGCGCGTCCCGCGTTCTGTACGCGGACCACTCCTTGGCCGAGCTGCAACGGATGGCGGAGGAGGACGAAGAGGAGATCGCGGAGGTCGCCTCCAAGTCCACCAATCTTAAGGGCACCTTCCAGAAGGCCCTTAAGTGCCGGGCTGCTAGCATGCGCGGCATCATAGAGGAGCTCGTTTAGAGGAAGACGAGCGAAGAAACGCGGCAGCTGCAGGCGAGGGTCGATCGCCTGCAGTCGGAGGTCAGCCAGCTTCATCAGAAGCTGGCCGATGTCACGGCTCGGCCAATTCAGGCCGAACCGACACCTGCGGCAGAGGCCCCCGCCTCCAACCTTGAGGAAGTCTTCCGCAAGGTGGTTATGGAGGAGAGGGCCTTCACTAGAGCCTGCTTAGCAGGCATTGAGGACCGGCTCTTACCGGAGAAGCGCCTCCGACCACCGCTTGCCGCGGCCGAAAGGCGAGTCGAGCCGGGTCCGTCCTCGCAAGGGGAGGACGCCCTTCTCCCTTCAGCTACTCCGTCCGACCAGCAGGGTTGGACCGAAGTGGTCCGAAAGGGGAAGGGCAAAGGGAAGAAGACGGCGACGGCCGTACCTGCCGTCACCGCCACGCAGCCCAGCCAGTCGAAGGCGACTGGGAAGGGAAAGAGGAGGGGCAGGGGCAGGGGCAGAAAGGCGGCAACGGCCGTCCCTGCCGTCCCCGCGACCACGCCGCCCAGCCAGCCGCAGGCGACTGGCAAGGAGCAGAGCAGGAGGAAACTGGTTCCCCCAAAGACTGCGGCCGTCGTAGTGACGCTCACCGCGGAGGCCGCGGAGCGAGGGGAGACATACATGTCTATTTTGATGCGGGCGCGTGCCAACGCCGATCCCACCCAACTGGGGATCGGCAAAGTTTCTTGCCGGAGGACCCAAACCGGGGCTCGCCTTTTCGAGTTTCCTGGGGCGGAGGGCAGCGCCAACGCTGACCTCTTTGCAGCCAAGCTCCAAGAGGTCATCGCGGACGCTGCAAAGGTGGCCCGACCGGTCAAGTTGGCGGCCATCGAGGTGACCGACCTCGACGATTCGGTCACCAAGGAGGAGGTGGTAGCGGCGGTCGCAGCCATTGGGGGCTGCGATGTCACAGCGGTGCACGGCCGGGACATCAGGCCCGGCCGCGGTGGCATGGGCACTATTCGTCTCCAGTGCCCAGTCACCGCTGCCAAAGCCGTCCTTGATAAAGGACGGCTTCGGTCGACGACGACTGCCGGTCGACGACGACTGCCGGTCCGGGCACTTGTAGACCAGCCTCTGCGCTGCTACAGGTGCTGCGGCATCGGACACACCCGAGCCCTTTGCCCGTCAGCGGTCGACAGGTCTCTGACCTGTTACCGCTGCCGCAAAGAGGGCCACAAAGCCGCCTCCTGCACGGCCGCCACTCCACACTGCGCAGTGTGTGCCGCCAGTGGCTGCCCGGCAGGCCACGTAATGAGGGGGAGGATGTGCAATCCTCCCCCCAAGAGGGGAAAGCACAGGCGCCGGTCGTACCTGCTGCTAGCACCGTCGTTCGCGAGGCTGGAACGGCGGTGGCAGCGGAGGAGGGGGATGCGATGTCGACTTAATTAGGTCGAACATCGCATCCTCCCAACAGTGTCGCGGTCTTCCACAGACTCCCCTCCCCTCTCGCTTAAGAGAGGGGACCGGGATACGTGGCCGCCGCGGCAGCATTCGCCCTCTTTTGCGAGGACATCATCTCGCAAAAGGGGGCGGCGGAGCGCGTGCGAGAGGCCGACCCTCTCGCTGCGCCGCTCCGGAGGCGGAGAAGAGGTCGGAGAAGACGCTGTCTTCTCCCTCCTCATGGTGGTGTAGGCGGGCGACAGGCGCGGGGGCGCCTTCGCCCGCACTGCACTCTACACCACCCTCGCCGGTCATTCCCGGCCCTCCCCCCTCACGGGGAGGGCGTGTAGGGCCCGCCGTGCAGGCGGGCGAACGTCGGAGAGGGACTGGACGTAAAGGCTACGCCGATCTCCCAGTCCCCCTCCACTCAGACGATGCGGGAATGCCGCTGGGTTGTTTTAGTGGGTATACCGGGTCAGCCCGGGGAGTCCCACATACCCCTCCCATTCCCCCAATGGGAGGGTATGCGTAATGCATTTTTTCCCAGCGCAAACAAAAAAAAAAAAAAAAAAAAAAAGGTTAGGTTAGGTTGCAGCGGTGCAGGGCCGGGACATCAGGCCCGGCCGCGGTGGCATGGGCACTATCCGTCTCGAGTGCCCAGTCGCCGCGGCCAAAGCCGTCCTTGAAAAAGGACGGCTCTTAGTCGGATTCAGCTCGGGTGCAGTCCGAGCCCTTGAGGACCAGCCCCTGCGCTGCTTCAGGTGCTGCGGCATAGGGCATACCCGAGCCCTGTGCCCATCAGCGGTCGACAGGTCCCTGACCTGCTACCGCTGCGGCAAGGAGGGCCACAAAGCCGCCTCCTGCACGGCCGCCACGCCGCACTGCGCAGTGTGTGCCGCCAGTGGCTGCCCGGCAGGCCACGTGACGAGGGGGAGGATGTGCAATCCTCCCCCCAAGAGGGGCAAAGCGCAGGCGCCGATCGCGCCTGCTGCTAGCACCGTCGTTCCCGAGGCAGGAACGGCGGTGGTGGCGGAGGAGGAGGGTGCGATGTCGATTGATGGATAGGGTCGATCATCGCATCCTCCAGGCGAACACCAACCACTGCAGAACAGCCCAAGACCTGCTGATGCAGACCATGGCTGAGTGGTTGGTGGACTTGGCGGTGGTCGCCGAGCCCTACTCGGTCCCTGGCAATTGGCTGGGCGATCGGGACGGCCTGGTGGCAATAGTGACGCGGTCTTCCACAGACTCCCCTCCCCTCTCGCTTTTAGAGAGAGGACCGGGATACGTGGCCGCCGCGTGGGGAGGTGTGGCCCTGGTAGGGGTCTATTTCTCCCCAAACCGCCCTCTCTCAGACTTTGAGGATTTCCTTGAAGTCCTCACTGCTGTCGTAGGGAGGGCGGCGCCGCGCCAGGTCGTGGTGTTGGGCGACCTGAACGCCAAGTCGGCGGCCTGGGGCAACCCGGCTGCCTCGTGCAACGTCCGGGGACGCGCCGTCGAGTTCTGGGCGGCGTCGTGCGGTGTGTCCCTCCTCAACAGGGGGGCGGTCCACACGTGTGTGCGGCAACAGGGCGGGTCGGTGGTCGACGTCTCGTTTGCCACCCCCGTGCTGGCCGCACGCATTGTTAACTGGCGAGTGGAGACGGTGGAGACCCTGTCGGACCACCGATATGTGCGGTTCGACATCTCCACCCAGGGCCCCCGGGGGGAGATGGCCCGCTCTAGCAGGTCTCCCTTCCCACGGTGGGCTCTGACTCGCCTGGACCGGGAGGCAGCCAAGGAGGCGGCCTTCCTCCAGGACTGGCTGTCTCCCCCCCCTGTCGAGGACGTCCCGGACGTTGACGCCGCAGCGGTCCGCCTCAGGAGATCCTTGACCGAGGTGTGCAACTCCAGCATGCCTCGGTCCCGTCGCCCGCCTCCCCGTCGCGCCGTCTATTGGTGGTCGGAGGAACTGGCGGAGCTCCGGGCCACCTGCGTGGCGGCCAGAAGGGCCTACACGCGGAGCCGACGGCGCAGCGTCCGTAGTCAAGCAGACGAGGACCGCCTCTACGCTTCTTACAGAGAGGCTCAGACGGTCCTCAAGTCGGCTATGGGCGCTGCCAAGGATTCGGCGAGGGCCGAGATGCTGGAGGGTCTCGACAGAGACCCGTATGGGCGACCATACAGGGCGGCGCGGAATCAACTGCGGCCCCATGGTCCCCCTCTGACAGAGACCCTCGAGCCAGCGTTGCTGGATGGGGTGGTCCGGTCCCTGTTTCCGCGCAGGACCGACTTCACCCCACCAACGATGGACCCCCCGCAGGAGGCGGCTTCACCGCCGGAGGAGGAGGTGCCCCCGGTGACGGCAGAGGAGTTTTACGCGGGAGTACTCAGCCTCCGCGCCAAGAAGACGGCCCCTGGGCCAGACGGCGTCCCTGCACGAGTGGTGGCCATAGCTGCCGCTCAAATGGAGGATAGATTTCGGGACCTCTTCAGCGCGTGCCTTACGGCTGGGAGGTTCCCGAAACTGTGGAAGGAGGGGCAGCTATGCCTCCTCCGAAAGGAGGGACGCCCGGCGGATTCCCCCTCGGCATACCGGCCCATCGTTCTGCTCGATGAGGTCGGTAAATTGTTCGAGGGGATCATTGCCTCCCGGCTGAATAGCCACCTGCGGAGGGTAGGGCCGGACCTGTCGGACGCCCAGTTCGGTTTTCGACAAGGGCGTTCGACCATCGACGCGCTGGCCCTACTCAAGGGCCAGGTGAAGGGGGCGGTCGAGGCGGGGGACGGAGTGCTGGCGGTGTCATTCGACATAGCCAACGCCTTCAACTCCGTGCCCCACTCGACCATACTGGAGGCACTCCGATATCACGGAGTGCCCCAATACTTGCGGAGACTCCTGGCCAGCTACTTGGAGGATCGAGAGGTCCTCCTTGTCGACAAACTGGCCAGGTTGCGGCGATATGGCGCGGAGTCTGGTATTCCGCAGGGGTCAGTCTTAGGACCCCCCCTGTGGAACATCGGCTTTGACTGGATGCTGCGGGGAGCCCTCCTCCAGGGCACGAGTGTCATCTGTTACGCGGATGACACTCTCCTCACTGCCCGGGGGAGGAACTTCGGGGAGGCGGCCTGTCTGGCATCGGCCGGCGGGTCATTGGTGGCGGGTAGGATACGCAGCCTGGGATTGAGGGTGGCGCTGAACAAGACCGAGGCCGTGTTCTTTCACGGGCCTCGGCAGCGCTGCCCTCCTGACGCCCACATTGTCGTGGAGGGCGCCAGGGTAGGCGTCCAGACCCAGCTGAAATATCTGGGTCTAGTGCTGGACAGCAGGTGGCGCTTCGGCCCGCATTTTAGCGGGCTGTCGACGCGCCTGCTGAGGGCTGCGGACGCCCTCTCCTGGCTCCTCCCGAACCTGGGAGGGCCCAGTGCGCGATGCCGGCGCCTATATGCCGGCATCCTGAGAAGCATGGCCCTGTACGGGGCCCCCATCTGGGCAGACTTCCTGCATAGGAGGGAGAACGCGACGGCGATGCGCCGGCCCCAAAGGGCCATTGCACTGCGGGTGGCGAGGGCCTACCGCTCGGTGGGCTTTTCGGCGGCGTGCGCTCTGGCTGGCACCCCTCCTTGGGAGCTGGAGGCGTGGGTGCTCGCCAGAGTGTACGAATGGACGGCGCGGCGAAAAGCCCTCGGGGAGCGCCCCGTCGCGGAAGAGCGGGAGGCCGTGCGTCGGGAGGCGAGGGACGCCATCATCGTCCATTGGACGCAGGACCTCGCCTCCGCCACTTTTGGCCGCCGAACCCTGGACGCGCTCGGCCCAGTCCTGCGGGAATGGCTCGAGCGGCCCCACGGTTTCCTCTCATTCCGTCTGGTGCAGGTGCTGTCAGGCCACGGCTGTTTCGGCACGCGCCTGCACCGGATCGGGAGGGAGGAGACTCCGGCGTGCCACGACTGCGGCGCGGCGGAGGACACGGCACAGCACACGCTCGAGGTGTGCCCGGCTTGGTCTGAGCCGCGCCGTAGTCTGACTGCGGAGATCGGACAGGACCTCTCACTTCCCAGCGTGGTCAACTCTATGCTGGAGAGTGAGGGGTCCTGGGCAGCGGTCGCCTCCTTTTGCGAGGACGTCATCTCGCAAAAGGAGGCGGCGGAGCGCGCGCGTGAGGACGACCCTCTCGCAGCGCCGCTCCGAAGGCGGAGAAGAGGTCGGAGAAGACGCCGTCTTCTCCCTCCTCATGGTGGTGATAGGCGGGCGACAGGCGTCGCGCCGTCTATTGGTGGTCGGAGGAACTAGCGGGGCTCCGGGCCACCTGCGTGGCGGCTAGGAGGGCCTACACGCGGAGCCGTGTTTCCGCGCAGGACCGACTTCACCCCACCAACGATGGACCCCCCGCAGGAGGCGGCTTTATCGCCGGAGGAAGAGGTACCCCCGGTGACGGCGGATGAGTTCTACGCGGGGGTTCTCAGCCTCCGCGCTAAGAAGACGGCCCCTGGGCCGGACGGCGTCCCCGCACGGGTGGTGGCCATAGCCGCCGCTCAAATGGAGGACAGATTTCGGGAACTATTCAGCGCGTGCCTTACGGCTGGGAGGTTTCCGAAACTGTGGAAGGAGGGGCGGCTATGCCTCCTCCGAAAAGAGGGACGCCCGGCGGATTCCCCCTCGGCATACCGGCCCATCGTTCTGCTCGATGAGGTCGGTAAATTGTTCGAGGGGATCATTGCCTCCCGGCTGAATGGCCACCTGCGGAGGGTAGGGCCGGACCTGTCGGACGCCCAGTTCGGTTTTCGACAGGGGCGTTCGACCATCGACGCGCTGGCCCTACTCAAGGGCCAGGTGAAGGCGGCGGTCGAGGCGGGGGACGGAGTGCTGGCGGTGTCATTCGACATAGCCAACGCCTTCAACTCCGTGCCCCACTCGACCATACTGGAGGCACTCCGATATCACGGAGTGCCCCAATACTTGCGGAGCCTCCTGGCCAGCTACTTGGAGGACCGAGGGGTCCTCCTTGTCGACAAACTGGCCAGGTTGCGGCGATATGGCGCGGAGTCTGGTGTTCCGCAGGGGTCAGTCTTAGGACCCCCCCTGTGGAACATCGGCTTTGACTGGCTGCTGCGGGGAGCCCTCCTCCAGGGCACGAGTGTCATCTGTTACGCGGATGACACTCTCCTCACTGCCCGGGGGAGAAACTTCGGGGAGGCGGCCTGTCTGGCATCGGCCGGCGGGTCATTAGTGGCGGGGAGGATCCGCCGCCTGGGGTTGAAGGTGGCGCTGAACAAGACCGAGGCCGTGTTCTTTCACGGGCCTCGGCAGCGCTGCCCTCCTGACGCCCACATTATCGTAGGATCGACTCGGACGCAGGCGACTCTCAGTCGCGAAAGCGGGCCTTCCTGAAGGATGGGTCCGAGGGTTCCTCGGGCTCAGCCAGGCGGTCAAAGGCCAAAAGGCCAACGGTAGCTGCGGATACCCACGTGGTGGGTCTCGCGGACGCCCAGCGCCAGCTGGACCTGGCTCGGCGTGTACAGCACCAGCAAGAGCTGGAAGAGCGGGTGGCTGCGAAGGAGCAGCGGGCGCGTGCAGCTCGAGCCAAGTCTGGCTACGGTGCGTCCCGCGTGCTGTACGCGGACCATTCTTTGGCCGAGCTGCAGCAGATGGCGGAGGAGGACGAGGAGGAGATCGCGGAGGTCGCCTTCAAGTCCTCAAATCTAAAGGGCACATTCCAGAAGGCCCTTAAGTGCCGGGCCGCGAGCATGCGCGGCATAGTTGAGGAGCTCGTCAAGCGCAAGACGAGCGAGGAAACGCGGCAATTGCAGGCGAGGGTCGATCGCCTGCAATCAGAGGTAAGCCAGCTACATCAGAAGCTGGCTGACGTCACGGCTCGGCCAATTCAGGCCGAACCGACACCTGCGGCGGAGGCCCCTACCTCCACCAACCTTGAGGATATACTCCGCAAGGTTGTAATGGAGGAGCGGGCCTTCACACGAGCCTGTCTTGCAGGCATCGAGGACCGGCTCTTGCCGGAAAAGCGCCTCCGACGCGCTCGGCCCAGTCCTGCGGGACTGGCTCGAGCGGCCCCACGGTTTCCTCTCATTCCGTCTGGTGCAGGTGCTGTCAGGCCACGGCTGTTTCGGCACGCACCTGCACCGGATCGGGAGGGAGGAGACTCCGGCGTGCCACGACTGCGGCGCGGCGGAGGACACGGCACAGCACACACTCGAGGTGTGCCCGGCTTGGTCTGAGCCGCGCCGTAGTCTGACTGCGGAGATCGGACAGGACCTCTCACTTCCCAGCGTGGTCAACTCTATGCTGGAGAGTGAGGGGTCCTGGGCTGCGGTCGCCTCCTTTTGCGAGGACGTCATCTCGCAAAAGGAGGCGGCGGAGCGCGCGCGGGAGGACGACCCTCTCGCTGCGCCGCTCCGAAGGCGGAGAAGAGGTCGGAGAAGACGCCGTCTTCTCTCTCCTCATGGTGGTGATAGGCGGGCGACAGGCGCGGGGGCGCCTCCGCCCGCATTGCACTCTACAACACCTCCGCCGGTCATTCCCGGCCCTCCCTCCTCACGGGGAGGGCGTGCAGGGCCCGCCGTGTAGGCGGGCAGACGTCGGAGAGGGACTGGACGCAAAGGCTGTGCCGATCTCCCAGTCCCCCTCCACTCAGACGATGCGGGAATGCCGCTGGGTTGTTTTAGTGGGTATACCGGGCCGTGGCCCGGGGAGTCCCACATACCCCTCCCATTCCCCCAATGGGAGGGTATTTTAAAAAAAAAAGGTTAGGTTAGGTTGGGGGACCCCCCACAGAGCTTGCGTCCACGTCGCGTCCCCTGGAAACGACCCAGTTCTGTCACCGTAACGGAGTGGCAGACTGGGATCGGCCAAAGTGCTCTGTGCTTCGTAGTTATCATTTTCTTCTTGCGTTTTTAACTGCGATCTTGCGGTGGCTATGCCAAAACCCCCGCGGGACGCCCTCGGGCGTTTTTTAAAACCCAAAGGCCCTTCTCAGGGCCAAACAAAAGGCCCTTCTCAGGGCCAACCAAAAGGCCCTTCTAAGGGCCAACCCAAAGGCCCTTCTCAGGGCCACTCCGACGCTTCGGCGTCAGAGGCTAGCCGAGCGCCGTCTGCGGCTAGCTTCTCTGAAGGTGCGGTAGAGTTTTTGGACTCTGACGACGAGTCCGTCTTAAGCGTCTCGGACGCGGGCGACTTCCAGTCGCGGAAGCGGGCCTTCCATAAGGATGGGTCAGAGGGCTCCTCGAGCTCAGCCAGGCAGTCGAAGGCCAAAAGACCGACGATAGCCGCGGACACCCACGAAGTGGGTCTCGCTGACGCCCAACGCCAGCTTGACCTATCACGGCGGGCGCTGCACCAGCAAGAGCTGGAGGAGCGGGTGGCTGCGAAGGAGCAGCGAGCACGTGCAGCTCGGGCCAAGTCCGGGTACGGCGCGTCCCGCGTGCTGTACGCGGACTTCTCCCTGGCTGAGCTACAGCAGATGGCGGAGGAGGACGAGGAGGAGATCGCGGAGGTCGCCTCTAAGTCCTCCAACCTTAAGGGCACCTTTCAAAAGGCCCTTAAGTGCCGGGCCGCCAGCATGCGCGGCATCATAGAGGAGCTCGTCAAGCGGAAGACGAGCGAGGAAACGCGGCAGCTGCAGGCGAGGGTCGATCGCCTGCAGTCGGAGGTCAGCCAGCTTCATCAGAAGCTGGCCGATGTTACGGCTCGGCCAGTTCTTGCCGATCCGACACCTGCGGCAGAGGCCCCTACCTCCACCAACCTTGAGGACGTCTTCCGCAAGGTGGTTATGGAGGAGCGGGCCTTTACAAGAGCCTGCCTTGCAGGCATTGAGGACCGGCTCTTGCCGGAGAAACGCCTCCGACCGCCGCTTGCCGCGGACGAGAGGCGAGGCGAGCCGGGTCCGTCCTCGCAAAGGAAGGACGCCCTTCTCCCTTCGGCTACTCCGTCTGACCAGCCGGGTTGGACCGAAGTGGTCCGGAAGGGGAAGGGCAAGGGGAAGAAGACGGCGACTGTAGTCCCTGCCGTTACCGCCACCACGCAGCCCAGCCAGTCACAGGCGACTGGAAAGAGAAAGAGGAGGGCCAGGGGCAGAAAGGCGGCAACGGCCGTGCCTGCCGTCCCCGCCACCACGCCGCCCAGCCAGTCGCAGGCGACCGGCAGGTTTCAGAGGAAGGGGAAACTGTTTCCCCCAAAGACCGCGGCCGTCGTAGTGACGCTCACTGCAGAGGCCGCGGAGCGAGGGGAGACATATATGTCAATATTAATGCGGGCGCGTGCGAATGCTGATCCCACTCAGTTGGGGATCGGCAAAGTTTCTTGCCGGAGGACCCAAACCGGGGCTCGCCTTTTCGAGTTTCCTGGGGCGGAGGGCAGTGCCAACGCTGACCTCTTTGCAGCCAAGCTGCAGGAGGTCATCGCGGACGCTGCCAAGGTGGCCCGACCGGTCAAGTCGGCGGCCATCGAGGTGACCGACCTCGACGATTCGGTCACCAAGGAGGAGGTGGTAGCGGCGGTCGCAGCCATTGGGGGCTGCGGCGTCACAGCGGTGCAGGGCCGGGACATCAGGCCCGGCCGCGGTGGCATGGGCACTATTCGTCTCCAGTGCCCAGTCGCCGCTGCCAAAGCCGTCCTTGATAAAGGACGGCTTCTTTTGGGCTTCAGCTCGGGTGCGGTCCGGGCACTTGTAGACCAGCCTCTGCGCTGCTACAGGTGCTGCGGCATCGGACACACCCGAGCCCTTTGCCCGTCAGCGGTCGACAGGTCTCTGACCTGTTACCGCTGCGGCAAAGAGGGCCACAAAGCCACCTCCTGCACGGCCGCAACTCCGCACTGCGCAGTCTGTGCCGCCAGTGGCTGCCCGGCAGGCCACGTGATGAGGGGGAGGATGTGCAATCCACCCCAAAAGAGGGGTAAAGCACAGGCGCCGGTCGTGCCTGCTGCTAGCACCGTCGAACATCGCATCCTCCCAATAGTGTCGCAGTCTTCCACAGACTCCCCTCCCCTCTCGCTTTAGAGAGGGGACCGGGATACGTGGCCGCCGCGGCAGCATTCGCCTCCTTTTGCGAGGACGTCATCTCGCAAAAGGAGGCGGCGGAGCGCGCGCGGGAGGTGATTCCTCTCGCTGCGCCGCTCCGAAGGCGGAGAAGAGGTTGGAGAAGAAGCCGTCTTCTCCCTCCTCATGGTGGTGTAGGCGGGCGGCAGGCGCGGGGGCGCCTCCGCCCGCACTGCACTCTACACCACCCTCGCCGGTCATTCCCGGCCCTCCCCCAACGGGGAGGGCGTGAAGGGCCCGCCGTGCAGGCGGGCGTACGTCGGAGAGGGTCTGGACGCAAAGGCTATGCCGATCTCCCAGTCCCCCTCCACTCAGACGATGCGGGAATGCCGCTGGGTTGTTTTAGTGGGTATACCGGGTCAGCCCGGGGAGTCCCACATACCCCTTCCATTCCCCCAATGGGAGGGTATGCGTAATGCATTTTTTCCCAGCGCAAACAAAAAAAAAAAAAAAAAGGTTAGGTTAGGTTAGGTTAGGTTGGGGTGCATGCAGAAAACCTCCTCGTGTGCCTAACGGCTGCTGGTTCCTTACGAATCCGTTCGGGGGAAAGAGCAGTTGACGGGCCGGTGCACCCTGGGCACGGGCAATAGTCTCTCCATGTCGGAGGGGCTATTGTCTGTGGCAAATTTCTGCGAGATGGGGTCGCTCCTGTCCGATCGACAGTCGTCGATTGGCAAAGGATGCGACCAATGCCGCTGCGGTGCAGGCGCACCAACGCGGCAGCTGCTCTCTCCTCACGGAGCAATCCTGAGGAGAGAGCTTTCGGCGGGTCCGCTGAGTCGGGTTGGCCGGACAGCGGACGGAGGCATGTCTAATGCCGCCGTCGGGGGCTTGGCTTTACCGCCTGGCCCAGAGGAAGGACACCTCTAAGATAAAAAACCCCCAATCCTAAGTTCTGAAGCGCGGCGATAGGATGAATGGCTGGTGGGGTTACCAGTCGTTAGCGCTTCCCCTGTAGGGTACCTGCCGACCCCCTGCAGTATGTAGGCTTACCGAGTATCTAGGCTCTGCTCGGTGGACATTTGAAACCTATATCTACTCGTGGGAATCATATGGATACAACACAACAACAAAAAAAAAACGATGATGGGCCAGTTTTGGCGGAGATTGAAGAGCCGCCTGCCGGAAGCGGCAGCAAGAGCCGAGGAGGCTCACACGCCACCTCAAAATTTTGGGGGAAGCGTTCGCGCGGGGAGGCTTTAAATCCCTCCTCAAGCGAAGAGGATCTGTCGGCCGCAAAGGTGCCGACATCAAAAAGAGGTGGTCGCGCAGTGGTGGGTGCAACATCCGCTCGGCTGCCGCAGCGCGACCAAAGGGGTCGATTCTTGCGGCCCGCTACGCCGATTCCAGGGGTCAGTTCAGACCGACCCCAGGAAGAAGCGGTGAGCGACGAAACCACGGTTGCTGACCTGAGCGGAGACTCCGCTGCGTCCCCGCTATTGCTAGATAGCAACAAAGCGGAGGTTAACGCTGCAAAGCGGGCGCAGCGGAAAGCGGCCGCGGCTGATGAGGTCGGCGAGATGGCTCGACAGGCTCGAGAACGGCGGGCCGCTCAGGCGGCTTCTGGGGAGGGCTTAACGGCGGCGGCACTCAGTCGCCAGGCTCTGGACGGCGTGGACGTTGTCCTGAAAGTTGCCACAAAATCGGGCAGCTTAAAGGGCACGTTCACGCGCGCCCTTAAAGAGGCGGCTGAGGGCATCAAGGAGGCGGTTGAGGTCCTCCTTGACCGAACAACCTCGGAGGAGACGGCGAAGCTGTGGGAGGAGAACAGCCGTCTCCGAGCTGAGCTGGAGGACCTCAAACGGGAGGTTGCCGCACAAAGGGTAGCTCCCGGCTCCCCGGTGGTTGCGGCCCCTCCGTCGGCCCCTGCCCCTGCAACTGCGCGAGATACGGACATCGAGAAGATCGTCCGCATCTGCATGCAGCAGTGTGGGGGCATGATGAATGCCCGCCTGGAGGCCTTAGAGTCAAGGCTACTCCCGGCCCAGAACCTCCGGCCACCGCTAGCGGCGGACAAACGGAGGATGGAGGAAGCCGCAAGGCCAGGGCCGTCGACCGAGGCGGCCAAAGCTGGAAAGAGGGGTAAAAAGCCCGCGGAGGGGCCCAAGAAGCCCGCGGAGGGTGCGTCAACACCCCCTCCCAGCTCAAATGCGACCCCAGCGACCGCGTCCGACCCCACCACAGAGGCTTGGACGACGGTCGTCAAAAAGAGCCGCAAAAAGAAGACGGCGCCGCCGGCACCCGCTCAGCCTAAGCCCGCGCATAAAAAAAAGCGGAGGTCTAGAAAGAGCAGGGCCCTACGCTCCGCGGCTGTGGTACTCACACTGCAGCCCGGAGCCATCGAGAGGGGCCTTACCTACAAGGAGGTCCTCACGCAGGCGAAGGCGAAGGTCGCGTTCCCCGACCTCGGCACACCGACCGGCTTCAAAATGAGGTCGGCGGTTACGGGGGCGCGGCTGTTCGAGGTTTCCGGACCCTCGGGCAGCGAGAAGGCGGACATCCTGGCCGCCAAATTGAGAGAGGTCCTCCACGAAGAGGACGTTCGAGTTTCCAGACCCGTGAAGACCGCTGAACTGCGCGTCGATGGCCTGGACGACTCGACGACCCCGGAGGAGGTCGTGGCGGCCGTCGCCCGAAGCAGTGGATGTCCGTCGGGTGACGTGCGGGTGGGCGAGATTCGCGCCGACGCTGCCGGGCTCGGCACCATTTGGGTGAAGTGCCCGGTGGCGGCGGCGAAGATGATCGCCGACAGCGGGCGGCTTTTGGTGGGGTGGGTTGCAGCACGGGTGAAGCTGCTGCAACCCAGGGCTATGCGGTGCTACCGATGTCTTGACGTTGGGCACGTCAGGGCACGGTGCACCGCCGCAATAGACCGCAGCGAGCAATGTTATCGCTGCGGTAAGCCCGGCCACAAGGCGGCTCAGTGCTCCGCGACGCCGAACTGCAGTCTCTGTACGGATGCAGGGAGGCCCGCGGGGCACAATGTGGGCGGAAAGGCCTGTGGCGCACCCGCCCCCAAGAAGGGGAAGAAAAAGAACCGGGCTGCCGGGGGCTCTTTACACCCCCCTCAGCCTGGTTGCTCTTCGGCCGACTCCCGGCCTAGGAATGGTGCCGAGGGAATGGATTGTGGATAATGCTACAATTCCATTTCCTCCAGGGCAATCTCAACCACTCTGCCAGGGCTCAGGACCTTGTACTCCAGAGCATGGCAGAGTGGTCGATTCATGTGGCTGTGGTCGCCGAGCCGTACTACGTCCCCCCCCGAGATAATTGGGTGGGTGACCTGGACGGCTTGGTGGCCATCATTGGCGGGGCTCTTACCGACCCGTCCCGAGGTCACGGCTGGGTGGCCGCCCTCGCGGACGGCATTATCACTGTTGGGGCGTATTTCTCCCCCAACAAGAGCCTCGCCGACTTCGAGAGCTTCCTTGTCGAGTTGGGTGCCGTCGTGAACCGGTACCACCCTCGCCCGGTGCTGTTACTCGGGGATCTCAACGCCAAGTCTGCGGCGTGGGGATCTCCAGTCACCGATGCCAAGGGCGAGGCGTTGGAGGAGTGGGCGGTCACGACCGGCTTGACCGTTCTGAATCGGGGCTCGGTCTACACGTGCGTGCGGCAGCGGGGCGGCTCTATAGTGGACGTCTCGTTCGCTAGCCCCGCTGTCGCGAGCCGTGTCCGCGAATGGCGTGTCGCCGTGGAGGTGGAGACGTTATCGGATCACCGATACATCCGTTTCGACGTCTCCTCCCAGACCGCGGGCGGCCGCAGCCCATCGGCCCCGCGAACGGACGGTCCGCGCTGGGCGCGCAAGCGCCTCGACAGGGAGCTACTCGAGGAGGCCGCCATATTGCAGGCCTGGATTCGGGAGTCGGCGACGACCGGACCCGTCGATGTCGAAGAGGAGGCGCAGTGGTTTCACGGGGCGATGACGCAAATCTGCGACGCGTCCATGCCCCGGGTCCACACTCAACCCAGAAGGCGCCAGGTGTACTGGTGGTCCGCCGAGATCGCACAGTTGCGCGTCTCTTGCGTGCGAGTGCGGCGCCAGTACACCCGATACCGGAGAAGACGTCGTCGGGTCCCTGACGAAGAAGCCGCGCTGTATGAGGTGTACCGCGCGGCTAAGGAGGCTCTGTGGCTGGCCATCGGCGAGGCGAAGACGCGATCCAGGGAGGAGATGTTGGCGACTCTCAACGGGGATCCGTGGGGGCGTCCCTATCGCTCGGTCCGAGGGAAACTCGGACCATGGGCGCCCCCGCTTACGGAGAGTCTCCAACCAGAGCTGCTGGAGGACGTAGTGGCAGCCCTCTTCCCGGCACGAGCGGAGCGTACTCCGCCGCCGATGGCTTTGCCCACAGCCGCAGAGCCTGAAGAGAACGCCAGCGTCCCAGAGGTGACACAAGCAGAGTTGAGGGCGGCCGTGATGCGGCTCCGGGCGAAGAACACTGCCCCGGGGCCCGATGGGATGCACGGTTGCGTGTTAGCCCTCGCTCTGAAGGAGCTAGAGCCCCAACTGAGAGGACTCTACACAGCGTGCCTGGAGCAGGGCCAGTTTCCCGTTCAGTGGAAATCTGGACGTCTGGTTCTGCTCAGGAAGGTGGGGCGCCCTGCGGACTCACCGTCCGCGTACCGGCCCATAGTGCTGCTGGACGAGGTGGGAAAGCTGTTCGAGCGGATAATCGCAGCCCGCCTCGTCAGCCACTTGTGCGGAGAGGGGCCGGACCTAGCCGAATGCCAGTTCGGGTTCCGGCACGGGCGCTCCACTATCACGGCGATATCGCGTGTGAGAGTCCTGGCGGAGGAAGCGGTGTCCCGGGGTGGGGTGATGTTGGCGGTGTCCTTGGAAATTTCCAACGCCTTCAACACTCTGCCCTGGAGTTGTATTCGGGAGGCACTACGCTATCATCGAGTGCCTCCCTACCTCCGCCGCGTCATTGGGGCTTATTTGGCGGAGAGGTGTGTCACCTATCTGGGACGTGACGGCATACACCAGCACCCCATGTCGTGCGGTGTTCCGCAGGGTTCGGTCTTGGGCCCGCCCCTGTGGAACATCGGGTACGACTGGGTGCTGAGAGGCGAGCTCCAGCCGGGAGTGGACCTGACGTGTTACGCTGACGACACGCTGGTCACTGCCCGGGGGAGCTCGTACAGGGAGGCAGCGTTGCTGGCGACGGCCGCGGTCTCACAGGTGGTGAGCCGCATACGGCGCCTTGGCCTGGAGGTGGCCCTCAACAAGTCGGAGGCCATAGTTTTTCATGGCCCCCGGCGGGCGCCGCCGGCGGGATCACACATCGTGGTCGATGGGGCCCGTATCGCTGTCGAGTCCACCATGAAATACCTGGGATTGGTGCTCGACAGCCGGTGGGATTTCGGACCCCACTTCCGACGGCTGGCGCCCAAGTTGTTGGGCGCGGCTGGGGCGCTGTCAACGCTGCTTCCCAATCTGGGGGACCCGAGCACCGTCTGCAGGCGGTTGTACGTGGGGATCGTGCGATCGATGGCCCTGTATGGGGCCCCGATCTGGGCGGCTGACCTGACGGCCGGCACCATCTCTGTTCTGCGGAAGCCGCAGAGGGTGATGGCCGTCAGAGTCATCAGGGGTTATCGCACGATCTCCTACGAGGCGGCTTGCGCACTGGCCGGATCTCCGCCCTGGGACCTGGAGGCAAAAGTCCTCGCGTCAATGCATCGGTGGCGCGAGGACGCGCGGGCGCGCGGGGAGCGACTGACGCAGCGACATTTTGAGCTGCGTCGGTCGCAGCTGCGCGAGGTCCTGGTGGCGGAATGGCGGAACAGGCTTTCACGCCCTACCGCCGGCCTCGTCACTATCGAGGCCATCCGGCCAGTGCTCGACATGTGGCTCGGGAGAAGGCACGGCTCTCTGTCGTTTCGTGTGACACAGGTCCTCACGGGGCATGGTTGCTTCGGGAGGTTCCTGTGTCGCATAGGCAGAGAGCCGGACGCTCGGTGTCACCACTGCGTCGACTGTCGGGAGGACACGGCGCGGCATACGCTGGCAGAGTGTGCCGCCTGGGAGGAGCCGCGCCGTGCCCTCGTCTCTGTGGTAGGCAGTGACCTCTCGCTGCCGGCTGTAGTCCGTTCTATGGTCGGCGGTGAGGAGTCCTGGGACGCGGTGGTCTCCTTCTGCGAAACTGTCATCTTGCAGAAGGAGGCTGCGGAAAGGGAGAGGGAGATGTCGAGTGCTCACCCGGCCCGCAGCAGGCGCACCGGGCGTCGGAGGAGGGCATACGCTGCCCTCCTTCTGCCCCCCTAACTGGGTCCAGGGGCGGCGGACTTGGGGATGTCCGTTGCCCCCCATTCATCCGGACCCGAGGTGGCGGCGCGTGGTGTTCCCGTGCGCCCCTCTGACGTCGCGGGGGGAGTTAAACACCTCACTCCCCCCGCTTACGAGATGTGGCCCGCAGAGGCGGGCCGGCACCAGCCGGGGATTACGGAAGTCGCATACGTTCCCGCGATCCCCGGCGTAGGTGGAAGATGGAACACCGGGGTGGTTTTAGTCAGTAAGAGTCTGACAGACCCCTCCGCCCGCCCCAGGGCGGAGGACATCCATGAGGATTTCCCCCCGTAAAAAAAAAAAAAAAAAAAAAAAAAAAAAAAAAAAGGTTAGGTTAGGTTAGGTTAAACTGTCCCTTCTCAGGGCCAACCCAAAGGCCCTTTTCAGGGCCAACCAAAAGGCCCTTCTCAGGGCCACTCAGACGCTTCGGCGTCAGAGGCTAGCCGTGCGCCGTCTGCGGCTATCTTCTCTGAAGAAGCGGTCGAGTTTTTGGACTCTGACGACGAGTCCGTCACAAGCGTCTCGGATGCGGGCGACTCCCGGTCGCGGAAGCGGGCCTTCCTCGGGTCCGAGGGCTCTTCGGGCTCGGCTAGGCAGTCGAGGGCCAAACGGCCAACGACAGTCGCGGACACCCATGTGGTGGGTCTCGCTGACGCCCAACGCCAGCTTGACCTGTCTCGGCGGGCGCTACACCAGCAGGAGCTGGAGGAGCGGGTCGTCGCGAAGGAGCAACGGGCGCGTGCTGCTCGGGCCAAGTCCGGGTACGGCGCGTCCCGCGTTCTGTACGCGGACCACTCCTTGGCCGAGCTGCAACGGATGGCGGAGGAGGACGAAGAGGAGATCGCGGAGGTCGCCTCCAAGTCCACCAATCTAAAGGGCACCTTCCAGAAGGCCCTTAAGTGCCGGGCTGCTAGCATGCGCGGCATCATAGAGGAGCTCGTTAAGAGGAAGACGAGCGAAGAAACGCGGCAGCTGCAGGCGAGGGTCGATCGCCTGCAGTCGGAGGTCAGCCAGCTTCATCAGAAGCTGGCCGATGTCACGGCTCGGCCAATTCAGGCCGAACCGACACCTGCGGCAGAGGCCCCCGCCTCCAACCTTGAGGAAGTCTTCCGAAAGGTGGTTATGGAGGAGAGGGCCTTCACTAGAGCCTGCTTAGCAGGCATTGAGGACCGGCTCTTACCGGAGAAGCGCCTCCGACCACCGCTTGCCGCGGACGAGAGGCGAGTCGAGCCGGGCCCGTCCTCGCAAGGGGAGGACGCCCTTCTCCCTTCGGCTACTCCGTCCGACCAGCAGGGTTGGACCGAAGTGGTCCGAAAGGGGAATGGCAAAGGGAAGAAGACGGCGACGGCCGTACCTGCCGTCACCGCCTCGCAGCCCAGCCAGTCGAAGGCGACTGGGAAGGGAAAGAGGAGGGGCAGGGGCAGGGGCAGAAAGGCGGCAACGGCCGTCCCTGCCGTCCCCGCGACCACGCCGCCCAGCCAGCCGCAGGCGACTGGCAAGGAGCAGAGCAGGAGGAAACTGGTTCCCCCAAAGACCGCGGCCGTCGTAGTGACGCTCACCGCGGAGGCCGCGGAGCGAGGGGAGACATACATGTCTATTTTGATGCGGGCGCGTGCCAACGCCGATCCCACCCAACTGGGGATCGGCAAAGTTTCTTGCCGGAGGACCCAAACCGGGGCTCGGCTTTTCGAGTTTCCTGGGGCGGAGGGCAGCGCCAACGCTGACCTCTTTGCAGCCAAGCTCCAAGAGGTCATCGCGGACGCTGCAAAGGTGGCCCGACCGGTCAAGTCGGCGGCCATCGAGGTGACCGACCTCGACGATTCGGTCACCAAGGAGGAGGTGGTAGCGGCGGTCGCAGCCATTGGGGGCTGCGATGTCACAGCGGTGCAGGGCCGGGACATCAGGCCCGGCCGCGGTGGCATGGGCACTATTCGTCTCCAGTGCCCAGTCGCCGCTGCCAAAGCCGTCCTTGATAAAGGACGGCTTCTTGTGGGCTTCAGCTCGGGTGCGGTCCGGGCACTTGTAGACCAGCCTCTGCGCTGCTACAAGTGCTGCGGCATCGGACACACCCGAGCCCTTTGCCCGTCAGCGGTCGACAGGTCTCTGACCTGTTACCGCTGCGGCAAAGAGGGCCACAAAGCCGCCTCCTGCACGGCCGCCACTCCACACTGCGCAGTGTGTGCCGCCAGTGGCTGCCCGGCAGGCCACGTGATGAGGGGGAGGATGTGCAATCCTCCCCCCAAGAGGGGCAAAGCACAGGCGCCGGTCGTGCCTGCTGCTAGCACCGTCGTTCGCGAGGCTGGAACGGCGGTGGCAGCGGAGGAGGGGGATGCGATGTCGACTTAATTAGGTCGAACATCGCATCCTCCCAACAGTGTCGCGGTCTTCCACAGACTCCCCTCCCCTCTCGCTTAAGAGAGGGGACCGGGATACGTGGCCGCCGCGGCAGCATTCGCCCTCTTTTGCGAGGACGTCATCTCGCAAAAGGGGGCGGCGGAGCGCGTGCGAGAGGACGACCCTCTCGCTGCGCCGCTCCGAAGGCGGAGAAGAGGTCGGAGAAGACGCTGTCTTCTCCCTCCTCATAGTGGTGTAGGCGGGCGACAGGCGCGGGGGCGCCTTCGCCCGCACTGCACTCTACACCACCCTCGACGGTCATTCCCGGCCCTCCCCCCTCACGGGGAGGGCGTGAAGGGCCCGCCGTGTAGGCGGGCGAACGTCGGAGAGGGACTGGACGCAAAGGCTGTGCCGATCTCCCAGTCCCCCTCCACTCAGACGATGCGGGAATGCCGCTGGGTTGTTTTAGTGGGTATACCGGGTCTAGGCCCGGGGAGTCCCACATACCCCTCCCATTCCCCTAATGGGAGGGTATGCGTAATGCATTTTTTCCCAGCGCAAACAAAAAAAAAAAAAAAAAAAAAGGTTAGGTTAAACTGTGGAAGGAGGGGCAGCTATGCCTCCTCCGAAAGGAGGGACGCCCGGCGGATTCCCCCTCGGCATACCGGCCCATCGTTCTGCTCGATGAGGTCGGTAAATTGTTCGAGGGGATCATTGCCTCCCGGCTGAATGGCCACCTGCGGAGGGTAGGGCCGGACCTGTCGGACGCCCAGTTCGGGTTTCGACAAGGGCGTTCGACTATCGACGCGCTGGCCCTACTCAAGGGCCAGGTGAAGGGGGCGGTCGAGGCGGGGGACGGAGTGCTGGCGGTGTCATTCGACATAGCCAACGCCTTCAACTCCGTGCCCCACTCGACCATACTGGAGGCACTCCGATATCACGGAGTGCCCCAATACTTGCGGAGACTCCTGGCCAGCTACTTGGAGGATCGAGAGGTCCTCCTTGTCGACAAACTGGCCAGGTTGCGGCGATATGGCGCGGAGTCTGGTGTTCCGCAGGGGTCAGTCTTAGGACCCCCCCTGTGGAACATCGGCTTTGACTGGTTGCTGCGGGGAGCCCTCCTCCAGGGCACGAGTGTCATCTGCTACGCGGATGACACTCTCCTCACTGCCCGGGGGAGGAACTTCGGGGAGGCGGCCTGTCTGGCATCGGCCGGCGGGTCATTGGTGGCAGGGAGGATCCGCCGCCTGGGGTTGAAGGTGGCGCTGAATAAGACCGAGGCCGTGTTCTTTCACGGGCCTCGGCAGCGCTGCCCTCCTGACGCCCACATTGTCGTGGAGGGCGCCAGGGTAGGCGTCCAGACCCAGATCAAATATCTGGGTCTAGTGCTGGACAGCAGGTGGCGCTTCGGCCCACATTTCAGCGGGCTGTCGACGCGCCTGCTGAGGGCTGCGGACGCCCTCTCCTGGCTCCTCCCGAACCTGGGAGGGCCCAGTGCGCGATGCCGGCGCCTTTATGCCGGCATCCTGAGGAGCATGGCCCTGTACGGGGCCCCCATCTGGGCGGACTCCCTCCATAGGAGGGAGAATGCGACGGCGATGCGCCGGCCCCAAAGGGCCATTGCACTGCGGGTGGCGAGGGCCTACCGCTCGGTGGGCTTTTCGGCGGCGTGCGCTCTGGCTGGCACCCCTCCCTGGGAGTTGGAGGCGTGGGTGCTCGCCAGAGTGTACGAATGGACGGCGCGGCGGGAAGCCCTCGGGGAGCGCCCCGTCGCGGAAGAGCGGGAGGCCGTGCGGCGGGAGGCGAGGGACGCCATCATCGTCCATTGGACGCAGGACCTCGCCTCCGCCACTTTTGGCCGCCGAACCCTGGACGCGCTCGGCCCAGTCCTGCGGGACTGGCTCGAGCGGCCCCACGGTTTCCTCTCATTCCGTCTGGTGCAGGTGCTGTCAGGCCACGGCTGTTTCGGCACGCACCTGCACCGGATCGGGAGGGAGGAGACTCCGGCGTGCCACGACTGCGGCGCGGTGGAGGACACGGCACAGCACACGCTCGAAGTGTGCCCGGCCTGGTCTGAGCCGCGCCGCATTCTGACTGCGGAGATCGGACAGGACCTCTCACTTCCCAGCGTGGTCAACTCTATGCTGGAGAGTGAGGGGTCCTGGGCAGCGGTCGCCTCCTTTTGCGAGGACGTCATCTCGCAAAAGGAGGCGGCGGAGCGCGCGCGTGAGGACGACCCTCTCGCAGCGCCGCTCCGAAGGCGGAGAAGAGGTCGGAGAAGACGCCGTCTTCTCCCTCCTCATGGTGGTGATAGGCGGGCGACAGGCGCGGGGGCGCCTCCGCCCGCATTGCACTCTACACCACCTCCGCCGGTCATTCCCGGCCCTCCCTCCTCACGGGGAGGGCGTGTAGGGCCCGCCGTGTAGGCGGGCGTACGTCGGAGAGGGACTGGACGTAAAGGCTATGCCGATCTCCCAGTCCCCCTCCACTCAGACGATGCGGGAATGCCGCTGGGTTGTTTTAGTGGGTATACCGGGCCTTGGCCCGGGGAGTCCCACATACCCCTCCCATTCCCCCAATGGGAGGGTATGCGTAATGCATTTTTTCCCAGCGCAAACAAAAAAAAAAAAAAAAAGGTTAGGTTAGGTTAGGTTAGGTTAGGTTTTTTTTTTTTTTTTTTTTTTTTTAAACAATAGCCCACTGGCATGGAGAGACCAGTGCTTATGATCTATCTTATATCTATTCTAGTGCCTAGTCTTGTAAGGGCCCTTTCCTTAATCTATCTCTACATACTATGCAATTTACCTACTTTCTACACATTTTTAGTGCATCCTGTGTTGCTCTACCTTAACTTATACATATTATTATCATTTCTACATTACTCTATCTAAGGCTATTCTACTTGTACTATATCTACCTTCTAAGTTTTTCTTATATCTATTTACTTTTCAGTTTCTTTGCAACTGTGTTGCTCTATTACTTATTACTATTACTTATTTTAATTACTTTATTCGTATATATGCGGTGCTTTTTGCTTATTTGTACGTATTTTATTTTTACCATCTAATAATCTTATCTTTTACATTTATTTTGCTTTTTTATTTACTTTTTCCTTATATCTATTTACTTTCCATTTTCTTTGCAACTATTTTTCTCTACCACTTATTTCTATTACTTATTTTATTACATTGTTCTATATATACTGTGCTTTTTTGCTTAATTATTCTTATACCATATTTATATACTACATTATTTTGGTTAACTACTATTATATGTTACATAATATAATATAGTTACACCTATATGAGCTACGTTTTATTTTTATCTCTTACTTTTCTGGCAATTGTTTCGCAAAATTCTATAAAATCCTCCCTTAAAACTTTATTAGATATAATTTCCGCTATGTTTTCAGTTTTTAAGTTTGTCTCAATTTTCATTTCAAGATTTAGCCTCAGATTTGCGTAGATTGGGCACTCTACTAACAAATGCTCCACATTCTCATCCTTACCTGTGTCACAAGGGCACGTCGGACTCTCCTTGCGCTTGAATCGATACAAGTACTCGGAGAACCCGCCGTGCCCCGTTAACACTTGTACCAACAGCGGATTGAGCGATAACTTTTTTATTAATTTATAAGCTAACAGGGAGTTGGGAAAAAACATTTTCGTGGTTGACGCAGTTGTTCCGGTGGTATATCTATGCTGCCATTCCTCCAGCGTGTCCTCGCGGATCTGTCGCTTGATGAAGGATACTGGGCATCTATCATAATCCGGCTTTGTCTTCAACCCCACAGCTGCCTCTTTTGCCAATTCGTCGGCTCTTTCATTTCCCTCCAATCCCACGTGTGCCTTGATCCAAAATAATCTAATTATTTTGTCCTGCTCAGAAATTTTCAGGATATTTTGCCTTATAGCAACAACCAGTGGATGGAGGGAAATACCGCGAGTTACCGCCTCTAGAGCCGACCTAGAGTCACTGTAGAGATTGAAGCTTCTGCCGGATCTTCCTATCACCATTTCAGTAGCCTTCACCAGCGCCAGTAACTCCGCTTGGTAAACGGTGCAGAACTGCTCCAGCTTGAGCTTTTTAAACTTAATCTCCGCGGCGCCATCCCATAAAGATATCGCCGCGCCAACTTTATTGTCGATTCTGCTGCCATCTGTGTAAATTTTAAAATTGGCTTCCTCTTGCTGGACCAGCTCTGCATCGTTCGCCACCAATTTAAATTCGATGGCCTTTTGGGCCGCTGGGTGCGTCGTGTGTGCAAAAGGTGTCGGCTTCTCCACCCTCCTATCGCCAACTACTCGCAGGGAGTGACCTTTCTTAATTTCATAAAGCGAGGCTGCTTCCTTGATCCTTAGATCTAATGGAAGCATCCCTGAGAGCAGCAATGCCGCGTTTAATGAGGTAGTCCTGTAAGCCTTAATCATCTTCTGCACAAAACCGCGTTGAACCTCGTTCAGATGCTTCCTCGTCCCTATTTTATCCGCCGCTGGGGCCCAAGCACTTGCTGCATACATAATAATAGGCTCCACCACTGCGACGTATATTGTTCTGGTTATCTCCGGCGAGATCCCCCACTCCACTTTGGCTGCCTTCGCCAGTTGCTTGTACACGTTCAGTGCCTTGCGGCAGACGTTTGCAACGTGTGTATTGAACGTCAACTTATTATCTATTGTCAGCCCAAGTATTTTAATTTCCTTCGACAGGACTATGTCGACCCCCCCCATGCTCAGAAGTGGTGTGTCGTGCTTAAGCTTGTTTGTAATAACCATTGCCTTTGTTTTCTGAGGGGCGAATTTAAGCTTATTCACTTCACCCCACTCCCGAACATGTCTTAGGGCGGCATTAGCCTGTCTCTGGACTTCAAGAGCTGTCTCACCGGAGAAAACCAGAACAACGTCGTCCGCAAACGCCTGACAGTAGTCGCCTCTCGTTTCCAACGCGTTTAACAGCGGGTTCAACAGCATGTTCCAAAAGGTGGGTCCTCCTATGGAACCCTGGACACATCCCTTAGTGGTCGTCTTTATGGATTCTGCTCCCGCATACCTTACCCGGACTCTTCGACTTGTCAGGTAACTGTCCAGAACTTTGCGGATGTTTTTTGGGCATTTTGTTTCAGCTAGTCTGCATCTGATGGCGGGCCACCACGCGCTGTCGAAGGCTCCCTCTATGTCCAACGAAATGACTACTATCAGCTGACGCTCCTTGAGTTTTGTCCTTATGTGCTTCATGAGGTCATAGAGGGAGTCTTCGGTACTGCGTTGCGGTGTAAACCCGTACTGCCTAGCGTTCATGTGCTCAATGGTATGCCACCTGACTCGCCGTATCAACATCTTCTCCCAGATCTTTCGTAAAACCGGCAGCAGCCCTATTGGCCGGTAAGACTTGGGTTTGGTGTAATCGTCCTTACCGGGTTTGCGCAGAACCACCACCACCGCTTCTTTCCATGCCGTAGGGAAAAGGGAGAGACTTAAGCACCGGTTTAGTAGCGCCAAGAATAATTCCGGGTTGCAGTTGATGGCCGCTCTGCAGATGTCAGATGTGAGCCCGTCCAGCCCTGGAGCCTTCCTGGGGTTAAAGCTATTTGTGGCCCACTTCAGTTCATCCACCGTGAATGGAGGATCAGATGACACATCATCTTCCCCTTCATTCACTTGCTCAGCTTTTTCCCTTACCAACTTGTGGGCCACACTGTCCGTTTGAGCTTCGTCCTCAGGGTAGAAGGTCTCTGACAGAGCCCTGGCCGACTGTTCTCCTTCCAAAACTCTGCCATTGAGGACTAGGGGGATATCCTCCTGCCTGGTGATTGTACGGCCTATCACTCTGTATATCCCGTCCCACATACTTTCCCTATCCTGTTTCCCGCAGAACTCCTTCCAGCTGGTTGTTCTGGCTTTTTCAGCAAGCTGTTGGTACTCTTCCTTTGCCTGTAGATATGCTTGTACTACCCCTTCTCTACGAATTGGTGCAGCATTTGGGATGCGTCTTTTCAAAGTTTTGAGCTCCTTCTTCTTTTGTGTTAGCTCGTCGGTCCACCAAGGCAACACTGCTCTCTGTTTGCATTTGGTTTTAGGTATATTTCGTTCGCATGCTTCTTCTATAATTTTAGTGTACTCTAGTATTTTATTATTTAATTCATCTATTGTCTCTATTTTCGCTATTTCTTCCAAATTCAAATTACTTATTTCCCAATTTTGTGTTATATGTTTTCTAAATTCTGTCCAATCTGCCTTTCTAGTGTTATATTTTCTAGTTGTTCTTTTAACGTCTATACCTTTTGATCTTTCCAATTTGACCTCGAACAGTATTGCCTTGTGATCCGACACCGTTAGGTCTCCATCTAGCTTCCAATTCTCAACTTTCCCAAGCATATCTAACGTACAGACTGTAATGTCCACGCAGCTTGTGAATCTCCTGCCTCCTCTGTGGTAGTCGTATGTGGGCTGGGATCCCCGGTTCAGGATATGAAGTCCCATTTCATCTAGCGCTCCCGCAAGCTCCTCTCTTCTTCTATTTGTCTCCCTGCTTCCCCACCATATGTTCCAGGCGTTCACATCGCCTCCCAGTATCACACCCTTGTTACCGGTTTCCCGAACTATCCTATGGATTTGTGTTATGTCCGACTCTATTTGACCGTCCCCCTCCAAGTATAGCGAGACGACAACAATTTCCCAGGCCTCAGTTCTCAGTCGTGCAACTGCAATGTTTTCTGTGGTCAGCACTGGGCACTGGGTTATATCGATGTTGGCGTCGAATACTGCAATGGCGGACTTGATGGTTTTATCCGTGTTTCCTTCACATTGCAGTATTCGGACCCCCTGGTAGGACTTCACTCTCCTGCTGGCACCGGTATACGGTTCCTGCAGCAGTGCAAACGCAACCTTCCTCTTCACCGCCTCCATCATCAGTTCGTCTGTTGCCTGTTTGCACCTCTGCAGGTTTGCCTGTATTGCGCGATACTGGTTCCTCCTTTGTTCTGTTGCTCCGTTGTCCCCATGGCTGCCCGTATCGACCTCAGCAATAGGCTACGGTGGACCTTGCGAGGGTTTCCCACCTTCTGCGGACAGGGCAGTCTGTGCTGAACGTGTTGTGCTCCACGTGGTCCATTTTGGCCTTCTGACAGTTCCTGCATGTTGGTGCTTCCGCTGCGAGGTAATCCGCACATTCCGAGCGGAGGTGTGGTCCTCCACAGTGAGCACATCTGTCTTCCTCTTCATTGCAGGTTTTCTTGCTGTGTCCATAACCCAGACACCGAGAGCATTGCACCAGTGGCGACTGGTCCTGCGCTCTCAGCCTCTGTATGTCGATATGGACACAAGTTGCTGTTGTAAGGATGTTCCAAACCTGCGGGGACACGCTGAGCACCACATGTTGTTGGTGTGGATTCCGTGCCTTCTTCTTGTACCTGATTGCGACTCTATAATTTTCTTCCGTCACGCCTTTCAACAGGTTTTTGTTTTGAGTGCGGAGGGCTCTCAGAATGTCGTCTTCGGTATTGTAGGTGTTCACATTCCTGATAATAATTAGAGGGTCTTTATTTTTGACATCCTCTACTTTTAGATTTGCTCCTTCTCTGCTGAGTTTGTCCCTTACCCTGTCTACTTCGGTCTTTGTCTTACACCCCAGTATTATTTTTCGGTCTCTGGCCTTACGTATCCTATCTATTTGGAATCCTTCATCCTTGGCGTTTACTGTCTTCCTGATCCTGTCCATCACTTGGTCACCTGTCTCACTCTCGTCGGCAGAGGTGATCACGACCGAGTGCACGGCCGCATGCTCCGGGAGTTGCCTCTTCGGAGGACCGGCCGCTACACTCGCGTAGGTCACCTGTGCCTCTATCTCTGTATGTTTTCTTTCCATAGCTTCTCTGAGGCATTCCATTTCTTCCCTGATCCTATCAATTTGTTTGCTGTGGGCCGCGATCTTCTCTATAAGTTCCCTGTTTAGCCTGGTCGTCTCCATTTCCACTTCCGTCTCTGTTTCCCTTCCTTCTTGTGACTCTTTGTTTGGTTTCCCACTTTTTTCGTTTCTGTCTGCCTCAGCTTCTTTTACCAGCTGGTAAAGCCTCTCCACCGCTTTGGAGATCTCGTCCTTTATCTCTTTTTTGAGATTACGAGAGCTCACCAGCTGCATTTTGGCTTTTGTGAGACAAGCTTTAGCCTCTGAGGTCCTATTGTGGTAACGTGTGGGTTGCGAGTCGGCCAGTGAGGCATCTCCGATTCCGTGTGGCGATTTTGGAATGTCAAACGTTAAGTTTTGCGAGAGCGCTGACTTGGATTTAAGTCTAGGCGGGGAAATCATTGGGGCCTTTTTTGGGGGAGTTGGAGTTTTAAGAGGCTGGGCTGCCCTAGGCCGGTCAGCCTCCCACTCCCCAATACTGCGTCTCACTGACGGGCCAGCCTGTGCAGTTTGTGATCTCCCCGTATCTGGGCTTTCCTCCCCGTCTTTACCCTTTTTCACCACCGGAGTTCTGATACCGAACATTGTGAGTTCGAACTTTTATCACACAAGACAAGTCAAAGTATACTAAATCCCTGTAAAGGGGGGATCAGCAACTGTTAAAGTCAGTAAATTTAATATAATAAGGTTATTATAGCAGTTTTGTACTATTCGTACACGTTTTATGCTCCCCTGCCCTTGAATAAGGTGCTATATGTGCCTTAAAACAATACAAAATGTTTGTAGGGGCCAGGCAGGTTCCCTGGGAGCAAAATAGAAAATAAAAATATTTAGTCAAAATTCCTACCCTTCTTTCCTATATAGAACAGGGCGGGTGGGTGAAAATGGGTGAAAACACGATTCCGCAAACAGGAAGAAAATCGAATGAAGGGTTCCGTAGTTAGAACCAGGTAAGTATGAAGAATTTAGTGAAAAAGGGGTTGGTGCCAAAATTAAAACCACCCTTGCAGATTTGTCAAAAATATTGCGTCAATAAGTTAGGGGACGCCTATTAAAGTTTTCTGGAACAGAAAACCGCTTCAAAAACGCAGTCCAGACGCCCAAGAAATTGGTTAGGTTAGGTTAGGTTAGGTTAGGTTAGGTTGGGGGGGGGAGGGTCTGTATGTATGCTTTTGCGGTTGCACAACGACATGCTTAGCTTTGCTTTGCTTGGTAGTATAGATACAGGCCTACCTTGCCGTCTCCTTCAGAGGCGGGAAGGTGGCGAGGTCTTGAGGGGGAGCGCAACGGTCGTGTAGATCCTCAAGGCAAGTCCGGTGGTTATTCCTTCTCGTGGTTGCCACCCCGTTATTGGTCTAATTCCTTATGAAATAGACGTAACTGAAACCACCGGGCGGAATAGGGGAAGCCTGATCGGATCTGCTCGGTCGAGCGCCGTAAGCGAGGATGAAGGTGTCCTGGGGGGTTGAGCCGATCGGCGCTGGCGGTAATGTGTCCGTGAGGCAACACGCCCCCTTTGGTCTGGAATTCACGCGAAACGGTGGCCCTGCCTTCTGACCGGGGGTAGGGGAGTGGCCACAGTGTCCCGACAGAGGCCGGGCCACTGTGGCCATTTCCCTGTGAGGGTTGATTGGTTCTCTTGCGGTGGCTATGCCAGCACCCCCGCGGGACGCCTTCGGGCGTTTTTGGAACCCAAAGGCCCTTTTCAGGGCCAACCCAAAGGCCCTTCTCAGGGCCAACCCAAAGGCTCTTCTCAGGGCCAACCCAAAGGCCCTTCTCAGGGCCAACCTAAAGGCCCTTCTCAGGGCCATCCCAAAGGTCCTTCTCGGGGCCAACCCAAAAGCTCATGCGAAGGAGCAGCGGGCGCGTGCAGCTCGGTTACGGTGCGTCCCGCGTGCTGTACGCGGACCACTCTCTGGCCGAGTTGCAGCGGATGGCGGAAGAGATCGCGGAGGTCGCCTCTAAGCGAGGATGAAGGAGTCCTGGGGGGTTGAGCCGATCGGCACTGGCGGTAATGTGTCCGTGAGGCAACACGCCCCCTTTGGTCTGGATTTCACGCGAAGCGGTGGCCCTGCCTTCTGGGTGAGGGTGGGGAGATGGCCACGGTGTCCCGGGAGAGGGCCACTGTGGCCATTTCCCTGTGAGGGTTGATTGGTTCTCTTGCGGTGGCTGTGCCAACAGCCCCGCGGGACGCCTTCGGGCGTTTTTGGAACCCAAAGTCCCTTTTCAGGGCCAACCCAAAGGCCCTTCTCAGGGCCAACCCAAAGGCCCTTCTCAGGGCCAACCCAAAGGCCCTTCTCAGGGCCAACCCAAAGGCCCTTCTCAGGGCCAACCCAAAGGCCCTTCTCAGGGCCAACCCAAAGGCCCTTCTCAGGGCCAACCCAAAGGCCCTTCTCAGGGCCATCCCAAAGGCCCTTCTCAGGGCCAACCCAAAGGCCCTTCTCAGGGCCAACCCAAAAGCTCATGCGAAGGAGCAGCGGGCGCGTGCAGCTCGGTTACGGTGCGTCCCGCGTGCTCTACGCGGACCACTCTCTGGCCGAGTTGCAGCGGATGGCGGAAGAGATCGCGGAGGTCGCCTCTAAGCGAGGATGAAGGAGTCCTGGGGGGTTGAGCCGATCGGCACTGGCGGTAATGTGTCCGTGAGGCAACACGCCCCCTTTGGTCTGGATTTCACGCGAAGCGGTGGCCCTGCCTTCTGGGTGGGGGTGGGGAGATGGCCACGGTGTCCCGGCAGAGGGCCACTGTGGCCATTTCCCTATGAGGGTTGATTGGTTCCCTTGCGGTGGCTGTGCCAACAGCCCCGCGGGACGCCTTTGGGCGTTTTTGGAACCCAAAGGCCCTTCTCAGGGCCAACCCAAAGGCCCTTCTCAGGGCCAATCCAAGGGCCCTTCTCAGGGCCAACCCAAAGGCCCTTCTCAGGGCCCAACCCAAAGGCCCTTCTCAGGGCCAACCCAAAAGCTCATACGAAGGAGCAGCGGGTGCGTGCAGCTCGGCTACGGTGCGTTCCGCATGCTGTACGCGGACCACTCTCTGGCCGAGCTGCAGCAGATTGCGGAGGAGGACAAAGAGGAGATCGCGGAGGTCGCCTCTAAGTCTTCAAACCTTAAGGGTACCTTCCAGAAGGCCCTTAAGTGCCGAAGAGGTCGGAGAAGACGCCGTCTTCTCCCTCCTCATGGTGGTGTAGGCGGGTGACAGGCGTGGGGGCGCCTCCACCCGCATTGCACTCTACACCACCTCCGCCGGTCGTTCCCGGTCCTCCCCTCACGGGGAGGGCGTGAAGGGCCTGCCGTGCAGGTGGGCGGACGTCGGAGAGGGACTGGACGCAAAGGCTATGCCGATCTCCCAGTCCCCCTCCACTCAGACGTTGCGGGAATGCCGCTGGGTTGTTTTAGTGGGTATACCGGCTCAGCCCGGGGAGTCCCACATACCCCTTCCATTCCCCCAATGGAGGGTATGCGTAATGCATTTTTTCCCAGCGCAAACAAAAAAAAAAAAAAAAAAAAAAAGGTTAGGTTGGGGGACCCCCCACAGAGCTTGCGTCCACGTCGCGTCCCCTGGAAACGACCCAGTTCTGTCACCGTAACGGAGTGACAGACTGGGATCGGCCAAAGTGCTCTGTGCTTCGTAGCTATCATTTTATTCTTGCCTTGTGTTTAGCTGCGACCTTGCGGAATGTCGAAACCCTCGCGGGACGCCTTCGGGCGTTTCCTCCCAAAAGGCCCTTCTCAGGGCCAACCAAAAGGCCCTTCTCAGGGCCAACCAAAAGGCCCTTCTCAGGGCCAACCAAAAGGCCCTTCTCAGGGCCAACCCAAAGGCCCTTCTCAGGGCCAACCCAAAGGCCCTTTTCAGGGCCACTCCGACGCTTCGGCGTCAGAGGCAAGCCGCGCGCCGTCTGCGGCAAGCTTCCATGGAAGAGCGGGTGAGTTGTCGGACTCCGACGACGAGTCCCTGATTAGCGTCTCGGACGCAGGCGACTCTCAGTCGCGAAAGCGGGCCTTCCTGAAGGATGGGTCCGAGGGTTCCTCGGGCTCAGCCAGGCGGTCAAAGGCCAAAAGGCCCACAGTAGCCGCGGATACCCACGTGGTGGGTCTCGCGGACGCCCAGCGCCAGCTCGACCTGGCTCGGCGTGTGCAGCACCAGCAAGAGCTGGAAGAGCGGGTGGCTGCGAAGGAGCAGCGGGCGCGTGCAGTTCGAGCCAAGTCTGGTTACGGCGCGTCCCGCGTGCTGTACGCGGACCATTCTTTGGCCGAGCTGCAGCAGATGGCGGAGGAGGACGAAGAGGAGATTGCGGAGGTCGCCTCCAAGTCCTCCAATCTAAAGGGCACCTTCCAGAAGGCCCTTAAGTGCCGGGCCGCGAGCATGCGCGGCATCGTAGAGGAGCTCGTCAAGAGAAAGACGAGTGAAGAAACGCGGCAGCTGCAAGCGAGGGTCGATCGCCTGCAATCAGAGGTCAGCCAGCTTCATCAGAAGCTGGCTGATGTCACGGCTCGGCCAATTCAGGCCGAACCGACACCTGCGGCGGAGGTCCCTGCCTCCACCAACCTTGAGGATATACTCCGCAAGGTTGTAATGGAGGAGCGGGCCTTCACACGAGCCTGTCTTGCAGGCATCGAGGACCGGCTCTTGCCGGAAAAGCGCCTCCGACCGCCGCTTGCCGCTGACGAGAGGCGAGCCGAGCCGGGTCCGTCCTCGCAAAGGGAGGACGCCCTTCTCCCGTCCACTACCCCGTCCAACCAGCAGGGCTGGACCGAAGTGGTCAGGAAGGGGAAGGGCAAAGGAAAGAAGACGGCGACAGCCGCCCCTGCTGTCGCAGCCACCACGGCCACCACGACTCCCAGCCCGTCGCAGACGACTGGGAAGGGAAGGAGGAGGGGCAGGGGCAGAAAGGCTGCAACGGGCGTCCCTGCCGCCCCCGCCACCACGCCTCCCAGCCAGTCGCAGGCGACCGGCAGAGGAAAGAGGAAGGGGAAATTGGTTCCCCCAAAGACCGCGGCCGTCGTAGTGACGCTCACCGCGGAGGCCGCGGAGCGAGGGGAGACGTACGCGTCCATATTGGTGCGGGCGCGTGCTAACGCCGATCCCACCCAACTGGGGATCGGCAAAGTCTCCTGCCGGAGGACCCAAACCGGGGCTCGAATCTTCGAGTTCCCTGGGGCGGAGGGCAGTGCCAACGCTGACCTCTTCGCAGCCAAGCTGCAGGAGGTCATCGCGGACGCAGCCAAGGTGGCCCGACCCGTCAAGTTGGCGGCCATCGAGGTGGCCGACCTTGACGACTCAGTCACCAAAGAGGAGGTGGTGGCAGCGGTCGCAGCCATTGGGGGCTGCAGCGTCGCAGCGGTGCAGGGCCGGGACATCAGGCCCGGCCGCGGCGGCATGGGCACTATCCGTCTCGAGTGCCCAGTCGCCGCCGCCAAAGCCGTCCTTGAAAAAGGACGGCTCTTGGTCGGATTCAGCTCGGGTGCAGTCCGAGCACTAGAGAACCAGCCCCTGCGCTGCTTCAGGTGCTGCGGCATAGGGCACACCCGAGCCCTGTGCCCATCAGCGGTCGACAGGTCCCTGACCTGCTACCGCTGCGGCAAGGAGGGCCACAAAGCCGCCTCCTGCACGGCCGCCACGCCGCACTGCGCAGTGTGCGCCGCCAGTGGCTGCCCGGCAGGCCACGTGACGAGGGGGAGGATGTGCAATCCTCCCCCCAAGAGGGGCAAAGCGCAGGCGCCGATCGCGCCTGCTGCTAGCACCGTCGTTCCCGAGGCAGGAACGGCGGTGGCGGCGGAGGAGGAGGGTGCGATGTCGATTGATGGATAGGGTCGATCATCGCATCCTCCAGGCGAACACCAACCACTGCAAAACAGCCCAAGACCTGCTGATGCAGACCATGGCTGAGTGGTTGGTGGACTTGGCGGTGGTCGCCGAGCCCTACTCGGTCCCTGGCAATTGGCTGGGCGATCGGGACGGCCTGGTGGCAATTGTGACGCGGTCTTCCACAGACTCCCCTCCCCTCTCGCTTTTAGAGAGAGGACCGGGATACGTGGCCGCCGCGTGGGGAGGTGTGGCCCTGGTAGGGGTCTATTTCTCCCCAAACCGCCCTCTCTCGGACTTTGAGGATTTCCTCGAAGTCCTCACTGCAGTCATAGGGAGGGCGGCGCCGCGCCAGGTCGTGGTGTTGGGCGACCTGAACGCCAAGTCGGTGGCCTGGGGCAATCCGGCTAGCTCCTGCAACGTCCGGGGACGCGCCGTCGAGTTCTGGGCGGCGTCGTGCGGTGTTTCCCTCCTCAACAGGGGGGCGGTCCAAACGTGTGTGCGGCAGCAGGGAGGGTCGGTGGTGGACGTCTCGTTTGCCACCCCCGTGCTAGCCACACGCATCGTAAACTGGCGGGTGGAGATGGTGGAGACCCTGTCGGACCACCGATATGTGCGGTTCGACATCTCCACCCAGGGCCCCCGGGGGGAGATGGCTCGCTCTGGCAGGTCTCCCTTCCCACGGTGGGCTCTAACTCGCCTGGACCGGGAGGCAGCCAAGGAGGCGGCCTTCCTCCAGGACTGGCTGTCACCCCCCCTTGTCGAGGACGTCCCGGACGTTGACGCCGCAGCGGTCCGGCTAAGGCGATCCCTGACCGAGGTCTGCAACTCCAGCATGCCTCGGTCCCGTCGCCCGCCTCCCCGTCGCGCCGTCTATTGGTGGTCGGAGGAACTGGCGGGGCTCCGGGCCACCTGCGTGGCGGCCAGGAGGGCCTACACACGGAGCCGACGGCGCAGCGTCCGTAGCCAAGCAGACGAGGACCGCCTTTACGCCTCTTACAGAGAGGCTCAGACGGTCCTCAAGTCGGCTATGGGCGCTGCCAAGGACTCGGCGAGGGCCGAGATGCTGGAGGGTCTCGACAGGGATCCATATGGGAGACCATACAGGGCGGCGCGGAACCAACTGCGGCCCCATGGTCCCCCACTGACGGAGACCCTCGAGCCGGCGTTGCTGGATGGGGTGGTCCGGTCCCTGTTTCCGCGCAGGACCGACTTCACCCCACCAACGATGGACCCCCCGCAGGGGGCGGCTTCACCGCCGGAGGAGGAGGTACCCCCGGTGACGGCGGATGAGTTTTACGCGGGGGTTCTCAGCGTCCGCGCCAAGAAGACGGCCCCTGGGCCGGACGGCGTCCCGGCACGAGTGGTGGCCATAGCTGCCGCTCAAATGGAGGACAGATTTCGGGACCTCTTCAGCGCATGCCTTACGGCTGGGAGGTTCCCGAAACTGTGGAAGGAGGGGCAGCTATGTCTCCTCCGAAAGGAGGGACGCCCGGCGGATTCCCCCTCGGCATACCGGCCCATCGTTCTGCTCGATGAGGTCGGTAAATTGTTCGAGGGGATCATTGCCTCCCGGCTGAATGGCCATCTGCGGAGGGTAGGGCCGGACCTGTCGGACGCCCAGTTCGGTTTCCGACAGGGGCGTTCGACCATCGACGCGCTGGCCCTACTCAAGGGCCAGGTGAAGGGGGCGGTAGAGGCCGGGGACGGAGTGCTGGCGGTGTCATTCGACATAGCCAACGCCTTCAACTCCGTCCCCCACTCGACCATATTGGAGGCACTCCGATATCACGGAGTGCCCCAATACTTGCGGAGCCTTCTGGCCAGCTACCTGGAGGACCGAGAGGTCCTCCTTGTCGACAAAATGGCCAGGTTGCGCAGATACAGCGCGGAGTCTGGTGTTCCGCAGGGGTCAGTCTTAGGACCCCCCCTGTGGAACATCGGCTTCGACTGGCTGCTGCGGGGAGCCCTCCTCCAGGGCACGAGTGTCATCTGCTACGCGGATGACACTCTCCTCACTGCCCGGGGGAGGAACTTCGGGGAGGCGGCCTGTCTGGCATCGGCTGGCGGTTCCTTGGTGGCGGGGAGGATACGCAGCCTGGGATTGAGGGTGGCGCTGAATAAGACCGAGGCCGTGTTCTTTCACGGGCCTCGGCAGCGCTGCCCTCCTGACGCCCACATTTTCGTGGAGGGCGCCAGGATTGGTGTCCAGACCCAATTAAAATATCTGGGTCTGGTGTTGGACAGCAGGTGGCGCTTCGGCCCACATTTCAGCGGGCTGTCGACGCGCCTGCTGAGGGCTGCGGACGCCCTTTCCTGGCTCCTCCCGAACCTGGGAGGGCCCAGTGCGCGATGCCGGCGCCTGTATGCCGGCATCTTGCGAAGCATGGCCTTGTACGGGGCCCCCATCTGGGCAGACTCCCTGCATAGGAGGGAGAACGCGACGGCGATGCGCCGGCCCCAAAGGGCCATTGCACTGCGGGTGGCGAGGGCCTACCGCTCGGTGGGCTTTTCGGCGGCGTGCGCTCTGGCTGGCACCCCTCCCTGGGAGTTGGAGGCATGGGTGCTCGCCAGAGTGTACGAATGGACGGCGCGGCGGAAAGCCCTCGGGGAGCGCCCCGTCGCGGAAGAGCGGGAGGCCGTGCGGCGGGAGGCGAGGGACGCCATCATCGTCCATTGGACGCAGGACCTCGCCTCCGCCACTTTCGGCCGCCGAACCCTGGACGCGCTCGGCCCAGTCCTGCGGGACTGGCTCGAGCGGCCCCACGGTTTCCTCTCATTCCGTCTGGTGCAGGTGCTGTCAGGCCACGGCTGTTTCGGCACGCACCTGCACCGGATCGGGAGGGAGGAGACTCCGGCGTGCCACGACTGCGGCGCGGCGGAGGACACGGCACAGCACACGCTCGAGGTGTGCCCGGCGTGGTCTGAGCCGCGCCGTAGTCTGACTGCGGAGATCGGACAGGACCTCTCACTTCCCAGCGTGGTCAACTCTATGCTGGAGAGTGAGGGGTCCTGGGCAGCGGTCGCCTCCTTTTGCGAGGACGTTATCTCGCAAAAGGAGGCGGCGGAGCGCGCGCGTGAGGACGACCCTCTCGCAGCGCCGCTCCGAAGGCGGAGAAGAGGTCGGAGAAGACGCCGTCTTCTCCCTCCTCATGGTGGTGATAGGCGGGCGACAGGCGCGGGGGCGCCTCCGCCCGCATTGCACTCTACACCACCTCCGCCGGTCATTCCCGGCCCTCGCCCCTCACGGGGTGGGCGCGTAGGGCCCGCCGTGTAGGCGGGCGTACGTCGGAGAGGGACTGGACGTAAAGGCTATGCCGATCTCCCAGTCCCCCTCCACTCAGACGATGCGGGAATGCCGCTGGGTTGTTTTAGTGGGTATACCGGGCCTTGGCCCGGGGAGTCCCACATACCCCTCCCATTCCCCCAATGGGAGGGTATGCGTAATGCATTTTTTCCCAGCGCAAACCAAAAAAAAAAAAAAAAAAAAAAAAAAAAAAAAGGTTAGGTTAGGTTAGGTTAGGTTAGGTTGGGGGACCCCCCACAGAGCTTGCGTCCACGTCGCGTCCCCTGGAAACGACCCAGTTCTGTCACCGTAACGGAGTGGCAGACTGGGGTTCGGCCAAAGTGCTCTGTGCTTCGTAGTTATCTTTTTATCCTTGCCTTGTTTTAACTGCGATCTTGCGGTGGCTATGCCTTCAACCCCGCGGGACGCCTTCGGGCGTTTTTTAAAACCCAAAGGCCCTTCTCAGGGCCAACCAAAAGGCCCTTCTCAGGGCCAAACAAAAGGCCCTTCTCAGGGCCAAGCCAAAGGCCCTTCTCAGGGCCAACCAAAAGGCCCTTCTCAGGGCCAACCCAAAGGCCCTTCTCAGGGCCAACCAAAAGGCCCTTTTCAGGGCCACTCCGAAGCCTCGGAGTCAGAGGCTAGCCGCGCGCCGTCTGCGGCTAGCTTCTTTGAAGGAGTAGACCAGTTTCTGGACTCCGATGACGAGTCCGTCATCAGCGTCGATTCCCGGTCGCGGAAGCGGACCTTCCGTAAGGAGGGGTCTGAGGGCTCCTCGGGCTCAGGCAGGCAGTCGAAGGCCAAAAAGCCGACGATAGCCGCGGACACCCACGACTTTGGTCTTGCGGACGCCCAACGCCAGCTCGACCTGGCTCGGCGGGAGCTGCACCAGCAGGAGCTGGAGGAGCGGGTCGTCGCGAAGGAGCAACGGGCGCGTGCTGCTCGGGCCAAGTCCGGGTACGGCGCGTCCCGCGTTCTGTACGCAGACCATTCCCTGGTCGAGCTGGAGCGAATGGCGGAGGAGGACGAGGAGGAGATCGTGGAGGTCGCCTCAAAGTCCTCAAATCTGAAAGGGACTTTTCAGAAGGCCCTAAAATGTCGGGCCGCGAGCATGCGCGGCATCGTGTCGGAGCTGGTCAAGCGGAAGACGACCGACGAAACGCAGCAACTGCAGGCGACAGTCGATCGCCTGCAGTTGGAGGTCAGCCAACTTCATCAGAAGCTGGCCGACGTCACGGCTCGGCCACTTCGGGCCGAACTTACACCTGCGGCAGAGACCCCCGCCTCCAACCTTGAGGACGTCATCCGCAAGGTGGTTTTGGAGGAGAGGGCCTTCACCAGAGCCTGCTTGGCTGGAATTGAGGACCGGCTCTTGCCGGAGAAGCGCCTCCGACCGCCGCTTGCCGCGGACGAGAGGCGAGGCGAGCCGGGTCCGTCCTCGCAAGGGGAGGACGCCCTTCTCCCTTCGGCTACTCCGTCCGACCAGCAGGGTTGGACCGAAGTGGTCCGGAAGGGGAAGGGCAAGGGGAAGAAGACGGCGACGGCCGTCCCTGCCGTCACCGCCACCACGCAGCCCAGCCAGTCGCAGGCGACTGGGAAGGGAAAGAGGAGGGGCAGGGGCAGAAAGGCGGCAACGGCCGCCCCTGCCGTCCCCGCCATCACGCCGCCCAGCCATTCGCAGGCGACCGGCAGGGAGCAGAGGAAGGGGAAACTGGTTCCCCCAAAAACCGCGGCCGTCGTGGTGACGCTCACTGCGGAGGCCGCGGAGCGAGGGGAGACCTATATGTCGATCTTGATGCGGGCGCGTGCGAATGCCGATCCCACCCAACTGGGGATCGGCAAAGTCTCTTGCCGGAGGACCCAAGCCGGGGCTCGTATTTTTGAGTTCCCAGGAGCGGAGGGCAGCGCCAACGCTGACCTCTTTGCAGCCAAGCTGCAAGAGGTCATCGCGGACGCTGCCAAGGTGGCCCGACCAGTCAAGTCGGCGGCCATCGAGGTGACCGACCTCGACGATTCGGTCACCAAGGAGGAGGTGGTGGCGGCGGTCGCAGCCATTGGGGGCTGCGGCGTCACGGCGGTGCAAGGCCGGGACATCAGACCCGGCCGCGGCGGCATGGGCACTATCAGGCTCGAGTGCCCAGTCGCCGCTGCCAAAGCCGTCCTTGAAAAGGGACGGCTCCTTGTCGGGTTCAGCTCGGGTGCAGTCCGAGCACTGGCCGACCAGCCCCTGCGCTGCTACAGGTGCTGCGGCATCGGGCACACCCGAGCCCTGTGCCCGTCAGCGGTCGACCGGTCTCTGAGCTGCTACCGCTGCGGCAAGGAGGGCCACAAAGCCGCCTCCTGCACGGTCGCCACGCCGCACTGCACAGTTTGTGCTGCCAGCGGCTGCCCGGCAGGCCACGTGACGAGGGGGAGGATGTGCAATCCTCCCCCCAAGAGGGGCAAAGCGCAGGCGCCTATCATGCCTGCTGCTAGCACCGCGCGTTCCGAGGCAGGAACGGCGGTGGTAGCGGAGGAGGGGGATGCGATGTCGACTTAATTAGGTTGACCATCGCATCCTCCCAATAGTGTCGCGGTCTTCCACGGACTCCCCTCCCCTCTCGCTTTCGAGAGGGGACCGGGATACGTGGCCGCCGCGGCAGCATTCGCCTCCTTTTGCGAGGACGTCATCTCGCAAAAGGAGGCGACGGAGCGCGCGCGTGAGGACGACCCTCTCGCTGCGCCGCTCCGAAGGCGGAGAAGAGGTCAGAGAAGACGACGTCTTCTCCCTCCTCATGGTGGTGTAGGCGGGCGACAGGCGCGGGGGCGCCTCCGCCCGCACTGCACTCTACACCACCCTCGCCGGTCATTCCCGGCCCTCCCCCTTCATGGGGAGGGCATGAAGGGCCCGCCGTGCAGGCGGGTGAACGTCGGAGAGGGACTGGACGTAAAGGCTACGCCGATCTCCCAGTCCCCCTCCACTCAGACGATGCGGGAATGCCGCTGGGTTGTTTTAGTGGGTATACCGGGTCTATTGGCCCGGGGAGTCCCACATACCCCTCCCATTCCCCCAATGGGAGGGTATGCGTAATGCATTTTTTCCCAGCGCAAACAAAAAAAAAAAAAAAAAAAAAAAAAAAAAAAAGGTTAGGTTAGGTTGGGGGACCCCCCACAGAGCTTGCGTCCACGTCGCGTCCCCTGGAAACGACCCAGTTCTGTCACCGTAACGGAGTGGCAGACTGGGGTTCGGCCAAAGTGCTCTGTGCTTCGTAGTTATCTTTTTATCCTTGCCTTGTTTTAACTGCGATCTTGCGGTGGCTATGCCTTCAACCCCGCGGGACGCCTTCGGGCGTTTTTTAAAACCCAAAGGCCCTTCTCAGGGCCAACCAAAAGGCCCTTCTCAGGGCCAACCAAAAGGCCCTTCTCAGGGCCAACCAAAAGGCCCTTCTCAGGGCCAACCAAAAGGCCCTTCTCAGGGCCAACCAAAAGGCCCTTCTCAGGGCCAACCAAAAGGCCCTTCTCAGGGCCAACCCAAAGGCCCTTCTCAGGGCCAACCAAAAGGCCCTTTTCAGGGCCACTCCGAAGCCTCAGAGTCAGAGGCTAGCCGCGCGCCGTCTGCGGCTAGCTTCTTTGAAGGAGTAGACCAGTTTCTGGACTCCGATGACGAGTCCGTCATCAGCGTCGATTCCCGGTCGCGGAAGCGGGCCTTCCGTAAGGAGGGGTCCGAGGGCTCCTCGGGCTCAGGCAGGCAGTCGAAGGCCAAAAAGCCGACGATAGCCGCGGACACCCACGACTTTGGTCTTGCGGACGCCCAACGCCAGCTCGACCTGGCTCGGCGGGAGCTGCACCAGCAGGAGCTGGAGGAGCGGGTCGTCGCGAAGGAGCAACGGGCGCGTGCTGCTCGGGCCAAGTCCGGGTACGGCGCGTCCCGCGTTCTGTACGCAGACCATTCCCTGGTCGAGCTGGAGCGAATGGCGGAGGAGGACGAGGAGGAGATCGTGGAGGTCGCCTCAAAGTCCTCAAATCTGAAAGGGACTTTTCAGAAGGCCCTAAAATGTCGGGCCGCGAGCATGCGCGGCATCGTGTCGGAGCTGGTCAAGCGGAAGACGACCGACGAAACGCAGCAACTGCAGGCGACAGTCGATCGCCTGCAGTTAGAGGTCAGCCAGCTTCATCAGAAGCTGGCCGACGTCACGGCTCGGCCAATCCGGGCCGAACCGACACCTGCGGCAGAAGCCCCCGCCTCCAACCTTGAGGACGTCATCCGCAAGGTGGTTTTGGAGGAGAGGGCCTTCACCAGAGCCTGCTTGGCAGGAATTGAGGACCGGCTCTTGCCGGAGAAGCGCCTCCGACCGCCGCTTGCCGCGGACGAGAGGCGAGGCGAGCCGGGTCCGTCCTCGCAAGGGGAGGACGCCCTTCTCCCTTCGGCTACTCCGTCCGACCAGCAGGGTTGGACCGAAGTGGTCCGGAAGGGGAAGGGCAAGGGGAAGAAGACGGCGACGGCCGTCCCTGCCGTCACCGCCACCACGCAGCCCAGCCAGTCGCAGGCGACTGGGAAGGGAAAGAGGAGGGGCAGGGGCAGAAAGGCGGCAACGGCCGCCCCTGTCGTCCCCGCCATCACGCCGCCCAGCCAGTCGCAGGTGACCGGCAGAGAGCAGAGGAAGGGGAAACTGGTTCCCCCAAAAACCGCGGCCGTCGTGGTGACGCTCACTGCGGAGCGAGGGGAGACCTATATGTCGATTTTGATGCGGGCTCGTGCGAATGCCGATCCCACCCAACTGGGGATCGGCAAAGTCTCTTGCCGGAGGACCCAAGCCGGGGCTCGTATTTTTGAGTTCCCAGGAGCGGAGGGCAGCGCCAACGCTGACCTCTTTGCAGCCAAGCTGCAAGAGGTCATCGCGGACGCTGCCAAGGTGGCCCGACCAGTCAAGTCGGCGGCCATCGAGGTGACCGACCTCGACGATTCGGTCACCAAGGAGGAGGTAGTGGCGGCGGTCGCAGCCATTGGGGGCTGCGGCGTCACGGCGGTGCAAGGCCGGGACATCAGACCCGGCCGCGGCGGCATGGGCACTATCAGGCTCGAGTGCCCAGTCGCCGCTGCCAAAGCCGTCCTTGAAAAGGGACGGCTCCTTGTCGGGTTCAGCTCGGGTGCAGTCCGAGCACTGGCCGACCAGCCCCTGCGCTGCTACAGGTGCTGCGGCATCGGGCACACCCGAGCCCTGTGCCCGTCAGCGGTCGACCGGTCTCTGAGCTGCTACCGCTGCGGCAAGGAGGGCCACAAAGCCGCCTCCTGCACGGTCGCCACGCCGCACTGCACAGTTTGTGCTGCCAGCGGCTGCCCGGCAGGCCACGTGACGAGGGGGAGGATGTGTAATCCTCCCCCCAAGAGGGGCAAAGCGCAGGCGCCTATCATGCCTGCTGCTAGCACCGCGCGTTCCGAGGCAGGAACGGCGGTGGCAGCGGAGGAGGGGGATGCGATGTCGACTTAATGAGGTTGACCATCGCATCCTCCCAATAGTGTCGCGGTCTTCCACGGACTCCCCTCCCCTCTCGCTTTCGAGAGGGGACCGGGATACGTGGCCGCCGCGGCAGCATTCGCCTCCTTTTGCGAGGACGTCATCTCGCAAAAGGGGGCGACGGAGCGCGCGCGTGAGGACGACCCGCTCGCTGCGCCGCTCCGAAGGCGGAGAAGAGGTCGGAGAAGAAGCCGTCTTCTCCCTCCTCATGGTGGTGTAGGCGGGCGACAGGCGCGGGGGTGCCTCCGCCCGCATTGCACTCTACACCACCCTCGCCGGTCATTCCCGGCCCTCCCCCTTCACGGGGAGGGCATGAAGGGCCCGCCGTGTAGGCGGGCGAACGTCGGAGAGGGACTGGACGTAAAGGCTACGCCGATCTCCCAGTCCCCCTCCACTCAGACGATGCGGGAATGCCGCTGGGTTGTTTTAGTGGGTATACCGGGTCTTGGCCCGGGGAGTCCCACATACCCCTCCCATTCCCCCAATGGGAGGGTATGCGTAATGCATTTTTTCCCAGCGCAAACAAAAAAAAAAAAAAAAAAAAAAAAAAAAGGTTAGGTTAGGTTAGGTTAGGCTGGGGTGCGTGCAGAAAACCTCCTCGTGTGCCTGACGGCTGCTGGTTCCTTACGAATCCGTTCGGGGGAAAGAGCAGTTGTCGGGCCGGTGCACCCTGGGCACGGGCAATAGTCTCTCCATGTCGGAGGGGCTATTGTCTGTGGCGAATTTCTGCGAGATGGGGTCGCTCCTGTCCGATCGACAGTCGTCGATTGGCAAAGGATGCGACCAATGCCGCTGCGGTGCAGGCGCACCAACGCGGCAGTTGCTCTCTCCTCACGGAGCAATCCTGAGGAGAGAGCTTTCGGCGGGTCCGCTGAGTCGGGTTGGCCGGACAGCGGACGGAGGCATGTGTAATGCCGCCGTCGGGGGCTTGGCTTAACCGCCCGGCCCAGAGGAAGGCTACCTCTAAGATAAAAAACCCCCAATCCTAAGTTCTGAAGCGCGGCGATAGGATGAATGGCTGGTGGGGTTACCAGTCGTTAGCGCTTCCCCTGTAGGGTACCTGCCGACCCCTTACAGTATGTAGGCTTACCGAGTACCTAGGCTCTGCTCGGTGGACACTTGACCTATATCGACTCGTGGGAACAAAATGGACACACAAAAGAAAAACAAAAAGAAGGATGATGGGCCAGTTTTGGCGGAGATGGAGACGTCTGCTGGAAGCGACAGCGAGAGCCGAGGAGGCTCACACGCCCCCTCAAAATTTTGGGGGAAGCGTTCGCGCGGGGAGGCTTTAAATCCCTCCTCAAGCGAAGAGGATCTGTCGGCCGCAAAGGTGCCGACACCAAAAAGAGGTGGTCGCGCAGTGGTGGGTGCAACATCCGCTCGACTGCCGCAGCGCGACCAAAGGGGTCGATTCTTGCGGCCCGCTACGCCAATTCCAGCGGTCTGCCTGGGTCGGTTCGAAGAAGTAGAGAGCGACGAAACCACGCTCGCTGACCTGAGCGGAGATTCCGCTGCGTCCCCGCTATTGCTAGATAGCAACAAAGCGGAGGTTAACGCTGAAAAGCGGGCGCAGCGGAAAGCGGCCGCGGCTGATGAGGTCGGCGAGATGGCTCGACAGGCTCGAGAACGGCGGGCCGCTCAGGCGGCTTCTGGGGAGGGCTTAACGGCGGCGGCACTCAGTCGCCAGGTTCTGGACGGCGTGGACGTTGTCCTGAAAGTTGCCACAAAATCGGGCAGCTTAAAGGGCACGTTCACGCGCGCCCTTAAAGAGGCGGCTGAGGGCATCAAGGAGGCGGCTGAGGTCCTCCTTGACCGAACAACCTCGGAGGAGACGGCGAAGCTGTGGGAGGAGAACAGCCGTCTCCGAGCTGAGCTGGAGGACCTCAAACGGGAGGTTGCCGCACAAAGGGTAGCTCCCGACACCCCGGTGGTTGCGGCCCCGCCGTCGGCCCCTGCCCCTGCAACTGCGCGAGATGCGGACATCGAGAAGATCGTCCGCATCTGCATGCAGCAGTGTGGGGGCATGATGAATGCCCGCCTGGAGGCTTTAGAGTCAAGGCTACTCCCGGCCCAGAACCTCCGGCCACCGCTAGCGGCGGACAAACGGAGGATGGAGGAAGCCGCAAGGCCAGGGCCGTCGACCGAGGCGGCCAAAGCTGGAAAGGGGGGTAAAAAGCCCGCGGAGGGGCCCAAGAAGCCCGCGGAGGGTGCGTCAGCACCCCCTCCCAGCTCGAATGCGACCCCAGCGACCGCGTCCGACCCCACCATAGAGGCTTGGACGACGGTCGTCAAAAAGAGCCGCAAAAAGAAGGCAGCGCCGCCGGCACCCGCTCAGCCTAAGCCCGCGCATAAAAAAAAGCGGAGGTCTCGAAAGAGCAGGGCCCTACGCTCCGCGGCTGTGGTACTCACACTGCAGCCCGGAGCCATCGAGAGGGGCCTTACCTACAAGGAGGTCCTCACGCAGGCGAAGGCGAAGGTCGCGTTCCCCGACCTCGGCACACCGACCGGCTTCAAAATGAGGTCGGCGGTTACGGGGGCGCGGCTGTTCGAGGTTTCCGGACCCTCGGGCAGCGAGAAGGCGGACATCCTGGCCGCCAAATTGAGAGAGGTCCTCCACGAAGAGGACGTTCGAGTTTCCAGACCCGTGAAGACCGCTGAACTGCGCGTCGATGGCCTGGACGACTCGACGACCCCGGAGGAGGTCGTGGCGGCCGTCGCCCGAAGCAGTGGATGTCCGTCGGGTGACGTGCGGGTGGGCGAGATTCGCGCCGACGCCGCCGGACTCGGCACCATTTGGGTGAAGTGCCCGGTGGCGGCGGCGAAGAAGATCGCCGACAGCGGGCGGCTTTTGGTGGGGTGGGCTGCAGCACGGGTGAAGCTGCTGCAACCCAGGGCTATGCGGTGCTACCGATGCCTTGACGTTGGGCACGTCAGGGCACGGTGCACCGCCGCAATAGACCGCAGCGAGCAATGTTATCGCTGCGGTAAGCCCGGCCACAAGGCGGCTCAGTGCTCCGCGATGCCGAACTGCAGTCTCTGTACGGATGCAGGGAGGCCCGCGGGGCACAATGTGGGCGGAAAGGCCTGTGGCGCACCCGCCCCCAAGAAGGGGAAGAAAAAGAACCGGGCTGCCGGGGGCTCTTTACACCCCCCTCAGCCTGGTTGCTCTTCGGCCGACTCCCGGCCTAGGAATGGTGCCGAGGGAATGGATTGTGGATAATGCCACAATTCCATTTCCTCCAGGGCAATCTCAACCACTCTGCCAGGGCTCAGGACCTCGTACTCCAGAGCATGGCAGAGTGGTCGATTCATGTGGCTGTGGTCGCCGAGCCGTACTACGTCCCCCCCCGAGATAATTGGGTGGGTGACCTGGACGGTTTGGTGGCCATCATTGGCGGGGCTCTTACCGACCCGTCCCGAGGTCACGGCTGGGTGGCCGCCCTCGCGGACGGTATTGTCACTGTTGGGGCGTATTTCTCCCCCAACAAGAGCCTCGCTGACTTCGAGAGCTTCCTTGTCGAGTTGGGTGCCGTCGTGAACCGGTACCACCCTCGCCCGGTGCTGTTACTCGGGGATCTCAACGCCAAGTCTGCGGCGTGGGGATCTCCAGTCGCCGATGCCAAGGGCGAGGCGTTGGAGGAGTGGGCGGTCACGACTGGCTTGACCGTTCTGAATCGGGGCTCGGTCTACACGTGCGTGCGGCAGCGGGGCGGCTCTATTGTGGACGTCTCGTTCGCTAGCCCAGCTGTCGCGAGCCGTGTCCGCGACTGGCGTGTCGCCGTGGAGGTGGAGACGTTATCGGATCACCGATACATCCGTTTCGACGTCTCCTCCCAGACCGCGGGCGGCCGCAGCCCATCGGCCCCGCGAACGGACGGTCCGCGCTGGGCGCGCAAGCGCCTCGACAGGGAGCTACTCGAGGAGGCCGCCATATTGCAGGCCTGGATTCGGGAGTCGGCGACGACCGGACCCGTCGACGTCGAAGAGGAGGCGCAGTGGTTCCACGGGGCGATGACGCAAATCTGCGACGCGTCCATGCCCCGGGTCCACACTCAACCCAGAAGGCGCCAGGTGTACTGGTGGTCCGCCGAGATCGCACAGTTGCGCGTCTCTTGCGTGCGAGTGCGGCGCCAGTACACCCGATACCGGAGAAGACGTCGTCGGGTCCCTGACGAAGAAGCCGCGCTGTATGAGGTGTACCGCGCGGCTAAGGAGGCTCTGTGGCTGGCCATCGGCGAGGCGAAGACGCGATCCAGGGAGGAGATGTTGGCGACTCTCAACGGGGATCCGTGGGGGCGTCCCTATCGCTCGGTCCGAGGGAAACTCGGACCATGGGCGCCCCCGCTTACGGAGAGTCTCCAACCAGAGCTGCTGGAGGACGTAGTCGCAGCCCTCTTCCCGACACGAGCGGAGCGTACTCCGCCGCCGATGGCTTTGCCCACAGCCGCAGAGCCTGAAGAGAACGCCAGCGTCCCAGAGGTGACACAAGCAGAGTTGAGGGCGGCCGTGATGCGGCTCCGGGCGAAGAACACTGCCCCAGGGCCCGATGGGATTCACGGTTGCGTGTTAGCCCTCGCTCTGAAGGAGCTAGAGCCCCAACTGAGAGGACTCTACACAGCGTGCCTGGAGCAGGGCCAGTTTCCCGTTCAGTGGAAATCTGGACGTCTGGTCCTGCTCAGGAAGGTGGGGCGCCCTGCGGACTCGCCGTCCGCGTACCGGCCCATAGTGCTGCTGGACGAGGTGGGAAAGCTGTTCGAGCGGATAATCGCAGCCCGCCTCGTCAGCCACTTGTGCGGAGAGGGGCCGGACCTGGCCGAATGCCAGTTCGGGTTTCGGCGCGGGCGCTCCACTATCACGGCGATATCGCGTGTGAGAGTCCTGGCGGAGGAAGCGGTGTCCCGGGGCGGGGTGATGTTGGCGGTGTCCTTGGACATCTCCAACGCCTTCAACACCCTGCCCTGGAGTTGTATTCGGGAGGCACTCCGCTATCATCGAGTGCCTCCCTACCTCCGCCGCGTCATTGGGGCTTATTTGGCGGAGAGGTGTGTCACTTATCTGGGACGTGATGGCATACACCAGCACCTCATGTCGTGCGGTGTTCCGCAGGGTTCGGTCTTGGGCCCGCCCCTGTGGAACATCGGGTACGACTGGGTGCTGAGAGGCGAGCTCCAGCCGGGAGTGGACCTGACGTGTTACGCTGACGACACGCTGGTCACTGCCCGGGGGAGCTCGTACAGGGAGGCAGCGTTGCTGGCGACGGCCGCGGTCTCACAGGTGGTGAGCCGCATACGGCGCCTCGGCCTGGAGGTGGCCCTCAACAAGTCGGAGGCCATAGTTTTTCATGGCCCCCGGCGGGCGCCGCCGGCGGGATCACACATCGTGGTCGGTGGGGCCCGTATCGCTGTCGAGTCCACCATGAAATACCTGGGATTGGTGCTCGACAGCCGGTGGGATTTCGGACCCCACTTCCGACGGCTGGCGCCCAAGTTGTTGGGCGCGGCTGGGGCGCTGTCAACGCTGCTTCCCAATCTGGGGGACCCGAGCACCGTCTGTAGGCGGTTGTACGTGGGGATCGTGCGATCGATGGCCCTGTATGGGGCCCCGATCTGGGCGGCTGACCTGACGGCCGGCACCATCTCTGTTCTGCGGAAGCCGCAGAGGGTGATGGCCGTCAGAGTCATCAGGGGTTATCGCACGATCTCCTACGAGGCGGCTTGCGCACTGGCCGGATCTCCGCCCTGGGACCTGGAGGCAAAAGTCCTCGCGTCAATGCATCGGTGGCGCGAGGACGCGCGGGCGCGCGGGGAGCGACTGACGCAGCGACATTTTGAGCGGCGTCGGTCGCAGCTGCGCGAGGTCCTGGTGGCGGAATGGCGGAACAGGCTTTCACGCCCTACCGCCGGCCTCGTCACTATCGAGGCCATCCGGCCAGTGCTCGACCTGTGGCTCGGGAGAAGGCACGGCTCCCTGTCGTTTCGTGCGACGCAGGTTCTCACGGGGCATGGCTGCTTCGGGAGATTCCTGTGTCGCATAGGCAGGGAGCCGGACGCTCGGTGTCACCACTGCGTCGACTGTCGGGAGGACACGGCGCGGCATACGCTGTCAGAGTGTGCCACTTGGGAGGAGCCGCGTCGTGCCCTCGTCTCTGTGGTAGGCAGTGACCTCTCGCTGCCGGCTGTAGTACGTTCTATGGTCGGCGGTGAGGAGTCCTGGGACGCGGTGGTCTCCTTCTGCGAAACTGTCATCGCGCAGAAGGAGGCTGCGGAAAGGGAGAGGGAGATGTCGAGTGCTCTCCCAGCCCGCAGCAGGCGCACCGGGCGTCGGAGGAGGGCATACGCTGCCCTCCTTCTGCCCCCCTAACTGGGTCCAGGGGCGGCGGACTTGGGGATGTCCGTTGCCCCCCATTTATCCGGACCCGAGGTGGCGGCGCGTGGTGTTCCCGTGCGCCCCTCTGACGTCGCGGGGGGAGTTAAACACCTCACTCCCCCCGCGTACGAGATGTGGCCCGCAGAGGCGGGCCGGCACCAGCCGGGGATTACGGAAGTCGCATACGTTCCCGCGATCCCCGGCGTAGGTGGAAGATGGAACAACGGGGTGGTTTTAGTCAGTAAGAGTCTGACAGACCCCTCCGCCCGCCCCAGGGCGGAGGACATCCATGAGGATTTCCCCCCGTAAAAAAAAAAAAAAAAAAAAAAAGGTTAGGTTAGGTTAGGTTGGGGGACCCCCCACAGAGCTTGCGTCCACGTTGCGTCCCCTGGAAACGACCCAGTTCTGTCACCGTAACGGAGTGGCAGACTGGGGTTCGGCCAAAGTGCTCTGTGCTTCGTAGTTATCTTTTTATCCTTGCCTTGTTTTAACTGCGATCTTGCGGTGGCTATGCCTTCAACCCCGCGGGACGCCTTCGGGCGTTTTTTAAAACCCAAAGGCCCTTCTCAGGGCCAACCCAAAGGCCCTTCTCAGGGCCAACCAAAAGGCCCTTCTCAGGGCCAACCAAAAGGCCCTTCTCAGGGCCAACCCAAAGGCCCTTCTCAGGGCCAACCAAAAGGCCCTTCTCAGGGCCAACCCAAAGGCCCTTCTCAGGGCCAACCAAAAGGCCCTTTTCAGGGCCACTCCGAAGCCTCGGAGTCAGAGGCTAGCCGCGCGCCGTCTGCGGCTAGCTTCTTTGAAGGAGTAGACCTGCAGTTTCTGGACTCCGATGACGAGTCCGTCATCAGCGTCGATTCCCGGTCGCGGAAGCGGGCCTTCCGTAAGGAGGGGTCTGAGGGCTCCTCGGGCTCAGGCAGGCAGTCGAAGGCCAAAAAGCCGACGATAGCCGCGGACACCCACGACTTTGGTCTTGCGGACGCCCAACGCCAGCTCGACCTGGCTCGGCGGGAGCTGCACCAGCAGGAGCTGGAGGAGCGGGTCGTCGCGAAGGAGCAACGCGCGCGTGCTGCTCGGGCCAAGTCCGGGTACGGCGCGTCCCGCGTTCTGTACGCAGACCATTCCCTGGTCGAGCTGGAGCGAATGGCGGAGGAGGACGAGGAGGAGATCGTGGAGGTCGCCTCAAAGTCCTCAAATCTGAAAGGGACTTTTCAGAAGGCCCTAAAATGTCGGGCCGCGAGCATGCGCGGCATCGTGTCGGAGCTGGTCAAGCGGAAGACGACCGACGAAACGCAGCAACTGCAGGCGACAGTCGATCGCCTGCAGTTGGAGGTCAGCCAACTTCATCAGAAGCTGGCCGACGTCACGGCTCAGCCACTTCGGGCCGAACTTACACCTGCGGCAGAGACCCCCGCCTCCAACCTTGAGGACGTCATCCGCAAGGTGGTTTTGGAGGAGAGGGCCTTCACCAGAGCCTGCTTGGCAGGAATTGAGGACCGGCTCTTGCCGGAGAAGCGCCTCCGACCGCCGCTTGCCGCGGACGAGAGGCGAGGCGAGCCGGGTCCGTCCTCGCAAGGGGAGGACGCCCTTCTCCCTTCGGCTACTCCGTCCGACCAGCAGGGTTGGACCGAAGTGGTCCGGAAGGGGAAGGGCAAGGGGAAGAAGACGGCGACGGCCGTCCCTGCCGTCACCGCCACCATGCAGCCCAGCCAGTCGCAGGCGACTGGGAAGGGAAAGAGGAGGGGCAGGGGCAGAAAGGCGGCAACGGCCGCCCCTGCCGTCCCCGCCATCACGCCGCCCAGCCAGTCGCAGGCGACCGGCAGAGAGCAGAGGAAGGGGAAACTGGTTCCCCCAAAAACCGCGGCCGTCGTGGTGACGCTCACTGCGGAGGCCGCGGAGCGAGGGGAGACCTATATGTCGATTTTGATGCGGGCGCGTGCGAATGCCGATCCCACCCAACTGGGGATCGGCAAAGTCTCTTGCCGGAGGACCCAAGCCGGGGCTCGTATTTTTGAGTTCCCAGGAGCGGAGGGCAGCGCCAACGCTGACCTCTTTGCAGCCAAGCTGCAAGAGGTCATCGCGGACGCTGCCAAGGTGGCCCGACCAGTCAAGTCGGCGGCCATCGAGGTGACCGACCTCGACGATTCGGTCACCAAGGAGGAGGTGGTGGCGGCGGTCGCAGCCATTGGGGGCTGCTGCGTCACGGCGGTGCAAGGCCGGGACATCAGACCCGGCCGCGGCGGCATGGGCACTATCAGGCTCGAGTGCCCAGTCGCCGCTGCCAAAGCCGTCCTTGAAAAGGGACGGCTCCTTGTCGGGTTCAGCTCGGGTGCAGTCCGAGCACTGGCCGACCAGCCCCAGCGCTGCTACAGGTGCTGCGGCATCGGGCACACCCGAGCCCTGTGCCCGTCAGCGGTCGACCGGTCTCTGAGCTGCTACCGCTGCGGCAAGGAGGGCCACAAAGCCGCCTCCTGCACGGTCGCCACGCCGCACTGCACAGTTTGTGCTGCCAGCGGCTGCCCGGCAGGCCACGTGACGAGGGGGAGGATGTGCAATCCTCCCCCCAAGAGGGGCAAAGCGCAGGCGCCTATCATGCCTGCTGCTAGCACCGCGCGTTCCGAGGCAGGAACGGCGGTGGCAGCGGAGGTGGGGGATGCGATGTCGACTTAATTAGGTTGACCATCGCATCCTCCCAATAGTGTCGCGGTCTTCCACGGACTCCCCTCCCCTCTCGCTTTCGAGAGGGGACCGGGATACGTGGCCGCCGCGGCAGCATTCGCCTCCTTTTGCGAGGACGTCATCTCGCAAAAGAGGGCGACGGAGCGCGCGCGTGAGGACGACCCTCTCGCTGCGCCGCTCCGAAGGCGGAGAAGAGGTCGGAGAAGAAGCCGTCTTCTCCCTCCTCATGGTGGTGTAGGCGGGCGACAGGCGCGGGGGCGCCTCCGCCCGCACTGCACTCTACACCACCCTCGCCGGTCATTCCCGGCCCTCCCCCTTCACGGGGAGGGCATGAAGGGCCCGCCGTGTAGGCGGGCGAACGTCGGAGAGGGACTGGACGTAAAGGCTACGCCGATCTCCCAGTCCCCCTCCACTCAGACGATGCGGGAATGCCGCTGGGTTGTTTTAGTGGGTATACCGGGTCTTGGCCCGGGGAGTCCCACATACCCCTCCCATTCCCCCGATGGGAGGGTATGCGTAATGCATTTTTTCCCAGCGCAAACAAAAAAAAAAAAAAAAAAAAAAAGGTTAGGTTAGGTTAGGTTAGGTTAGGTTAGGTTAGGTTAGGTTAGGTTAGGTTAGGTTAGGTTAGGTTAGGTTAGGTTAGGTTAGGTTAGGTTAGGTTAGGTTAGGTTAGGTTAGGTTAGGTTAGGTTAGGTTAGGTTAGGTTAGGTTAGGTTAGGTTAGGTTAGGTTAGGTTAGGTTAGGTTAGGTTAGGTTAGGTTAGGTTAGGTTAGGTTAGGTTAGGTTAGGTTAGGTTAGGTTAGGTTAGGTTAGGTTAGGTTAGGTTAGGTTAGGTTAGGTTAGGTTAGGTTAGGTTAGGTTAGGTTAGGTTAGGTTAGGTTAGGTTAGGTTAGGTTAGGTTAGGTTAGGTTAGGTTAGGTTAGGTTAGGTTAGGTTAGGTTAGGTTAGGTTAGGTTAGGTTAGGTTAGGTTAGGTTAGGTTAGGTTAGGTTAGGTTAGGTTAGGTTAGGTTAGGTTAGGTTAGGTTAGGTTAGGTTAGGTTAGGTTAGGTTAGGTTAGGTTAGGTTAGGTTAGGTTAGGTTAGGTTAGGTTAGGTTAGGTTAGGTTAGGTTAGGTTAGGTTAGGTTAGGTTAGGTTAGGTTAGGTTAGGTTAGGTTAGGTTAGGTTAGGTTAGGTTAGGTTAGGTTAGGTTAGGTTAGGTTAGGTTAGGTTAGGTTAGGTTAGGTTAGGTTAGGTTAGGTTAGGTTAGGTTAGGTTAGGTTAGGTTAGGTTAGGTTAGGTTAGGTTAGGTTAGGTTAGGTTAGGTTAGGTTAGGTTAGGTTAGGTTAGGTTAGGTTAGGTTAGGTTAGGTTAGGTTAGGTTAGGTTAGGTTTTTTTTTTTTTTTTTTTTTTTTTTTTTTTTTTTTTTTTTTTTTTTATACAGTCTACCTCCAACGTAGTTGGAGCTTATATTAACAGTCTATTTTTCTACTCGTTCATACTAGTTCTCGCTTTTATGCCTCTCGTACTTGTATGCTTCATACTATTTCTTTCTGTCATTCATCATCTTTCGCACTTAAGGTCGGGGACTGACCATCTATCTTTTCTTTTTATTTCTAGTCTATCTATCTATTCTTTTCTGTTTATTTCTTATTCTACTTATTTACTCAGTACACTATCAGGGAAGATGGGTATGGGATTTCATCTTTATTTTCTTTTCATATAACTTCTTATTTCTATTGCTACATTATTATACTTAATCTTATTTCATATACTTCTCTTACATATTAACATTTTTCTTTCTTTTATATATGATACTTCTATTTGAACATCACACTTTTCATTTTAACCGTACTTGATATTTTACCATTTTAACAATAATTACTTATCACTTTATCAGGGAAAATGGGTATGGGATTTCCTTTTTATTTTTCTTTTAACATTACATCTTATTTCTATTTGCACATTTTTAAAATTCGTCTTGTTTTCTATACTTATATATTAACAATTTTTCTTTTTCATACACGATACTACAATTTAAACATAACAGTCATTTTAACAGTACATTATACTTTACTACTTTAACAATATTTACTTAGAGCTTACTTAGGGAAAATGGGTATGGGATTTCCTCTTTATTTTCTTTTAACATAGCTTCTTATTTCTATTTGCACGTTTTTATACTTCGTCTTATTTTCTATACTTCTTACATATTAACATTTTTCTTTTCCATACATTATAATTTACTATTTTAACATTTATTGCGTATGTTCACATCTATATATTCATTATATATTGTGAACATACTTTTCTTATCCTAACTTATTCCTATTATTTACTTTACGTACAATTTTTCTACAGTAATTGAAGAATGTTTCTCTATCTCTGCTCTTTACTATCTCGGGCAAATTTTGTATGCTAAATGTAATATCAAGTTGCTGTTCCAGGTCGAATCGACATTTGGAGAATACAGGGCAATGCAGGATAATATGCTCTACAGATTCGTCTGCTTCCGGGTCGCATATGCATGATGGACTCTCCTTACACTTGAATCGATTCAAGTATGAGGAGAATCCACCATGCCCTGTAAATAGCTGAGTCAAGATTCCGTCCAACTTTACTCTTCGCAGAACCCTGTGAGCCTCTATCGCGTCCGGGAAGAACATTTTAGTCACGGAAGCCACCTCTCCCGACCTGTATCTTTTGTCCCATTCGCGAAGCGTCTCCTCACGGATCATTCGTTTTACGAATGAGACAGGGCACTTGTCGTATTCGGGCCTCCTTTTGGACCTCAAGGCCGCGTCCTTAGCCAGTTGGTCGGCTCTCTCGTTACCGGCTAATCCCGCATGTGCCTTTATCCAAAACAGGGATACCTCTTTATTTTGGCTCACGCAGTTGGCGATATGCTGTCGCGTCTCAACTGCCAATGGATGGGGGGTGCTGATGTTAATAACGGTCTCGAGAGCGGCCCTTGAGTCGCTAAATATGCCAAAATTAGTTTCCTCGCTCTTCGATGCGACCTCCGCTGCCTTACATAAGGCCAGCAATTCCGCCTGGTAGACGGTACAGTATGGTGAGAGGGCAAATTTGTGGGCCTTTGTCTCTTCCGTACTATTCCACACCGACATTGCCGCTCCAACTTTGCCCCCGATCTTACTACCATCTGTGAAGATTCTCACGGCAAGATTGCTGTGGTGGTTGTACTGATCTTCGTCTACCAGGCTGTCGAATTTCAGCCCCAGCTGCCTTGCGGGGTGTGGGGCGTCTATTTTGGATGCCATTTGCTCTACCTCCCTATCGCCTAACTCGGACCTAGGCGCTCCCTTCTTGGCTTCGTACAGTGAAGCAGCCTCGCGTACTCTTAGGTCTAGAGGGAGCGTGCCTGCCAGCAAAAGTGCCGCATTCAGGGAAACGGTGCGGTATGATTTGCACATTTTTTGTGCAAAGCCCCTCTGCACTATACCCAACTGCTTTTGTACCCCTAATTTTTTCACTGCCGGTGCCCATGCGGCTGATGCGTATAGGACTATAGGCTCCACGGCTGCCACGTAGATCGTCCGGATTATCTCGGGGTTCAACCCCCAGCTGACCCGTGCCGCTCTAACCAGCCGCTTATAGATGCCTATAGCCCTCTTACAAATGTTTGTGACGTGGGAATTGAAAGTTAGTCTGTTATCGATAGTTAGCCCGAGGATCTTGATTTCATTGGTCATTCCAATGTCGACCCCTCCCATGCTCAAGCGTGGTGTGTCATATTTTAGTCGTTTTGTAATTAACATTGCGCAGGTCTTGTGTGGTGCGAACTTTAGTTTGTTGTTGACACCCCACGCCCGAACATGTTCGAGGGCGGCATTGGCTTGGCCCTCAATTTCCCGGGCCTCCGTACCGCTAAAGACCAACACCACGTCATCCGCGAAAGCCTGACAATAATATCCCAGCTGCTCGAGCTGGCGTAGCAACGGGTCCAGCAATAGGTTCCATAGAATTGGTCCCCCTATCGATCCCTGGACGCAACCCTTCTCCGTGCTCCTTTTGTGACTCGCCCCCGCATATCTCACCTCAACTGCCCTCTCGTTCAAGTAGCTACCGATGACCCGCCTCAAGTTCACAGGACACTTTTCATCCGCCAGTCTTGTCCTAATGGCTGGCCACCACGCACTGTCGAAAGCGCCCTCGATGTCTAGGGAGACTATTGTGACCAGTTTTTTCTCCTTGAGTTTGTCTCGTATGTGATTTACTAGGTTTACCAGGGCGTCTTCAGTGCTTCTTTGTGGCATGAATCCAAACTGGCGGGTACTGATTCTGGGTAATATGTGAGACTTGAGGCGGCCCATCAGCATCTTTTCATATATTTTCCCCAGCACGGGCAAGAGACCTATGGGTCTGTAGGATTTGGGTGTCGAGTAATTTTCTTTGCCTGGCTTTCTCAGCACAACCACTGTTGCCTCCTTCCAGGTTCTTGGGAAATAGTGGTGAGCCAGGCATTTATTGATTAGCGCTAGAAAGTATCCCTGATCTGTCGCAATGGCGTGGGAGCAAATATCCGCTGTAAACCCGTCTGCTCCGGGGGCCTTTTTGGGGTTAAAGGACCCGGCCGCGACCTCTAGTTCCTTTGGGGTAAAAGGCGGGTCATGATCATCATGACCACCGTCGTTTACCGTTTCTGCTAGGGTTCTTATTTGCAGGTGATGTTGAGTGTCGCTTTCTTCTGTGTCTCTTGGATAGAACACTTCGGCCAGGTACCTTGCAGATCCCTCTGCATCGAGTTCTATACCTTCTTTTTTCAGGGGCAAGTCCTCTTCCCTTCGCGTTGTTCTTCCTATTACCCTATAAATCCCTTCCCACATTCCTTCCTTATCCTGTTTCCCACAAAAATCCTTCCAACTATCCGTTATCGCATTCTTAACAGCATGCTCATATTTATCTTTTTGTTCCAGGTACAGGCTGACTACCCTATGTCTTCGGCGCGGCGCTGCGTTTCGGATCCTCCTTCTTCTGGTGGCGACTTCCTTCTTCATGGCTGCGAGCTGCTCGGACCACCACGGCACTGTGAGTATTTCTTTTTTCTTCTTATTTGGTATTGTTTGTTTACATGTTAGTGTGATTGCTTCGTTATATTTGACTATTGTTTGATCTAATTCAATTGTGTTACTAATTTTTTCTACTTCGCTTACTATTAACTGGTTTTCTAGCATAATCTGGAGCAATTTCTCATGAAATTGCTCCCAATTCGCTTTCTTTGTATTATATATGCGTGTTGTTCTCTCAATATTTATTCCTATTGATTTTTGTAATTTTAAGCCAAAGATTATGCCGTTGTGGTCCGAGCTCGTAAGGCTCTCTACCACTCTCCATTCTTCTACCAGATCTAGGATCTCCTCTGAGCATGCCGTCACGTCGACGTGGCTGCTGTACCTTTTTCCGCCACGTATGGTGTCGAACGTTGGGATGTCACCGCTGTTAAGAATGTGCATCCCCATCTCTTGGATCTCGCCGCTCATCTGCTCTCCTCTGTGATCCTCAGCCCCACTGCCCCACCAGGTACTCTTGGCGTTTGCGTCGCCTCCTACTATAAGTTTCCTATTTGCCTTCGTGTTTATTATCTTTAGGTGTTCTAGGTATTGGTCTATTGGTTGATCTGGTTCAAAATAATATGACACGGTGGTAATTGTCCAAGCCTTAGTTTTTATTTTGACCGTTGTAATGTTGTTGGTGGTCTGGTCTATACACGGTATTACATCGAGATCTTTATTTAATATGGCGATCGCTGCCTTTATGGGCCCTTCCTGCATGCTCGAGTTTTGATAGATTCTTACTCCTTTGTAAGTTTTAACTCTACCTTCTCTACCTACATATGGTTCTTGCATCAACACTATTGATGCTTTCCGCTTTTGGGCTTCCAAGAGCACCTCGTTGGTGGCCAGCTGGCTTCTCTGGAGATTCGCCTGAATAATTAAGTACTTCTGAATGTTCTCCGGGGCAACCTTAGCAGTACGCTATGGATGCTCTGGCTACTGCATCCCATCTTCTCCTCACCGGACATACGTGACTGAAAACGTTATGTTTCCGGTTTTCTATGCCAGCTCTCTTACAGTTTACGCACTCCGGTGCCTCTCCGATTACCTTGTCGGGACATTCTGTGTTGAAGTGCGGTCCACCACAGTGGCTACAGAGGTCCTGCGTCTCCTTGCAGAACCTCCGGCCATGCCCATACCCCAAGCATCTAGAACATTGTACCAGAGGAGACTGGTCTTGGACTAGTGCATATCGGAGGTCTATTTTCAGCCTGCCATTTTCTGTCGCTCTTCTCCATACAGCAGGCGACACAGTTATCACAATATGTCCAGTGAGCGGATTTCTTGCTTTCTTCCTATACTTTATTTTTACTCTGTCCAACTCGTTGTCGAGGCCCTGAAAGACGTTCCGGTTCTGATTCTTAAGGGCTTTCAGCACCTCTTCATCACTATGTACTAGCAGTACGTCCTTAAGAATCAGAAGCGGGTCCCTGTTCTTCATTTCCTCCACAACGAGGTGGTCCCCTGTTGCTTCCAGTCTCTCTTTTACCTTCCTCCTGTCTTCTTGAGTCTTACAACCCATAATGACTTTTCCATCTTTTGCCTTCCTGACCTTTTCCACTTCTATCCACCCTTCTTTTGCGTCCACTGCTTTCCTTATCTTCTCTAGAACTTCCTCCCCTGTATCTCCTTCGTTTTTAGATGTTACAACTACGGAGTGCAGTGCTGTCCGTTCTGGAACTGGCCTGGCCCTTAGTCCTTCTCCCGCTACACTCGCGTAAGTTGCCTTCTCTATGATGTCCCTTTGCCCTTTTACCATCATCTTTAGTTCTTCCATTTTCTTTCCATTTTCGGCTATCAGTCTATTATTTTCTTCAATTTTCCTCATAATTTGGTCATCGACCCTTTTCCTTTCCCTATCATTTTTTCCTTGCTCCTGAACAGAATCCTTCATTGTATCTGTTTGCGTTGGGGTATCCGTTGTTGTTCCACCTGTCTTTTCCCTCTCGTATTCTTCATCTAACCTTCTCACAGCAGGGGTCATTTTGGTCATTTCGTACAACCTATCTAGAGCCTTCTTAACTTCCAGCTTAACGTCTTTCCTCAAGTTTAGGAATCGGTTGAGGTTTTCCAGGCCCTTTTTGTGTATTGCAGTGGCTTCTGCTAATCTGTCTGAATAAATTTCTCTTGCTGCACTACAAGTTTTTATCGGGCTTGGTGTAGGCAAAGGCTGACTCTTCTTTTTCGTTACCGTTGTCGTCTTTATGACCTGTTGTGTTGTATAAGGTGGTGTTTTTAGAAGGGAATGTTTTATCTCTGAGGGTATGCTGCTTTCGGGCTGAGTAGGCTGCGTCGTCCGATTTGTCGACGGTTGCTCGCCCACTGGGGTCGTCTTTGTTGTCTTCGGAGCCTTTGGCCCCTGCCCTGTAGCTGTTGTACCTTGTTCTATTATTTCAATAGACCTTCGGACATTTTGAAGCTTCGATTCTATTGGTCCAGCCATCGTCGTCTCCTCCGCTTTCGAGGCCTGCGCGTCCATGGTTTGCGAACTGCCCTTTTGCAGTTTTTGTTTTTGCGGTGTGTGGAACATGTCGTACCGTTGGTATAGTCTATGTAGTTTATTCGTCAATTATCGACAAACTTGTGAATAAAATGTAAATAAAATTGTCAAAATTAAATAATAAAGAGATAGATGTAAAGAAGAGAGATAGAGAAATTCCTAGTATTAGTTAAATAGTTATAAAATATATTATGTAGAGTCACTACTCTACTGTGGTCCTATTCTATCCACTAGGGATACGTTAATAAGCCTTGCTCTGTCGGTTACTTACTGACTACAAACGTCTAGAACCTTGCAGGGCTTCCAGGAGCCCTCAAGACTGTCTTCCTCTAAAACAGTTATCAAAAAAATTTTTTAAGACTCTACATAGAGTCGGTCTCTACAGTCCAGGGGTAAGGTCTCCTCGAGCCCCTTCAGATGAACCCAAACTCGACTACTCTAGGCTAAAGGGTTCCCGAGATACGGCTGCCCGAAATTCAGGTTGCCAATACAAGATGGCGCCCAGAATTCCGTTATCTGTGTTTATCTCCGGAACCGTCTGTCCGAACACGACCGTGCTTGGGTTCCCCTGAATGGGCACGACGCAATCCACCCACTTATGCCGTTTTCAGGCTGAAGCAACCCTAGGTCCTGAAAACTCCTGAAAACGCGTCGGTCAGGTAGGGAAGGGCAAACCAATGTCCCTGAAACAAACCCGAGCGTTCTACGACACCCGGTTCGGTAGTTATCCAAGATTGAAATTTCGTTTGACAGTCCGAGAACTGTCAAAGTCAACCTCAAACTCGAGCTATCTTCCTTCCTAATAGCCGCAGAACGTCCGTGTTTGGGCTTATTCGGCCTGGCTCCACGCGCCCGAGCGCGCTAGACGGTCCCCAGGATCCCGAAAACCAACAGCGCCAAAACGCTCAAAAATGGGCGGACAGAACAGGTATTGCCCTCCCCAGCACAGCTGTGGAAACCGCAGCTTCCTAAGTCTATAGAGTCCGGAGTTATGTTGGGCGAAAGTTTTTCAAGATGGCGCTCAAGATGGCGGCTGTTTGTCTAAACTTGCCACCTGTTGACCAAAACCAGTCGAGTTTGGGCTCTCTGGATAGGGCTTGAAAAGCCCAATCCAGATTTGTTAATTTTACCCTTGAAAAACCAACCCCCGATTTATAAAAGTCAAAAAACCCCCTAAATTTAAGAAAAACGACAACCATACAAAAACTACAGATTAAAAACAATTGAAACTTAAAATTTATTCTAAATCTAGTTATATCTAATTTTTTGGTAGTGGTTTCGGAGATGTCAAGCCCTTTTTCGGCAACCCTCGTGTCCACCCCTTATTTTCAAAAAATCATAAATCTAAAACTATAAAAGATAAAAATCTGAAATTTTGCAACCAGTTAGAAACTACGAAGACCCTTCAATTGCCAAACTAAAAAAGGGGGGTCAACGCGACTAATATTAAAATACAGATTTTTTAAAATTTTGTGAAATTTAAAAACTTGATATCTCCGAAACTACCCCACCTTTTTTGATGATCGAAGCGGCGTCTTGTTGGATTCAACGCCCTGCCTCGAAGCCGCTCGTTGATTTTCTCTGAACTCAATCGGAACTGGTAGCACGTGGCCACGTGGTGAGTGGTTTTTCCCGATTTCTTCGAAGGGCGTGGCCCGGAAAAATCGGGAAGCAGCTCCAAGTTGTAGGCGTCAATAAGACGCGTCGTTCGACACCATAAAATATATGTGTCGCCGCTTTCGTTTTCGCAGCGTTCAATTTTGAAAATTTAAAATTTTTCACTTTTGCACTTTTTCGTGTCTATTTGCACTTTTTGTTGCACTTTAAGAAAAACACTTTGCACCATCGGGTAGCCCGCACTTTTCCGCAAATTTTGGTATATTGCACTATAGGATTACGTTGAAAAATACCACTTTTGTGAATTTTCTCCACAATTTTTTCGCAATTTCGAGCGTGGAGCCACCTTGGAAGCGTGTGTACGTCGCGGGGGGAAGCCGCGGACTCTGGTTAGGTTAGGTTAGGTTAGGTTAGGTTAGGTTAGGTTAGGTTAGGTTAGGTTAGGTTAGGTTAGGTTAGGTTAGGTTAGGTTAGGTTAGGTTAGGTTAGGTTAGGTTAGGTTAGGTTAGGTTAGGTTAGGTTAGGTTAGGTTAGGTTAGGTTAGGTTAGGTTAGGTTAGGTTAGGTTAGGTTAGGTTTTTTTTTTTTTTTTTTTTTTTTTTTTTTTTTTTTTTTTTTTTTTTTTTTTTTTTTTTTTTTTTTTTTTTTTATTCTGGTGACCACTGGCATGGAAAAACCAGTGTTTATGCTCTATCTTAATTCTATTCTACTGCAGGTTCTATACGAGCCCTTTCCTTATTCTATCTCTACATACTAGGATTTTGACTATTCTACTATTCCTTACATTTTTATTGCAAGCTACGTTGCTCTACCTTATATTATCTCTACATTCTAGGTGTTTTACTATTCTACTATTCTTACATTTTTATTGCAATCTATGTTGCTCTACCTTATATTACTTCTTATTCTATATACATTTTATTTCCCAATTTTACTATCTCTACCTAGGCATTTTCTCTTTTACTGACTTTTTTGTCTTCTATATTTTTATTACAGTTTATTATTGCTTGTTTTACTTATTTCTATGAGCTTTACATTTTCTTTGCAACTTTGTTGCTCTTCCACTTATTACTATTACTTATTTCTAATACATTTACCTTATCATAATCTTATCTCTATGGTGCATTACAATATTTAGTTGTACTACATTATTTTGGTTAACTATCTTTATATATTACATTATATAATATAGTTACACCTATGTGAGCTACGTTTTATTTTGTTTTATCACTTTTTTGGCAATGACTTCGCAAAACTCTATAAAGTCACCTCTTAGATTTTTACTTCCTATTATTTCTGCAATATTGTCAGTTCGTAGGTTTCTGTCTAATTTCATTTCGAGGTTTAGCCTGAGATTAGCGTAAATTGGGCACTCCACTAACAAATGCTCTACATTTTCGTCTTTGCCTGTTCCACAGGGACACGCCGGACTCTCCTTGCGCTTGAATCTGTTCAAGTACTCGGAGAACCCGCCATGTCCCGTTAACACCTGCACCAACAGGGGACTGAGCGGTAACTTTTTTATTAATGTATACGCCTTAAGGGCGTCCGGGAAGAATATTTTAGTGGTTGACGCGGTGGTTCCTGTTGCGTACCTACGATGCCACTCCTCTAGCGTGTCTTTGCGGATCAGTCGCTTGATGAAGGATACCGGGCATTTATCATAATCCGGCTTTGTCTTCAATCTCACTGCTGCCTCTTTTGCCAGTTCGTCGGCCCTCTCATTTCCCTCCAGCCCCACGTGCGCTTTTATCCAAAATAATTTAATTATTTTGTCCTGTTCCTCAATTTTCAGGATATTTTGCCTTATTGCAACAACCAGGGGATGGAGGGAAACACCGTGTGTTACCGCCTCAAGAGCCGATCTAGAGTCGCTGTAGATATTGAAGCTTTCACCGGATCTTCCTAACACCATTTCGGTAGCCTTCACCAGCGCCAGTAATTCCGCTTGGTAGACGGTGCAGAACTGCTCCAGTTTGAGCTTTTTGGTGTTAGTCTCTACGGCACCATCCCATAGGGATATCGCCGCACCGACTTTATCATCTATTTTGCTGCCATCTGTATAAATTTTATACCTAGCTTCCTCTTGCTGGGCCAGCTCTGCACCGTTCACCACCAATTTAAATTCGATGGCCTTTTGGGTCGCTGGGTGTGGTATTTGCGTGTATGGTGTTGGTTTTTCCACTCTCCTATCGCCAACTACTCTCAGGGAGTGTCCTTTCTTTATCTCATAAAGCGAGGCTGCTTCTTTGATCCTAAGATCTAATGGAAGCATCCCTGAGAGCAGCAATGCCGCGTTGAGTGAGGTTGTTCTGTACGACTTGACCATCTTCTGTACGAACCCGCGTTGAACCTCGTTCAGGTGTTTTCTCGTCCCTACTTTTTCCGCTGCCGGGGCCCAGGCACTTGCTGCGTACATAATTATTGGCTCCACTACTGCGACGTATATTGTTCTGGTTATCTCTGGCGAGATCCCCCACTCCACTCTGGCTGCCTTCGCCAGTTGCTTGTAGACATTCAAAGCCTTGCGGCAGACGTTTGCCACGTGAGTGTTAAACGTCAGCTTATTGTCTATTGTCAGCCCAAGTATTTTGATTTCTTTTGACATGGCTATATCGACTCCCCCCATGCTCAGAAGTGGAGTGTCGTGCTTAAGCTTATTTGTGATGAGCATTGCCTTTGTTTTCTGAGGCGCAAATTTAAGCTTATTTACTTCACCCCACTCCTGAACATGCCCTAGGGCCGCATTTGCCTGTCTCTGGACTTCAAGTGCGGTCTCACCAGAGAAAACCAGAACAACGTCATCAGCAAACGCCTGACAGTAGTCGCCTCTCCTTTCCAAATTGTCTAGCAACGGGTTTAGAATCATATTCCAAAAAGTGGGTCCTCCTATGGAACCCTGGACACACCCTTTAGAGGTAGTCTTCGAAAATTCTGCTCCTGCATACCTAACCCGTACTCTTCGGTTTGTCAGGTAACTATCGAGAACTCTACGTATGTTTTTAGGGCATTTGGTTTCTGCTAGTCTGCATCTTATGGCGGGCCACCAAGCACTATCGAAGGCTCCCTCTATGTCCAACGATATTACTACAATTAACTGACGCTCTTTGAGCTTTGTTCGTATATGTTTCATAAGGTCATAGAGGGAGTCTTCGGTACTGCGCTGCGGTGTGAACCCGTACTGCCTAGCGTTCATATATTCGATGGTATGCCACCTGACTCGCCGTACCAACATCTTCTCCCAAATTTTGCCCAACACCGGCAATAGCCCAATGGGCCGGTAAGACTTGGGTTTGGTGTAGTCGTCTTTTCCGGGTTTGCGCAGAACCACTACCACCGCTTCTTTCCATGCGGCGGGGAAGAGGGAAAGACTTAGGCACCTGTTCAGTAGCGCTAAGAACAGTTCCAGATCGCAGACAATGGCCGCTCTGCAGATATCCGCTGTAAGTCCGTCCAGACCTGGAGCCTTCTTAGGGTTGAAGCTATTTGCAGCCCACTTGAGTTCTTCCGCTGTAAATGGGGGGTCCGATGACTCACCATCTTCACCCTCATTCACTTTCTCTGCTTGTTCCCTCATCAACTTGTGGGCTACACTGTCCGCCTGAGCTTCATCTTCAGGGTAGAAGGTATCTGACAGAGCCCTGGCTGACTGAACGCCTTCCAAGACTCTGCCGTTATGGACTAGGGGGATGTCTTCCTGCCTGGTTGTTGTGCGGCCTATCACCCTATATATCCCATCCCACATACTCTCTCTATCTTGTTTTCCACAGAACTCTTTCCAGCTAGTTGTTCTGGTCTTTTCAGCAAGCTGCAGGTATTCTTCTTTCGCTTGTAGATATGCTTGTACGACCCTATCTCTACGTATTGGTGCAGCATTTGCAATGCGTCTTTTCAGCGTTTTCAGCTCTCTCTTCTTTTGTGTCAATTCTTCTGTCCACCAAGGCAGTATCGCTCTCTGTTTAGGTTTGATTTTAGGGATATTTTGTTCACATGCTTCTTCTATGACTTTGGTATACTCTACTATTTTATTATTTAATTCTTCTACTGTCTCTATTTTTGCTATTTCTTCTATGTTTACATTACTTCTTTCCCAATTTTGTATAATATAGTTTTTGAACTCTGACCAATCTGCCTTTTTGGTGTTATACTTTCTGGTGGTTCTTTTGATGTCTATCCCTTTCGATCTTTCCAGATTAACCTCGAACAGCACCGCCTTGTGATCCGACACTGTTAGGTCTCCATCTAGCCTCCAGTTTGCAATTTTTCCAAGCATATCCACTGTACAGACTGTAATGTCCACGCAGCTTGTGAATCGCCTGCCTCCTCTGTGGTAGTCGTATGTGGGTTGGGACCCTTGGTTTAAGATGTGAAGTCCCAACTCGTCCAGCGCCCCCGCCAGCTCCTCTCCTCTCCTATTCGTTTCCCTACTCCCCCACCATATGTTCCAGGCGTTCACGTCCCCACCCAGTATCACGCGCTTGTTTCCGGCTTCATGCATCGTTTTATGGATGTGTGTTATATCCGAGTCCATTTGCCCGTCCCCCTCAAAGTAAACCGAGACGACAATAACTTCCCAAGCCTCTGTTCTCAATTGCGCTACTGTGATGTTCTCTGTGGTCAGGACTGGGCACTGGGTTATGTCAATGTTGTCGTCGAATACAACAATGGCGGACTTGATGGTTTTGTCCGTATTTCCTTCACATTGTAGTATTCGGGCGCCTCGGTAGGTCTTCATTCTCCTGCTGGCGCCGGTATACGGTTCCTGCAGCAATGCAAACGCAACCTTCCTCTTCACCGCCTCCATCATCAGCTCGTCTGTTGCTTGTTTGCACCTTTGCAGGTTGGCCTGTATTGCGCGATACTGGTATCTTCCTGGCTCTGTTACTCCGCTGTTCTCGTTGTTGCCCGTATCGACTTCAGCAATAAGCTATAGTAGACCTTGCTAGGGTTTCCCACCTTCTCCGGACCGGGCAATCTGAGCTGAAAGCGTTGTGCTCTGCGTGGTCCATTTTTGCTTTCTGGCAGTTCCTGCAGGTTGGTGCTTCCGCTGCGAGGTAATCAGCACATTCGGTTCGGAGGTGCGGGCCCCCGCAGTGGGCACATCTATCTTCCTCTTCATTGCAGGTTTTCTTGCTGTGTCCATATCCTAGACATCTTGAGCATTGGACTAATGGCGACTGGTCCTCAGCCCTCAGCCTCTGAATGTCAATATGGACACAATTTGCTGCTGTCAAGATGCTCCAAACTTGTGGGGACACGCTGAGCACCACGTGTTGTTGGTGTGGATTCCGTGCCTTCTTTTTATACCTAATTGTGGCTCTATAGTCTTCTTCCCTCACATCTTTCATCAGGTTTTTATTTTGAGTGCGGAGCGCCTTTAGAATGTCGTCTTCGGTGTTGTATGTGTTGACATTCTTAATGATAATTAGAGGGTCTTTATTTTTGACCTCCTCTACTCTCAGGTTCGCTCCTTCTCTGCTGATTTTATCTCTCACTTTATCTACTTCAGTCTTGGTTTTACATCCCAGTATTATTTTCCGATCTCTAGCCTTACGAATTCTGTCTATTTGGAATCCCTCATCCTTCGCATTTACCACCTTTCTAATCTTTTCCATGACTTGGTCACCTGACTCGGTCTCATCGGCAGAAGTGATTACTACCGAGTGCACGGCCGCTTGCTCCGGGAGTTGCCTCCTCGGAGGGCCGGCCGCTACGCTCGCGTAGGTCACTTGTGTCTCCGTCTGTTTCCTCTCCATTACTTCTCTCAGGCGCTCCATTTCGATTCTGTTCTTCTCTATCTGTTTGCCGTGATCTGTAATCTTATCTATAAGTTCTCTCTGTAGCTTGGTCGTCTCTGTTTCTACTTCTATTTCTGTTTCTCTTCCGTTTTGTAGCTCTTCCTTTTGTTGTCCATTTTTTCCGGAGCTTTTCTCTGCCTCAGCTTCTTTAACCAGCTGGTAGAGCCTCTCCACCGCTTTGGAAATCTCGTCCTTTATTTCCTTTTTCAGGTTACGAGAACTCACCAGCTGCATTTTAGCTTTTGTGAGGCAGGCTTTTGCCTCCGAGGTTCTGTTATTGTAACGAGTGGGTTGTGAATCGACCGGTGAGACTTCTCCGGATCCATGTAGCAGTCTCTTCTCGTCACACTTTGCCTCTTGCGAGAGCACCGTCTTGGACTTGAGTTTGGGTGGGGAAATCGTTGGGGCCTTTTTTGGAGGAGTAGGTGTCTTGGGAGGCTGCGCTGCCCTTGGCCTATCAGCCTCCCACTCTCCAATACTGCGCCTCACTGACGGCCCTGCCTGTGAAATGTGTGTTGTACCCGTACCCAAACTCTCCTCCCCGTCCTTGATCTTTTTCCCAACCGGAGTCCTGATACCGAACATTGTGGAAGTTTAAGTCTAAACAGACAAAGACTCAAGGAGACTAGACAACAACAACGAAAATACTGAATCCCTGTAAAGGGGGGATCAGCCAATGTATAAATGTATATAGGTTAATTAAAAGATAGTCAATTAACTATCTGTCAGGTAAAATTTGTTAATAGTACCTACAAATTGAGGTTGTCAAAAAACAACTGAAGATTTTGTAAGACTCAATAAGAGCACTGTCGGTAAGTCCAATTTTACGCTTGATAGACGTTTTATTCAGTCCTAAGTCTGCTTTTAGCAAGTTTTGTTGCGTTGCGTTTTTATAGAGTCTTGCTCTGTCAATATTATTCTTACAAGCTAATTTTCTGACCACTGTCTGGTGTCGAGGAGCCTTTAGGACCGCTTCACGCACAATAACTATTAAAAAAGATGATTAAAAAAATTTTTGACTCTATGTAGAGTCGATCTCTCTCCAGCTGGTGACAGGTCTCCCCGAGCCCTTTCCAACGAACCCAAACACGGCTATCCCAGCTCAAAGGGTCCCTGAGACACGGCAGCCCGAAATTCCAGTTGCCAATCCAAGATGGCGCCCGGAATACGCTAACCTGCAATTATTTCCGAGACCGTTCGGCCAAACACCACCGTGCTTGGGCTCCCCTGACCGAGCTCGACGCAACCTATCCCCCTGTACAGTTTTCAGGCTGAAAAATTTCAGGTCCTGAAAACCCCCGAAAAGATGCTAGCCAGGCAGGAAAGGGTAAACCAAAGTCCCCAAAGAAAACCCGATCGCTCCACGACCCCCGGTTCAGAAGCCACCCAAGTCCAAAAAATCACTTGACAGTTCAAGAACTGTCAAAGTCAATCTTAAACCCGGGCTAACTTCCCCTCCAATTGTCGTAGAACGTCCGTACTTGGGCTTATCTGGCCTGGCTCCACCCGCCCTAGCGCGCAAAATAGTTTTCAGGGTCCTGAAATTCTCCAACGCCAAAACGCTCAAAACTAATTGGGATGGATGTATATTATCTTCCCAAGTACTATAGTGAAAACGGCAGCTTCCTACGACAACTGAGTCCGGAGTTACGTCGGGTGTAAGTTTTTACAAGATGGCGTCCAAGATGGCGGCCACTTGTATAAATTTGGCCCCCGTTGTCCAAAACTAGCCGAGTTTGGGCTCTATGGATTGGGCTTGAAGAGCCCAGTCCAGATCTTATAATGTTATACCTAAAAAACTCACCCCCGATTTATCGTAACCAAAAAACCCCCTAAATTTAACTAAAATCGACCGTAGTGCAAAAACAACCCATTAAAAATCTATTCAATCTTAAAATTAAAGCTAAAACTAACTTAAACTATTTTTAGGTAGCAGGTCCAAAGATATTAAGCCCCTATTTCGTACCCCTCGTGTCAACCCCTACATTTAAAAAATTTATATCTCCAGAAGTATTAGCAACAAAGAACTGAAATTTTACAGTGATGTAGTACTTAGCAAGGCACTTAAGATTCTGAAATAAAAATGGGGGGTCAACGCGACAGATAATTAATTACGATTTTTTGAAAATTTTGAAAAAATTTAAAACTCAATATCTAAGGAACCACTTTACCTATTTGGATGTTCGAAACGCCGTTTTGATGAGCTCGCCGTCCCTCTTTGAAGCCGCTTGTTGGTGTTTGCCGCCCTCGACTGGAACTGGTTGCACGTGGCCACGTGGTGACCGGTTTTTTCAAATTTTTTCCGAGCGCGTGGCTCGTAAAAATCGGGAAGCAGGTCCAATGTGTGGGCGTCAAAAAGACGCGTCTTTTGACACCATAAAAAGGTGGTGTCGCCGCTCTATTTCTCGCAGCGTTTCACATTCAAAGTTCCAAATTTCACAATTTTTCACTTTTTTGCGTTTTTTCACAGTTTTCAGGACACTCACAATTGCGCACTTTTCACCAAACGATAGTCCGTATTTTTCTGCTTAATTTGATGGTAAACACGACACTAATCGGTTAAAAAATACCACTTCTATGATTTTTCGCAGAGATTTTTTGAAATTTTTTGCGCGGAGCAGCCTTTGGCACGTATTGTCGTCGCGGGGGGTGACCGCGGACTCTGGTTAGGTTAGGTTAGGTTAGGTTAGGTTAGGTTAGGTTAGGTTAGGTTAGGTTAGGTTAGGTTAGGTTAGGTTAGGTTAGGTTAGGTTAGGTTGGGGGACCCCCCACAGAGCTTGCGTCCACGTCGCGTCCCCTGGAAACGACCCAGTTCTGTCACCGTAACGGAGTGGCAGACTGGGGTTCGGCCAAAGTGCTCTGTGCTTTCGTAGTTCACATATTCATCTTGCCTTTTTAACTACGATCCTGCGGTGGCTATGCCTACACCCCCGCGGGACGCCTTCGGGCGCTTTTTAAAACCCAAAGGCCCTTCTCAGGGCCAAACAAAAGGCCCTTCTCAGGGCCAACCCAAAGGCCCTTCTCAGGGCCAACCCAAAGGCCCTTCTCAGGGCCAACCCAAAGGCCCTTCTCAGGGCCAACCAAAAGGCCCTTCTCAGGGCCAACCAAAAGGCCCTTTTCAGGGCCACTCTGACGCTTCGGCGTCAGAGGCTAGCCGCGCGCCGTCTGCGGCTAGCTTCTCTGAAGGTGCAGTCGAGTTTTTGGACTCTGACGACCAGTCCGTCACGAGTGTCTCGGATGCGGGCGACTCCCGGTCGCGGAAGCGGGCCTTCCGTAAGGATGGGTCAGAGGGCTCTTCGGGCTCGTCCAGGCGGTCGAAAGCCAAAAGGCCGTCAATAGCTGCAGACACCCACGAGGTGGGTCTTGCGGACGCTCAACGTCAGCTCGACCTGGCTCGGCGGGAGCTGCACCAGCAGGAGCTGGAGGAGCGGGTCGTTGCGAAGGAGCAACGGGCGCGTGCTGCTCGGGCCAAGTCCGGGTACGGTGCGTCCCGCGTTCTGTACGCGGACCACTCCTTGGCCGAGCTGCAGCAGATGGCGGAGGAGGACGAGGAGGAGATCGTTGAGGTCGCCTCCAAGTCCTCAAATTTAAAAGGGACCTTCCAAAAGGCCCTTAAGTGTCGGGCCGCGAGCATGCGCGGTATCGTTACGGAGCTGGTCCAGCGCAAGGCGACTGACGAAACGCGGCAACTGCAGGCGACAGTCAATCGGCTGCAGTTGGAGGTCAGCCAGCTTCATACGAAGCTAGCTGAAGCCACGGCTCGGCCACATCAGACCGAACCAAGACCAGCGGCAGAGGCCCCCGCCTCCAACCTTGAGGATGTCATCCGCAAGGTGGTTATGGAGGAGAGGGCCTTCACGCGAGCCTGCTTAGCAGGAATAGAGGACCGGCTCTTGCCGGAGCAACGCCTCCGACCGCCGCTTGCTGCGGACAAGAGGCAAAGCGAGCCGGGGCCGTCCTCGCAAGGGGAGGACGCCCTTCTCCCTTCCACTACTCCGTCCAACCAGCAGGGTTGGACCGAAGTGGTCGGGAAGGGGAAGGGCAGAGGAAAGAAGACGGCGACAGCCGCCCCTGCTGTCGCAGCCACCACGGCCACCACGACTCCCAGCCAGTCGCAGACGACCGGGAAGGGAAGGAGGAGGGGCAGGGGCAGAAAGGCGGCAACGGCCGTCCCTGTCGCCCCCGTCACCACGCCTCCCAGCCAGTCGCAGGCGACCGGCACAGGGAAGAGAAAGGGGAAATTGGTTCCCCCGAAGTCCGCGGCCGTCGTGGTGACGCTCACCGCGGAGGCCGCGGAAAGAGGGGAGACGTACGCGTCAATATTGGTGCGGGCGCGTGCAAACGCCGATCCCACCCAACTCGGGATCGGCAAAGTCTCCTGCCGCAGGACCCAAGCCGGGGCTCGAATTTTCGAGTTCCCTGGCGCCGAGGGAAACGCAAACGCTGACCTCTTTGCAGCCAAGCTGCAGGAGGTCATTGCGGACGCGGCTAAGGTGGCCCGACCTGTCAAGTCGGCGACCATCGAGGTGACCGATCTTGACGACTCGGTCACCAAGGAGGAGGTGGTGGCGGCGGTCGCAGCTATTGGGGGCTGCAGCGTCACAGCGGTGCAGGGCCGGGACATCAGGCCCGGCCGCGGCGGCATGGGAACTATCCGTCTCGAGTGCCCGGTCGCCGCCGCCAAAGTCGTCCTTGGAAAGGGACGGCTCTTGGTCGGGTTCAGCTCGGGTGCAGTCCGAGCACTTGAAGACCAGCCCCTGCGCTGCTTCAGGTGCTGCGGCATAGGGCACACCCGAGCCCTGTGCCCTTCAGCGGTCGACAGATCTCTGACCTGCTACCGCTGTGGCAAGGAGGGCCACAAAGCCGCCTCCTGCACGGCCGCCACGCCGCACTGCGCAGTGTGCGCCGCCAGTGGCTGCCCGGCAGGCCACGTGACGAGGGGGAGGATGTGCAATCCTCCCCCTAAGAGGGGCAAAGCGCAGGCGCCGATCGCGCCTGCTGCTAGCACCGTCGTTCCCAAGGCAGGAACGGCGGTGGCGGCGGAGGAGGAGGGTGCGATGTCGATTGATGGATAGGGTCGATCATCGCATCCTCCAGGCGAACACCAACCACTGCAGAACAGCCCAGGATCTGCTGATGCAGACCATGGCTGAGTGGTTGGTGGACTTGGCGGTGGTCGCCGAGCCCTACTCGGTCCCTGGCAATTGGCTGGGCGATCGGGACGGCCTGGTGGCAATGGTGACGCGGTCTTCCACAGACTCCCCTCCCCTCTCGCTTTTAGAGAGAGGACCGGGATACGTGGCCACCGCGTGGGGAGGTGTGGCCCTGGTAGGGGTCTATTTCTCCCCAAACCGCCCTCTCTCGGACTTTGAGGATTTCCTCGAAGTCCTCACTGCAGTCGTAGGGAGGGCGGCGCCGCGCCAGGTCGTGGTGTTGGGCGACCTGAACGCCAAGTCGGTGGCCTGGGGCAACCCGGCTGCCTCCTGCAACGTCCGGGGACGCGCCGTCGAGTTCTGGGCGGCGTCGTGCGGTGTGTCCCTCCTCAACAGGGGGGCGGTCCACACGTGTGTGCGGCAGCAGGGAGGGTCGGTGGTCGACGTCTCGTTTGCCACCCCCGTGCTGGCCGCACGCATCGTGAACTGGCGGGTGGAGATGGTGGAGACCTTGTCGGACCACCGATATGTGCGGTTCGACATCTCCACCCAGGGCCCCCGGGGGGAGATGACCCGCTCTAGTAGGTCTCCCTTCCCACGGTGGGCTCTCACTCGCCTGGACCGGGAGGCTGCCAAGGAGGCGGCCTTCCTCCAGGACTGGCTGTCGCCCCCCCCTGTCGAGGACATCCCGGACGTTGACGCCGCAGCGGTCCGGCTCAAGAGATCCCTGACCGAGGTGTGCAACTCCAGCATGCCTCGGTCCCGTCGCCCGCCTCCCCGTCGCGCCGTCTATTGGTGGTCGGAGGAACTAGCGGGGCTCCGGGCCACCTGCGTGGCGGCTAGGAGGGCCTACACGCGGAGCCGAAGGCGCAGCGTCCGTAGCCAAGCAGACGAGGACCGCCTCTACGCCTCTTACAGAGAGGCTCAGATGGTTCTCAAGTCGGCTATGGGCGCTGCCAAGGACTCGGCGAGGGCCGAGATGCTGGAGGGTCTCGACAGGGATCCATATGGGAGACCATACAGGGCGGCGCGGAAGCAACTGCGGCCCCATGGTCCCCCACTGACGGAGACCCTCGAGCCGGCGTTGCTGGATGGGGTGGTCCGGTCCCTGTTTCCGCGCAGGACCGACTTCACCCCACCAACGATGGACCCCCCGCAGGAGGTGGCTTCACCGCCGGAGGAGGAGGTACCCCCGGTGACGGCGGATGAGTTTTACGCGGGGGTTCTCAGCCTCCGCGCCAAGAAGACGGCCCCTGGGCCGGACGGCGTCCCCGCACGGGTGGTGGCCATAGCCGCCGCTCAAATGGAGGACAGATTTCGGGAACTCTTCAGCGCGTGCCTTACGGCTGGGAGGTTCCCGAAACTGTGGAAGGAGGGGCGGCTATGCCTCCTTCGAAAAGAGGGACGCCCGGCGGATTCCCCTTCGGCATACCGGCCCATCGTTCTGCTCGATGAGGTCGGTAAAATGTTCGAGGGGATCATTGCCTCCCGGCTGAATGGCCACCTGCGGAGGGTAGGGCCGGACCTGTCGGACGCCCAGTTCGGTTTTCGACAAGGGCGTTCGACAATCGACGCGCTGGCCCTACTGAAGGGCCAGGTGAAGGGGGCGGTGGAGGCCGGGGACGGAGTGCTGGCAGTGTCATTCGACATAGCCAACGCCTTCAACTCCGTGCCCCACTCGACCATACTGGAGGCACTCCGATATCACGGAGTGCCCCAATACTTGCGGAGCCTCCTGGCCAGCTACTTGGAGGACCGAGAGGTCCTCCTTGTCGACAAACTGGCCAGGTTGCGCAGATACAGCGCGGAGTCTGGTGTTCCGCAGGGGTCAGTTTTAGGACCCCCCCTGTGGAACATCGGCTTCGACTGGCTGTTGCGGGGAGCCTTCCTCCAGGGCACGAGTGTCATCTGTTACGCGGATGACACTCTCCTCACTGCCCGGGGGAGGAACTTCGGGGAGGCGGCCTGTCTGGCATCGGCTGGCGGGTCATTGGTGGCGGGGAGGATACGCAGCCTGGGATTGAGGGTGGCGCTGAACAAGACCGAGGCCGTGTTCTTTCACGGGCCTCGGCAGCGCTGCCCTCCTGACGCCCACATTGTCGTGGAGGGCGCCAGGGTAGGCATCCAGACCCAGATCAAATATCTGGGTCTAGTGCTGGACAGCAGGTGGCGCTTCGGCCCGCATTTCAGTGGGCTGTCGACGCGCCTGCTGAGGGCTGCGGACGCCCTCTCCTGGCTCCTCCCGAACCTGGGAGGGCCCAGTGCGCGATGCCGGCGCCTTTATGCCGGCATCCTGAGGAGCATGGCCCTGTACGGGGCCCCCATCTGGGCGGACTCCCTCCATTGGAGGGAGAATGCGACAGCGATGCGCCGGCCCCAAAGGGCCATTGCACTGCGGGTGGCGAGGGCTTACCGCTCGGTGGGCTTTTCGGCGGCGTGCGCTCTGGCTGGCACCCCTCCTTGGGAGCTGGAGGCGTGGGTGCTCGCCAGAGTGTACGAATGGACGGCGCGACGAAAAGCCCTCGGGGAGCGCCCCGTCGCGGAAGAGCGGGAGGCCGTGCGGCGGGAGGCGAGGGACGCCATCATCGTCCATTGGACGCAGGACCTCGCCTCCGCCACTTTTGGCCGCCGAACCCTGGACGCGCTCGGCCCAGTCCTGCGGGACTGGCTCGAGCGGCCCCACGGTTTTCTCTCATTCCGTCTGGTGCAGGTGCTGTCAGGCCACGGCTGTTTCGGCACGCACCTGCACCGGATCGGGAGGGAGGAGACTCCGGCGTGCCACGACTGCGGCGCGGCGGAGGACACGGCACAGCACACGCTCGAAGTGTGTCCGGCTTGGTCTGAGCCGCGCCGCATTCTGACTGCGGAGATCGGACAGGACCTCTCACTTCCCAGCGTGGTCAACTCTATGCTGGAGAGTGAGGGGTCCTGGGCAGCGGTCGCCTCCTTTTGCGAGGACGTCATCTCGCAAAAGGAGGCGGCGGAGCGCGTGCGTGAGGACGACCCTCTCGCGGCGCCGCTCCGAAGGCGGAGAAGAGGTCGGAGAAGACGCCGTCTTCTCCCTCCTCATGGTGGTGATAGGTGGGCGACAGGCGCGGGGGCGCCTCCGCCCGCATTGCACTCTACACCACCTCCGCCGGTAATTCCCGGCCCTCCCCCCTCACGGGGAGGGCGTGTAGGGCCCGCCGTGTAGGCGGGCAAACGTCGGAGAGGGACTGGACGCAAAGGCTGTGCCGATCTCCCAGTCCCCCTCCACTCAGACGATGCGGGAATGCCGCTGGGTTGTTTTAGTGGGTATACCGGGCCTTGGCCCGGGGAGTCCCACATACCCCTCCCATTCCCCCAATGGGAGGGTATGCGTAATGCATTTTTTCCCAGCGCAAACAAAAAAAAAAAAAAAAAAAAAAAAAAAAGGTTAGGTTAGGTTAGGTTAGGTTAGGTTAGGTTAGGTTAGGTTAGGTTAGGTTAGGTTAGGTTAGGTTAGGTTAGGTTAGGTTAGGTTAGGTTAGGTTAGGTTAGGTTAGGTTAGGTTAGGTTAGGTTAGGTTAGGTTAGGTTAGGTTAGGTTAGGTTAGGTTAGGTTAGGTTAGGTTAGGTTAGGTTAGGTTAGGTTAGGTTAGGTTAGGTTAGGTTAGGTTAGGTTAGGTTAGGTTAGGTTAGGTTAGGTTAGGTTAGGTTAGGTTAGGTTAGGTTAGGTTAGGTTAGGTTAGGTTAGGTTAGGTTAGGTTAGGTTAGGTTAGGTTAGGTTAGGTTAGGTTAGGTTAGGTTAGGTTAGGTTAGGTTAGGTTAGGTTAGGTTAGGTTAGGTTAGGTTAGGTTAGGTTAGGTTAGGTTAGGTTAGGTTAGGTTAGGTTAGGTTAGGTTAGGTTAGGTTAGGTTAGGTTAGGTTAGGTTAGGTTAGGTTAGGTTAGGTTAGGTTAGGTTAGGTTAGGTTAGGTTAGGTTAGGTTAGGTTAGGTTAGGTTAGGTTAGGTTAGGTTAGGTTAGGTTAGGTTAGGTTAGGTTAGGTTAGGTTAGGTTAGGTTAGGTTAGGTTAGGTTAGGTTAGGTTAGGTTAGGTTAGGTTAGGTTAGGTTAGGTTAGGTTAGGTTAGGTTAGGTTAGGTTAGGTTAGGTTAGGTTAGGTTAGGTTAGGTTAGGTTAGGTTAGGTTAGGTTAGGTTAGGTTAGGTTAGGTTAGGTTAGGTTAGGTTAGGTTAGGTTAGGTTAGGTTAGGTTAGGTTAGGTTAGGTTAGGTTAGGTTAGGTTAGGTTTTTTTTTTTTTTTTTTTTTTGTTTTGGCAGGAGTGGGAAATCCTCATGGACGCCCCAACAGCCTCACACTGTGAGACGATCGGGGCAGTGCCGGACTCTTACCGGCTAAAACCCACTCCTGCCACGCTTGTTGTCCTCTGACATTATCAGAGTTCTTATTAGCGATTTCTGTTTTGATTTTCGTTGCGATTTGATTTGTCATATATTTAAGGGCTTAACTTGGGAAATATAATTACAATCTAGGGCAGTATGCCCACATTACACCAAAAGTACGAAGAAGACAAATGACGCAAACTGTGGTATTGGTCGGTGTTATCCGCTACTACCAACGATGAACTTTTTATAAACAATTTTTTTTTTTTTTTTTTTTTTTTTTTTTTCTCCTTAATGATTTAGGTACTTATTTTATATACTTATTATATAATTATAAGTATCCTACTTACTAAGCTGTCCTATTTCTATTAATTATCACTATTCCTATTTTTACACAATATTCTAGAAATACTTTTCTCTTACGACCTTTCATTAAAATTGGTAAGTTTGCGGCTGTCAACTCAGTGTCCAGTTCTTGTTCCGCCTCATATCGCGCTCTCGCTGTGATTGGGCACTCGAGCAGAACATGGACAACCGTCTCGTCTGTTCCGGGGTCACAGGCGCACGATGAATTCTCCTTACACTTGAAGCGTTTCAGGTATGCAGAGAATCCACCGTGCCCCGTGAGGATTTGCGTGACCACGCTTGACAGCTCCATTTTGCGTACTATACTATACGCCGCTACCGCATCAGGGAAGAACAGCTTTGTTCCAGAGGCTGTTGCCCCCGACTTATATCTCCCGTTCCATTCGTCAAGCGACCCCATACGGATCTGCCGTTTGACGAATGAAACGGGGCACAGATCGTAGTCCGGCCTCTTCTTCGACCCCAGGGCGGCTTCCTTCGCGAGCTGGTCCGCTCGTTCGTTGCCCTCCAATCCTGCGTGAGCTTTAATCCAGAACAAGGAGACACTCTTGTTCTGGAGCTTGCAGCGTCTTAAGGTGTCCCTGGATTCCACAGCTAGAGGATGGGGGGCACCGACGTTAGTCACTGTCTGGAGAGCCGCCATGGAGTCGCTGAAGATGCCGAACGTGCTTTCCCTGCTTTTGAGAGCCTCCGCTGCCGCTCTTTGCAGGGCCAATAGTTCGGCCTGATAGACGGTGCAGTACGACGGCAAAGTAAGTTTGAGGGCCCTTGTTTCGGTGGCACCATGCCACAAGGATAGCGCCGCTCCGACCTTGCCCTCAATCTTACTGCCGTCGGTGAAAATGCGCACAGCAAAATCGCTATGGCTATTGTATTGTTCCTCGTCTATCAGGCTGCCGAACTGCAGAGAGGTCTGGTCTGCGGGGTGCGGGGCCTCCAAAGCCGGAGCCATCCGCTCAATCTCCCTGTCTCCCAGTACGGGCTGGGGCACGCCCCTCTTGGCTTCGTAAAGTGAAGCAACTTCCCTTATCCGAATGTCAAGAGGGAGTATCCCAGCCAGCACCAGTGCAGAGTTTAGGGAGACCGTGCGGTAGGCTCTACACAGCTTCTGGGCAAACCCTCTCTGCACCACATTCAGCTGTTTTATTACCCCTAGTTTTTTGGCAGCTGGTGCCCATGCGCTTGCGGCGTACAGTACAGTCGGCTCCACTGCTGCGGTATAGATGGTCCGGATCACTTCGGGGTGCAGACCCCAACTAACTCGAGCTGCCCTGGCCAGCTGCTTGTACACAGCTATCGCCTTCTTACAAACGATAGCTATGTGTTTATTGAAGGTAAGCTTTTCGTCGATTGTGAGGCCCAATATTTTGACATCTTGGGACATTCCAATGTCGACCCCTCCCATGCTCAAGCGTGGTGTGTCGTATTTGAGCCTCCGCGTTAAGACCATCGCACAGGTTTTGTGCGGTGCGAATTTTAGCTTGTTTTTGACACCCCACGCTCGAACATGTTCGAGAGCGGCATTGGCTTGCCCCTCGATTTCCACTGCCGTTACACCGTCGAACACCATCACGACGTCGTCGGCGAACGCCTGGCAGTAGAAACCCCTGCCTTCCAGTTGCCTCAGCAGCGGGTCTAGCAGCAGATTCCAAAACATTGGACCCCCAATCGACCCCTGGACGCATCCTTTGCTGGTTGACCTTCTGCTCTCCTCGCCAGCGTATCTCACGACGACCTCCCTGCCACTGAGATAGCTGCTGACTACCCGTCTCAAATTTACAGGACACTTTTCCTCAGCCAAACGTAACTTTATAGCGGGCCACCATGCATTGTCGAAGGCTCCCTCTATATCTAGCGACACGAGCGCGACAATTTTCTTTTGTGCCAGCTTTGTTCGTATATGCTGCACCAGTGTATAGAGGGAGTCCTCAGTGCTTTTTTGGGGCATAAAGCCGTATTGGCGAGTACTAATCCTTGGCAGAAGGTAGAATTTGAGACGAGCAACCAGCATCTTCTCGTACACTTTCCCCAAGACAGGCAAGAGCCCAATCGGCCTGTAGGACTTGGGTACGGTGTACGAGTCTTTGCCCGGCTTTCTGAGTACAACCACCGTCGCTTCCTTCCAGGTCTTCGGGAAGTGGTGGTACGCCAGGCATTTGTTCAACAGTGACAGGAAGAAATCGGGGTCACACTTTATGGCCTGGGAGCAAATGTCAGCCGTGAGGCCGTCGGCTCCCGGGGCCTTTTTCGGGTTAAACGACGACACGGACCTGTCAAGCTCGCTTTGGGTAAACGGTGGGTCATGCCGTTCATCATGACTCCACTCGTTTACCATCGCTGCCAGTGCTCTGGTTCGACGATGGTCCATGTCGTCGTCCTCCTCTCGGTCCTCGGGGTAGAAGGTCTCGGCCAACAGCCTCACCGAGCCCCTCGCGTCCAGGGTCTCACCTTCAAACTGCAGCGGCAGATCCTCCTCTCTTTTAGAAGTTCTCCCCATCACTCGGTAGATCCCTTCCCAGACCCCCTCTCTGGTCTGCTTACCGCAGAACCCCTTCCAGCTTTCCTCTATTGCTCTTTTTACAGCTGTCTCATATTTTCCCTTCTCTTCCAGGTACAGACTGACGACCATCGCTCTCCGGACCGGTGCTGCGTTCCTGATTCGGCGTTTCCTGGTAGCGACCAGCCTCTTCATCTCAGCGAGTTCCTGGGACCACCACGGCATAGTGAGTATTTCTTTTGACTTATTTGTAGGTATTGTAAGTGTAGATGTGTTTATTATAGCTTGTGTGTATGTGTTTATTGTTTGTTCTAATTTGTCTATATTATTTATATTTGTGAGCTCGTTTACAGTTAAATTTTGATCTAGCATAATTTGAGACAGTTTCGCATGAAACTGTCTCCAATTAGCCTTCTTCGTGTTGTATTTTCTAGTCGTGCGTTCAATTCTAATGCCTTTCGATTTTACCAGATTAATGCCAAAAGTTATGCCATTGTGGTCGGAACTCGTGAGACCCTCCTCTATTTGCCAGCCGTCTACCAGGTCCAGCATATCCTCCGAACACGCCGTCACGTCCACGTGGCTGCTGTACCTGATACCTCCCCTTATTGTGTCAAAAGTCGGGGTGTCTCCCCTGTTGAGGACGTGCAATCCCCACTCCCCCAACGCTCCACACATCTGCTCCCCTCTAGCATCCTCGCGATCGCCACCCCACCAAGTGCTCTTCGCATTCGCGTCTCCTCCGATGACCAACCTGCTAGAGCCAATCTCTCTCTCTATGCGCTGCATATGCTCCAGGTATGGCTCCACGGGCTTGTCGGGCTCGAAGTAGAAGGACACCAGCGTGATCGTCCAGGCTCTGGTTCGGACTCCCACCACAACGATGTTGTTTGTGGTGAGTTGCGGGTACTGTAGTATGTCCAAATCGTGGTCAAGGACAGCTATTGCTGCCTTTACAGTCCCTTCTCCTCCCTCAGAGCTCTGGAAGACCCTTACGCCCCGGTAGCCCTTCATCCGTCGCACCCGACCCACGTAGGGCTCCTGGAGCAATGCCACGGCCACTTTGCGCGTTTGTGCTTCCATGAGGAGTTCGTTGGTAGCGAGTTGGCTGCGTTGCAGGTTGGCTTGGATCATTTGGTACTTGGGGGTAACTACGGGGACCACCTTAGCAATATGCTATGGAAGCTCTAGCCAGTGAATCCCACTTGCGGCGTACGGGGCACTCAGCGCTGAAGGCACTGTGCTCAGTGTTTCCGATCTTGGCTCTGGTGCAGTTTATACACTTCGCTGCTTCGCCAAGCTGCCTATCTGGGCAGTCCACTCTGAGGTGCAGACCGCCACAGTGGCTGCACAAGTCAGCTGGGTCTCTGCAGAACCGCTTTCCGTGACCGTATGCTAGGCAGCGTGTGCACTGCACCAGAGGCGTCTGGTCTTCGACGCGCACAATCTGGAGGTCTATGCGGAGCTTCCCTCCCTCAATGGCTCTCCTCCAGATTGTGGGAGAAACACTGAGCACGATGTGGCCCAAATGGGGGTTGCGTGTCCGCCTACGGAACTTAATGTTCATTCTTTGATCCTCGCCCTCGAGGCCGTGGATGAGCTCCCGATTCTGATTCCTGAGGGCTTTCAAGACTTCTTCGTCGCTGTGGACCAGCAGTACGTCCTTCAGAATCAGAAGCGGGTCCCTGTTGGCCACTTCCTCGACGACGAGGCTCTCCCCTGCTGCTTCCAATCGCTCCTTAATCTTCTTCCTCTCCTCCTTTGTCCGACACCCCATGATGACCTTTCGGTCCTTGGCCTTCCTCACTCTTTCGACCTGCACCCAGCCTTCCTTTGCGTCAACTGCCTTTCGAACCCGCTCCAAAACTTCGTCCCCTGTTTCCATCTCCCGTGTTGAGGAGACAACCACGGAGTGCAGCGTCGCTCGCCCCGGCGCCTGAACCCCGGTCCGGCTTGTGTGCGCCGTCGCCACAGACGCGTAAGTTCTCTCCTCAACACTGGAGATGGTTTTTGTGACCAGCTCCTCTTTGAGGCCTTCCATTTTTAACATATGTTCTTTCAATAGGGCACTATTTTCCTCTAGCCGCACCAGAAGCTCTTTTTGTTGGTCATTAACCTCGATTGGTGCGGGCAAGCTAGTATGGTCGGTTAATGGAGTGGTTGAAGGAATTGCGGAAGATTTGCCTTTCTCCGACTCCTTAACAATTTCGTAGAGCCGGTTTATTGCCCCAAGCACCTCCGTCTTAATTTCGGTTTTCAGGTTGCGAGAGTTGCCCAAATGAAGCTTTGCTTTATTTAGGCAAGCTCTCGCTTCCGCAGTGAGGTTCGGGTATTTTTGTTCGGGTCTTCTGGCTGTTGCAGCAGCATCCGCCGAAGCCCGACGCGTTTCTACAGAGCTAGGCAACTTTTTCGTGGTTAGTGGTGGTGGTGGTGGTGTGGAATTTGGCTTTGCGTTTGCCGAAGATTTAACCTGGGGCTCTGCCCTACCAGCCTCCCACTCCCCAATACTTCTCCTCACGCTAAGAGGCGAGGTGCCAGCCCTCTCAGCAGACCGCGGCGAGCCCGAGGAGCCCTGAGAGCTCGAATCTTTTTTGGCCGGTGTGCGAAACATATTAAGTCAGAGGACAACTATTTAAAATAAAACGAGTAATGCTGAACCCTGTATAGGGGGGATCAGTTCACTATAAATAAGATATATAATTAAAAACTAGTGACTAAAGATGTACCTAGTCCAGTCAAGGTGTAGTCAATTTTTTATTGAAATGAAGGTCAAAAAGAAAGAATGCTAAATCCCTGTAAAGGGGGGATCTGCAACTATACTGTGTCAGTGTGAAGATCAAAGATAGTTAAAAAGTAACTATCTGTCACCTCAAGCTTTTAAAAGTAAAAGAAAAAAGTCAAAAATCCTTTACGTTTTTTGCTCCCCTGCCTCAGAATATGGAGCTATACGTGCCCAAAAATTA